>VONZ01000352.1:0-477500 GCA_012976165.1 Labeo catla
TGTTTATTATTAATGTTGAAAACAGTTGTGCTGCTTCATAATTTTATGGAAACCATGCTAAAAGTTTTTCTTACACAATTTGCTGATGATTAGAAAGCTCAAAAGAACATTTATTTGCAACAGAAATCTTTTGTATGATCATAATTATTTGTTCAATTTAATGCATCCTTGCTGCATTCATTTCTTTAAAAATGCATAATTTACAGCTATTTTTGCCACCCGAGTGTAATAATAATTAAGTAGTAAAAAAAAAATAAACATTAAAAAATAGATGGAAAAACATGCATTAAAATGTAAATTTAGATATAAATAAAAAATAAATAATATTTAATTTATTAATTTAATATTTAATATAATATATTTTATTTTTTTTGTTGTTGTTGTTATCGTTAAACCCTTCCCTAAATTATTAGTAGATTTAATTTTAGAGAATAATGTTTGCAATGAATCATTAGTAATAATATATTTCTAATAATATTAGATTTGAATTAAATTTTAATTATTTGACTTTTTAGCATGCCAATATCTAACACAGTAAACAAGACAAGACTTGAATGCGACCCAGAGAGAATTCTGCTTGCTTAATCATCATGTGTGTGTTCTGGAGAAAGACAAGATTTTGTTTCACTGGCAGCTTGTTATTTACAAGCAGCTGACTTCAAAGATCACACGTCACTTAACGCTACAAACTTCCACGGTCAGTTTGAATTTCACTCTAGCAGGTTTTCAGCCAATCAGAGCAGCTCATTAGCGGGTCCAGTCTTGTAGAACGTCACATGGACGAGCAGGGTTCGCATGCGATTCCTGCTCTGCTTGTAATCGTAGCCATATCATTCAACTTGAGCTCACACAGTTAACCTATTTTTGTGTTATCTGACCTGTGTTTGTACGTTTGTGTTCTGGTGTGCCATCAAACCTGTTTTTGTGCTGCAGGTTGATTAAATATTCATCCAGCTTCTCCTCGGCAGAGGAGTGTTTTCCTCCCCTGCTCCTCCTGAGCTCCTGCAGACAACACAGACTTTCAGTCAGTCTGAACAATATGAGACACCAGATGATATATAAAGCTGCACAGACACAGAGAGACAGATGGGATGGAATAGGAATCTCAAGGAATTTCCTATTTATTTGATTATTATAGTTTCTAAACAATTCTTTTAGCAATTTTCATTCAGAATCCATAATAATGCTTCCTCCAGTGAAAAAGTTTCTCACATCAAAATGCACCCACATATTTGTTTAGAGCTGTTTTGGCTTGTAAACAGTGCTTGATCTGTGAATATTTCTCTCCTGATTCAGACCAGATGACTTTTCAAACAAAGAAAGCAATATTATGGATATTTTATCCCATATTTTGCCCAGAAGTGACGGTTTAAGGTCAATAATGTCTTAATGATGAATTTGTTTCTTATAAACATGCAGCTTTTGGCTTCTCAAGATGTTAACTGATGGACTGTGGATTACTTGTAGATTATTGTGATGTTTTTAATCAGCCGTTTGGACTCTTATTCTGACGGCACCCATTCACTGCAAAGGATCCATTGGTCAAGTGACATCTGTTCCCATGAAGAAACAAACTCACCTACATCTTGGATGGCCTGAGAGTGAGTACATTTTTAACAAATTTTTAATTTTGGGTAAACCAATAACTCTTGAGTCTGAGTTATCATTGAAAAGAATCAGTTCGATTATATGTTTGTTGCATGCAACCAGCAAGAATGTCACAACAGAAAGAACGTGAGAGACAGACATGAAAGAAGAGAGATAGATGTGAGAGACAGAGATGACTCTTACAGAATCTGCGCTGTTTTTCAATCACAGCATCTGGATACTAGAGAGGAGCGTGAAACCAGAAGAGAAGAGGGAAAACAGAGAGGAAAAAGAAGAAAAAGTGTAAGTCCGATTTAAAGCTGACAAACAAGAAGATTTGCTCCTGAATGGAAAGAACATTATTTTAATACGCAGCTCGTGTTTCTGGCAGGTGTCCACTGCAAATGACACATCTAATCACAAGTCAGCAATGTAAAATCAGAGTAAATCACTGTACTGATGCTGTAACAGATCTACTTGGCTTTCAGCATAAATAAACAACATATTTTTCTTTGACCAGGAAAGTTACAAGGCTTTTTTAAGATGTCCTTTTAAAAGGAAAATATGTTTATTATATTATTATTTTATTGTATTATTTTTGTTATTATTTTACATAATTTTATTATTATTATTATTAAGCTTTTGTATGAGACATAAAAGCGTCTGCCAAATGCATAATATAATGTTAATTTTTTAACACATTTGTGAATCGTCAAAACTGTGTTATTTTAAAACAGAGTTATTGTGCATTATCTCTGATTATCTTTGTTATTTTAGTACCTTTAAGACAATGATACTTTTTTATACTTTGAATTAGATAATTATTTTTTACTTTATTATTTTAAGATTTTCTTCTTAAATTTATTATTTTTAAGATTTTTATTTTAAGGTTTTCATTTTAATTTCATTTTAAGTTTTAGTCAGTTTTTTTTTGTTATTTTAGTACATCAAATGAAAGCAAATGTGAAAGTTGAAAGAAATAAGATCTTTTTATATTTTATTTTATTTCAGTTAACGTTGTTTTTTTCCTCCCCAAGTAACAAAACTGTTTTTTTTAATGGTTTTAGTTTAATTAATTATAATAACCCTGGTCTGAACATGTTGTTTCAAGCTTTATTTTCAGTACATAATCTTCCTGCATTAAAAAAAAAATGCAAACAATAACGGTTTTAAGTACTATTTGGCTAAGCAAGGGATCATTTATTGAGCTGCACTGATGCATAAGGCAGAAACTGCTAAAACAAACAGCATATATCTCATTCTAGAAAAAAAGATACTAGTTAACACTACATAACTTAACTTACTAATTAACACTATATGACTTTAAACACCTTCATTGATGTGTATAATGTTCCACGTTTAATAATGCTTTGTCAATGTAATGCTTTTGTTTGCACCAAGTTCCAAAGCTTATACTAAACTCAGTAGTTCCAAAGCTAACCTAGTCTTAACCCTGATATCAGCTGTAAAAACTAACCAGACAAATAAACCGATCAGATCAGATGTTATACAGATGTTCACATGCTGAAAACTAGCCTCTCTGCTAACAACACAAACAAACCCTCTCCGCCATTAAATTCTACGACATAAATCATCATATTTACTCTGGTATTAATTTCTACATACCATGAAATAAACATGTTGGATAATAAAAGCTGTCAACTTACAGTCCATGACATTTCTCAGCTGAAATCGCCGTTCTGTTTGCAGGAGCGTCTGTGTGTTGTTGCGTTCAGTGAGGGCTGGTAACCAGGAGAGACGCTGACCAATCACAGCACGTAATCGAAACACATTCCCCGCCCACCTAACTGTAACTACGAGACATTGACCAATCACAGCGCGCTATCGAAAAAAGGCACGTTAACAGCAGAAACGCTGCCCAATCACAGCACGCCTTCTCATTAGAAGATCCGCCCACACAGGTGAGGGCAACGCAGAACGCTTGTTCATACACAACTGTCAGTAATTTCAATGATAAATTAATTTATAAATTAAAAATAAAGATATTTTTCAGTTTTTCTCGAAAGACTACATTGGCTATAACAACAAAGTTTAATAATACATTAAGATGTTCAACTTTATTAATTTACATGATGGAAAAAAACTGAAAAGAACATAAAAAAATGAAATTACAAATTAAGTTAGTGCTTGTTCAGTGAAGGAGTGCGAGCTGATTGAGAGGGTGTCAATTAAAGTTAACACTGTCCTTAACCATCTTTAAACTGTTAATATTACCATACCTGTTTCAGTTTGATAACCCATTATGATACTCGCAGTGTTTGCCGTTTTCCCTCCAAAATTATGTCACTTCCTGGAGGCTGGTGTCATAAAGGAAATGGCTTTTGGAGATTTTACAAAAGACTAACAGGATGAAAATATCAAGCACACACACAAACTGATTACCAAATAAAATAATAAATTCCAGTTTCAATAATTTTTTGGTTAGAGGAAATAAAAATAAATAAATATCGAATTATTTTTGTATCTATTCAAAAATAGAAAATTACAGCTATTCAAATGAATTATGCCAAATGCACACACATTTATTTAACGAATATATTGCGATAATTTTCCTCATCTAGCCTGGGTTTTCTTGTTTGCTTGTTTAATTTTCTTAAGGGATTTGTATTTGTTTTGTTTTATAACTCTACTGCCTTTAATGGTTTGATGTTTTCTTCTGTTTAAGAAAAAGCAAAATCAGAAAAAAAGATTACTCCGAAATCCCAAACTGAATCAAATGATTTAGCGAACCCGCTCTGAAGTTCCGATCTGGTCTTCAAATCGTGTATCGCGAATCATTTGATCTGAATCACTCAATTCGCGAAATGATTCACGAACCAGTTCCGATGAATGAAATTATTCATGATACATGCTCTTAAATCCCGATCTACGTCGAATGATTCACGAACCCGCTCCGAAATCCCAATCCAAATCAAATGATTCGCGATATAGGATTTGAAGTACTGATCTGAAACAAGTGATTCGCGATCCGATTCGAACGCTTCGAAACAGTGAATCATTTTGCGACGCAATGGTTTAACTGATTCGGAGTTTCGAATCAGTTAAAGCTCTGTTTCACCCATTACTACATGCTTATTAAAATCATTACTTTAATTTTATCTCGTTTTTGCTAGTGAATCGCTTGAAATGAACTTTAGAGATAAAAAAAGAATCTCTAACAAATCCAACACAAAATGAAAGGGAAAAAAAAAACGCTAAAATCCAATGCTGAACACATTTTTATTCATTATAAACTGTATCATTTATATAAAACCAGACACAAAAGACTGAAATGAAATCACTTTGAATTAAAAAAAAATAATGTAAACTGTAAAATAAATGAAAAAGCTCACAGCAGACATCCAAATGCAATTAAATCTGTATTTCCCACTCACACACGCCCGCGCACACACATCTGACCACTGAGAATATATGAGACTCGCAGAATGAATGAATGAATGCGTCAGAGGAGACATGAATGATAAGAACAAAATAAAGTCAGAAATGATTAGGGAAGCACATGAGAAATGAGGTTTTGAGGGCTTCAGGACATCAATCACCGCAGTCTGATGTTAAACAGAACCAGAAGAACCACCACACACCCCTCAAACAAAAATAACCGTTAAAACACATCCCCTGCAGCGTTTATGCTGGCATGTGTGTGTGCGGGTTTCTTTCGTGCATAAATTATGTGTGTGTGTGTGTGTGTTTGTGTTCGAACTCAATAGGCAGCTGACAGAATTCCCTTTTCTTTGGCGTGTTGGTCAATCCCAAAATATCAGCGAGAAGAAACCGCTCCGGATGAAATGTGAACGTTAAAACAAATTAAATGAACAATAGCAATAACTTAAATAAAAGTGCTTAAAAAAACAATTCGTTTGGAGCCCTTTCATTAAAACAAAAGTCCGAGAGCGCACCAGGATGCCCAATGCGGTAAGACCAAAAATTTCATAACAATAATTAGAATAAGAGTCACGAATCAGGATGGAGAGTGACGGGCTCAGAAACACCTCCGCACGTCATTGTCCAGAATTCACCACCATCCCAAAAGCGGCCGCCCTCAAGATCCCGGCCACATGGACGCGGCTTCGCAGTCCGTCTCGCCGGCGGCGGCGGAGGAGTCGGTGTCCGACTGTTCTCTCCGCCGTCTTTCCGTCTCCCACTCCACGAAGGAGTCGAACAGGCTGGGCCAGGCCTCGTCCTCGCTGTAGTTGCTGAGGTCCTGGCCAATGCTCTGCGTGAAGTTCAGAAACATGTTCCAGGTGTCGCGAGAAATGCCGCGCACAGCACACGGGTTCTCCGACAGGAAGTCCAGCCAGCGTTCCAGCAGCGGCGGCGTGTCCAGCGTGAAGACGAGCCGCCACAGCGCGATGGCGATGGAGCGCTGCAGCGAGCGCTGGCCTTGCTCGGCGTCCAGCCCGAACTGGAAGGTGAAGCGGTAGAGATCTTTAAAGCTCTCCTCTCCACGGGACTCCTCTAGCAGCATGGAGAACCGAGAGCAGATCCCCGGGATACTGTCGGCCTGGATCGCCTTGCAGCCATCCACAAACTCCCTCCTGAAACACACAAATGCAAAACATGTTAGACTGGGATTTTAAAGTCGACATTTGCAACCCATTTTACTTCTGTAATGGAAACTGTATTCAATTTTTTATTGTTTTTGTCTTTTTTTATGTCTATATAGGTTTTATTGTTAGTTATTTCAGTTTTAGTTATTTTAGTACACTACCAGTCAAAAGTTTTTAAATAGTAAGATTTTTAATGTTTTTTAAAGAATTCTCTTCTGCTCACTGAGCCTGCATTTATTTGATCTAAAATACAGCAACAGCGGTAATATTGTGAAATATTTTTAACTGTTTTCTATTTGAATATATTTTAAAATGTAATTTATTCTTGTGATCAAAGCTACATTTTCAGCATCATTACTACTATTAGTCTTCAGTGTGATCCTTCAGAAATCATTTTAATATGCTGAATAGAAACATCCAAAGATCAAAGATCTTATCTGAAATTTTGTAACATTATACCCTATTCCATTCAAAAGCTTTACTTAATTATAGAAATTAATACTTTCATTTAGCAAGGATGCTTTAAACTGATCAAAAGTGATGATAAAGAGATTTATAATGTTACAAAACATTTCTATTTTAAGTAAATGCTGTTCTTCTGAACTTTCTATTCAAAGAAATCTGAAAAAATTCTACTCTGCTGTTTTCAATATCACAATAACAATAAATGTTTTTTGAGCAGCAAATCAACATATTAGAATGATTTCTGAAGGATCATGTGACTGGAGTAATGATGCTAAAAATTCAACTTTGAAATCACAAAAATGGATTACATTTTAAAATATTCAAAATATTAAAATAAAAAATTATTCAAACAGAAAGCAGTTATTTTAAATAGTAAAAATATTCCACAATATTACTGCTTTTGCTGTATTTTGGATCAAATAAATGCAGGATTTATGAGCAGAAGGAAATTCTTTAAAAACCTTTAAAAGGAATCCATTACAGTATTTTGCATTTTTCTTCATATAAAGGACTGATATGGTGCCCCGATTTTGAACTTCCAAAATGCAGTTTAAATGCGGCTTCAAACGATCCCAAATGCGGTTGTAAAAAATACCAGCAGAGGGAGAAGGGTCTTATCTAGCGAAACGATTGGTTGTTTTCATTAAAATAATATAATTTAAATACTACTTAATGCCAAACGCTCGTCTTGTCTTACTCTGCCTGAACTCTGTGTATTCTGGCTCAAGACAGTTAGGGTATGTTGAAAGACTCCAATCGTATTTTCTCCCGGGAACTGTGCAACGCATTTGCCGCAAATGCATGATATTCGTCTTAATGACGCCTTTCACGCAAGTTTTTTTTTTAATATTCAGATTTTTTTTAAGAATTATTTTTGCCATTTTTGACTTTTTATTTGATAAGATAGTAGCTGGACAGGAAGCGAAGTGGGAGAAAGAAAGGAGGGGTGGGATTGGGAAATGTCTGCAAGCCGGGACTCGAACACAGGACGCCTGAAGCGCAACGGTGCTACATATCAACGTGCTGCCCATGAGGCTATCAGTGCCGACACAAGTTAAACAATTTCAACTGGAGTGGAAAATTCGTGACATGTTCTCACGCAAGCCAATCATCGAAGAGCTTACTGACATGTCCGGTTGTATCAGAATTTTGTTTTGGTTTTTATTCATGTAAATGACACGAAAAACATCCCGGGACTAAACTAGAGCGAGTAACGTGATGCAAATATTCACTTTGCACCATAAATGCATGTTCACGTTTAGTCTGGAACTACAGTAAGAATCAAGTTTCCACATCGCACACAACGCCTCTGCACTTACTCCCGATTTCTCTCAACATGGAGAATGGTCGGTCAATAAATAGGAAAACAAAGTAACTAGCGTTACTTATTTGAAAAAGTAACGCAGATACTTTCTTGTCAATTAAAAAGTAATGCATTGTTAGTTAAGTAATCTGATTACGTAACTGATGCATTTCTCCCCAATGCTGAACATTAAGGCCAAACAAATATTGGGGGAAAAAATCCCCCTGCAAAAGACACAACGTCAACATGTTAACAGCATCATTGCAACACATTGTTTCTGTCTGTTTCTGGAGGAACCGCAGTGACTAATGATTTCTCACCCCACTGCAAACACTACTGCTATTTAACAAGAACACTGGAGAAACATCTCTTTTTATTACATAAGCTGAACTTTTACATTTTCCATCTTTTGCCTCAGACCCTTATAACACCCACAATGCTGTGCTGTAAAACTCTGTGGCTATTCAGAATGCAATATTATTGTATTGCTTACGGCACAATCATTCAATTTTGACTGCTAAACGATGAAAGAACTATTACAAATTATGATTCATGTCACTTCCAGGTCTTCCGTTGCACAATAAATGGAAGATCAGGCTCTGTGCATTGCATTCTGGGATGCAGTAATCAACCACATATCTCGGATGGATTTTCTTGTGAAGCAATTTATTATGGGATTGCATTCCCAAAGTTTTTTTTAAAGAAATTAATACTTCTATTCAGCAAGGATGCATTAAAATGATAAAAAAGTGACAGTAAATACATTTATAATGTTACAAAAGATTTCTATTTCAAATCTTTTAAAGATTAAAATAAATCAGTTTCCACAAAGATATGTAGCTGCACAACTGTTTTCAACATTGTTAATAATCAGAAATGTTTCTTGAGCAGCAAATCAGCATATTAGAATGATTTCTGAAGGATCATGTGACACTGAAGACTGAAGTAATGATGCTGAAAATTCAGCTTTGCATCACAGAAATAAATTACATTTTAAAAGATATTTAAATAGAAAACGGTTATAATAATATTTCACATTTTTACAGCATTTTTGATCAAATAAATGCAGCCTTGGTAAGCATAAGACAAAACATTAAAAAAAATCTCAATTTTAAACTCACCTTGTAAACTTGCACATGGTAGCAGCCTGGAACTTCCACGCCAGCACCAGCACTTTGAACTCGGCTGGATCGACGCACAGGTCATTACAGAAGCGCTCCATCCCCTCCTCCAGGATGGCATCTTCATGCTCATCCTTATAGCACAAGAACAGCTCGTCGATCCGAGCGAGCGACACTCCGTCCCCGTCCTGCGCGCTCAGCTCCCGTCGCACGTCCGCGGAGACGGCCGGAGCCGTGCTGCCCTCCACCGTAACCTCTGACACTTTGGTGCCATTGAATATGACGTCGGCGGAAGACTTGGCCACTTCCTCCTTGTGCGCGCTGCCTGTGCCGCCGCCGCCGCCTTTTTTACCGTGCGATTTCCCAGCATCCTTTTCGCCACTTTTACTCCCCAAAGAGGATGTGGGGTTTTTACATTTAGTCACACACTGACCCATGTCTGTCTCGCTCGCGTTCCCGTATCGGTCGTCCCGTCCGCGTCCTCTCTCGGAGGTCTTCCTTCAGGTCCAGACGGCCCCTGCTAGACGCCGCTCCTCTGGCTGACGGACAGCAGTCACCATGCCCTAAAGATTCAAATCAAAGATTCATCAAACAGAGAGTCATTTTAAAGCATCACTGTAATATGAAGTGTAGGGTCAATTATGCTTCATGTACTTGTTATTGTCAATGTCAAAGAAAGACTGAAGACTGTGCAAGTTTTCACAACCCTTTTTATCCCACTTCCAAAGAACAATGACGATCAGATGAATCTATATTGCACGTATAATGTTCCTCTTTTCGAGGCTGCAAAGTTCCCTAGATGAACCTGAGCTTCACTTCCTTCCACACAGCGAACAGACGCCGTATCTCATTGCGGTTAACACTCCCTATTCTTACATTTTTTTAATTCTGCATTTTTTGAATCATCTCGAATGAATCTTATCCTGCATAACAAAGAAAACCAGTAATACAATGTGTGCTAAATTGCACCCTGCCAGTGAATCAGAGGCAGGGCAGGACGTTAACTAACCAGTGTGGTGAAATCTATTCATCGTGGTTGCTGAACTAGTAATCAGTGTGTGACAGCATGCATAGTGATTCTCGCAGTGAGAGGGCGGAGCTGCCGCTCGTCCCGCATTCTGATTGGCTACATAATGACGTGAAGAACTCATAAATGCTTCCATCATGGCATGAGCAATAGTACTGAAAACTGTGTTACTAGGCCGGGACGAGTTTCACAGACCTGGCTAAACGTCGAGGGATCCCTTCTGAAGTTCTCAGAATAACACATTTATAATGAGCCGATTGTGTCTTCAGAGGAATGAGAACAATGCGTGTCCATAATTCATGTGGGTTTCTTTGTTTCTGGCCTTTGTTTGTGTGTTCAATATTAAATAAAACAGATTTATTTTTTCTGTGAGGCACAGAAGAGCCGTGAGACACAGTTTACTTATGAACACCATTTTGTTATGCCTTTGAAACGTATAAATCAACAAAGTTTATTTGAATGTAGCAATAAACTATTTACTTTATTACATTTTTTTTATCTATTTTATAAGGAATTATTATATAGAGAGTGAGTTCATTTTAAAAGTATTTACAAAATATAAATTATAATACTTACATCATATTAACAATTATTAATTATAACTTATTTTTGTAATTACATTTACTTTTATATATGACAGAGACTAGTTACAAGATTATAGAATAAAATTAGTAATCAATTATTATAATATTCATTTTTATTTTATACAGAATTTTATTTAGAGAGCATTTTGAGATGATATTCACAAAATTATAAAGTACAATATTTAATTAATACTTTGTTTATTTTATATATAATGCAAAAAAGCAGAGAACACATACAAAATTATAAAATATATAAATAATAAAAATGTATAATATAAATAATGTCAATTATTGTAATAATGAGTTTTTATATATTTTATAAAAAAATGATATACAGAGATACAGCATTTTAAAACAGTATTTACAAAATTCTAAAGTATATTTACATAATTTAATTATTAATTATGACTATTTTTTGTAATGACATTTATTTTAATTAATTTTATATGATGTATGTGTGTATACATACATAAATACACATATATATATATATATAGTCAATTCTAGAATATTTACTTCAAAATCAATAATGATTATTAGAATTCATATATTCATATATATATATATATATATATATTTTAATTTAATACACAATTTTATATAGAAAAAATTATGAATTATAGAATATTTACTTCAAAAATCAGTAACATTTATTAAAATTATTATACATTTAAACAGATTTTTTTTATATAGAGAGAGAGGATTTTAACAGGATATTTACAAAATTATAAAGTACAATATTACGTAATATTTTATTTAAAATGCAAATAAGCATACGAGAGAATACATGCAAAATTATAATGTAAAATATTTACTTTCAAACCCATCATTAATAACAACAATAATAATAATAATAATGTAGAATACAAATAATGTAAATACAATTTAATAAATATTTGTTTTTATATATTTTATAAAGAATCACATATATAGATATAACATTTTTATTTACATCTATTAATTATGGCTTATTTTTGTAATGACATTTAATTATAGATAGATAGATAGATAGATAGATAGGTAGATAGGTAGATAGAAAGATAGATAGATAAGTCAAAATTATTTTTACTTCAAAATCAATGATCATTATTTATTAGAATTAATATAATTTTTACACAATTTTATATAGAGAGAGAGCATTTTAAGAAGATATTTACAAAATTATAAAGTACTTTATTTTATATAGAATGCAACTGAGCAGAAAAGAGACTACATACAAAATTATAACGTAGGCTATTTACTTTATATTAATAATTACTGATTTTAATATGTAAATAAAGGACATTTTTATACCTACCAGTTGCTCCAAAATAAAAATATTACGGACAGAAATGACCGTTAAATCATTAAGTATTTTATTTATCAAAATGAAGTCACCCTTATGCTAGTAGATCTACTGGTGACATGCAAGTTAACTTTAACCGTTGGTCTGTATGGATGCTGTGCAGTGACATACACCTGCACGCTGTATCGACCAATCGGCATCCAGCAGCGGAATGATGCACTTTATAATGAGCGGTGAGGACTCGTCCCTTCAGAGCAGCTGGGATCAGAACAGGCTCAGAGCAACTGCATCACCATGGATCAGGACACACGTGTTGTGTAGTAGTGTACAGGATGCACTGACTCACCCAAATCCCTGAGCTCTGAACCGACGTGTCATCTGAGGAAACTCCATGGAGACAGCCGGAACATCCGCTAGCCTAAACCCAAGCCAAAAGAGCCAAAGAGCCATTAGAAAATGATACGGCACACGGACGTATAACACACACCACAATCTCAAGCATCTACACAATACAGCTCATTCCTCCGACACACTTTCACGAGACTGGAAACTGTTCCCTCACACTCTAACTAACTAGCTAACTAACCCACAACACAATACCCACGAGGTAACCTAAATAAAACAGGCTAAATGGGAGCTGGGTTACATTAGAGGTGTTGGATTGCTCGTGTGACCGATGCCACGATTAAATGACATATAACCTGAAAGGGGTCAGCGTCATAGCAACACACCTGATGGGGATGTGGCCAGCATCTGGGGGTCAAAGGTCAAGAGCAAGAACAAATTCACATTTGTAGGTCATTAACACCAAATGCATCCGCTAACTGGTTTACTTCCATTATGTGATGCATTTACGAGTACAACAGGATGTTTTATAAGAAAACTTTACTGGACGGTGAAAACCTTAAACCTTAAATACATTAAAGCAGCATTTAATTTAAAATCTCATTTATTTATATATTTTAATATAATTTTAATTATTTATTAATTATTTTATCTTTTTTTAATTTTTATTCTTTTATTTCAAATGTAATTTTTCATCTTATTTTATTATTTATGTTTTTAAAAAATACACTACATCAATTACATTAAAACTTGCATTTATTTATTTAAAAATGTAAATTTTTTTTTTTACACAGTTTTTCACTAAACTTTTCCACAGACACCCAGCACTACTTTTAAAACCCCTGCCCCTCAAAGAATACCATGGTTAAACCACTGTAAAACACAGTACTTCTTTGTTAGTGAGAATAACTCATGTTTAATGTCAGTTCATGGCAGTTTTACTATATTAAATGTTTTTTTTTGGGGTTTTTTTTTTAAAAATAAATTAGTCATTAGTTAGAATATAACCGACAGTCCACTTGATCTAGACTATTATTTAGGATACAGACAGATGCTTACACACAGATGCTGTCTATCTAGTCAGCATTTTTGGGCATCACAGGCAAATGCAGCATTTTGGCCATCTAAATTATACATACACCATTTTTAGGCCATCTATTTTGGATGTATACAGCATTTTAGGCATCATAGGCGATATCTGATTCCGATAATGCTGTCTATGTAAGCAGCTCACTAGATTTGAGCCACAGCCAATAGTCTCTATCAGTATAAATGAGAAACTTTTCCTTTAAATGACGATTAACTGTCTATCTATATAGCAAAAACACGAAATAACCTAAATAAATAAGCTCTAGAATCATACTGATAGTTCTGGTATAGCAATACGTGACTGTATGTGAGTACAGAAACGGTGAATGTGACAGTTAAAGTCTTTTAAAGAGCTGATCTCATGTTAGCAGCTTAGCTGGTTAGCTTCAGATGAGGGTGGTTGATTTATACACGCCAAACTTCATTTAAAGTCTAAAATGTGTGGATTCAGAACAGAAACGCAGCAGAGATGTGAAGTGAAGGTGTTTTGTGTTGATTTACCTGTGGAAAGATGAAGAAATGTTTCGGAATCAGCGCATCCCTGCTGTCATGCTAAAGCTAAAGCTAATCCCACCCTCCAGCCGAACCGGATCGGTTCTGAATCTCCGTGTTTACGCAGAAGCAGAGCTTCTCTTTGTGTACTTCTAGTGCTCTTTGGGTCGATAGATGATCATAGTTGACAAATCCCCCGCATCACTTCCTACAGACCCAGACCCGAACCCGAACCGAACCTCCGCTGATCCGGACCGGCTCCCGGTAAAACCCCCGCCTTCACTAGCTCTCACACTCCTCTGGATCGTTGCTGGGGGGTTGAGATGATCGTGATGGACGGGATACAGCCGCACGGAACCACACAGACGCAGATCGGCCGCTGATTGATCGCAGTTTCTCTTTTTGTTTGGGTTCGAGGTGGTCTGCGCAAAAAGCACGCATTAGTAGCCACACCAAACACCCCACAGATCTCTGACTGCGCAACATGAGAGCGTTGAGGAATAGTTCGAAACAAAACTCTCCGCAGTTTGAGACGTCACCACTCGCAAGCACGTGGACGCCGAAGTGCGGAAGTGCGGAGATGCTCACATAAGCTGTATTGATCTAATCACACATAGGTAAATTGTATTTCATCAGGAAGTAGAGCTAACGAGAAGCTAGATTCCTACTAAATAAAGCGAAACGACTGTAATAATTATAATGTATGTTGGACATATTGCAAACCTTGCGAATCTCTTATCGACAGATATACAGTTTACCTAACAGTAACACAGAGGTCACGCAAGACCCGTCACACACGCAATGCTACAGACTTCTGTTTATATCATATTTTTTATATGCGTATTTTATTTGAGCTGAATAATAATGATTATTTCAACATAATTATGCAGTAAGATAATTAAGATAATTTAACATAATTAAAAATGTTATTTATATATTGTTACATATTGTTCACCGTTTTTATATTTATATACAGTAATTTATATTACTGTAATTATATGATAGTATATATATATATATATATATATAAAATCATTAATATTGTAAAATATTTTTACTATTTAAAATAACTGCTTTCTATTTTAATATATTTTAAAATGTGATTTATTCCTGTGATCAAAGCTTAATTTATAGCATCATTACTCTAGTCTTCAGTCTCACATGATCCTTCAGAAATCATTCTAATATTCTGATTTGCTGCTCAAGAAACATTTATTATTTTTATTGTTATTATCAATATTTAAAACAGTTAAGTATAAATGTTTTCAGGATTCTTTAATAAATAGACAGACCCAAAGACCAGCATTTATCTTAAATAAAAAGCTTTTGTAATATTGTACACTATAACATTTCAAGTAAATTTCAAGTCAGTAAATTATTTTTTGCTTTTTTGTTTTTTGTTTTTTTTGCTGGGATTAACACTTTTATTTAGCAAGGATGCTTTAAGTGGATCCAAAGTGATGATAAAGACATTTATGTTGCAAAAGATTTGTATTTCTGATCAGTGCTGTTCTTCTGAACTTTCTATTAATCAAAGAAAATCAAATCTACTCAGCTGTTTTCAACTTATTAATAATAATTTTTTTGGAGCAGCAAATCAGAATATTATAATGATTTTAATGATGCAAAAAAAATCACCTTTGAAATCACAGGAATAAATGACATTTTAAAATGTATTCAAATAGAGAGCAGTTATTAAAATATTTAACCTTTTTTTTACTGTTTGCTGTGCATCACATCAAATAAATGCAGGCTTGGTGAGCAGAAAAGACTTCTTTAAAAACATTAACTTGGTAGTGCATTCTTTTCTAATTCAGTACACTAAGAAATTAAGACAAAGGGTAAACTTGAATTTAAGGAAAATATAAAACTCCAAGGTAAATGATGCATTTGTCAATATACTGTCATTATATGATATCAGATTCTTATATATGCTGTATTGTGTTTGGTGTTGACAGGTGGTCCAGATGTCTCGTTCAGATGTGCTGTCTCTCTACAGGAGGGTCCTGCGCATCGCACGCAGCTGGACAGCGCAATCTGCTCTTCCACATGACACTGACACCGAGAGGAAATACATCGCACAGGAGGCTCGAACCCTCTTCAGACAGAACCAGCAGGTGCTGACCTCAGATCACCGGATGAGCTGCTACGGATCTCATATCGATCACGTTTTCTTATATCTTCTCTCTGTTACAGATAACAGACCCAGAATCAATCAAAAGATGCACTGAAGAGTGTGAAGCTCGGATAGAGATAGGTGTGCATCTTATATCAAATAGCTGCTGTAATTTCTCAGCTAAGACATAACTGATGTCCTTTTTAAAACATTTTCAGATAGCAGGTGAGCAGTTAAAAATGATTGTTTTCTGCTTTCATGTCAGGACTGCATTATAGGAACCCCTATCCTAGACCAGTAAGTACCTCTACATGTCATTATAAGTACTAATAATAATATTATTATATCACATTTCTGGCAAATTACTCAAACGTAGAACCAAGATATAAACTTTAAATTCTAAAAACAAAAAGACAGAATTGAGAGACAAATTTGAATCTGCTTGAATTTGGTGTGAAATATGACTTGTTTTTGCAACCAGACATGTTCTTTGCCATTTCAATGAGGTTCACACAGAAGTATGTTATGTATCTTCTCTCTCAGACGTATCTTCCTCCAATGGGTCTGGCCACTCAGAAAGGCAGAAAGCTGCGAGCTCAGGAGAGACTGAGGAAACAAGGTGTACTTGCAGTCTCACGATGAGACCTGACACACACAGACACTACTCTACTGATCTTAAAGTGTTCAACAGCACCTGGGAACATTATAAAGTCTGTCAGTTTATGTTATTTCTAGCTAAAAAGACAGCATTATGAAAGAGATCATAGTCAAGTTCCTCTCACTGCCAGTGTAAAGCATGATGAACAAAAATTCGGTCATCATTTACTCTCCCTCATTTTGTTCCAAACCTGTATGAGTTTTTTTCTTCTGTTATTTTGAGTTTTAAACTGTTTGGTTACCCACATTTCCTCAAAATAAAATAAATCATAAAGGTTTGGAACAACAATAGGGGGAGTGAATGATCACAGAAATGTAATTTTCGGATGAACTACACTGCCAGTCAAAAGTTTTTGAATAGTAAAATTTTTCTGTTTTTTTTTTAAAGAAGTCTCTTATTCTCACCAAGCCTGCATTTATTTGATCCAAAGTTCAGCAAAAACAGTAACGTTTTGAAATATTTTTACTATTTAAAATATCTATTTTCTATTTATATATATTTAAAAATGTAATTTATTCCTGTGATTTCAAAGCTGAATTTTTAGCATCATTACTCCAGTCTTCAGTGTCTCATGATTTTTCAGAAATCATTCTAATGTTCTAACTTGCTGCTCAAAACACATTGATTGCGTTGAAAACAGCCGAGTAGAATTTTTTCAGGTTTCTTTGATTTAATAGAAGGTTCAAAAGAACAGCATTTATCTGAAATAGAAATCTTTTGTAATTTTATAAATGTCTTTATCATCACTTTTGATCAATTTAAAGCATCCTTGCTGAATGAAAGTATTCATTTCTATAATTTCTTTACCACAAAAAAATTATACTGATTCCAAGCTTTTGAATGGTATAGTGTATAATGTTACAAAAGCTTTTTATTTTTATCTTTGAATCTTTCTATTCATCAGAAATCCTGAAAAAATATTAAATATTGATAATTAGGATCATGTGACACTGAAGACTGGAGTAATGATGCTGAAAATTCAGCTTTGAAATCACAGGAAGAAATAGCATTTTAAAATATATTAAAATAGAAAACAGTTACTTAAAATAATAAAAAATATTTTAGAATTTTACTGTTTTTGCTGTACTTTGGATCAAATAAATGCAGGATTGGTAAGCAGAAGAGACTACTTTAAAAACATTTAACTGTTCAAAACTTTTGACTGGTAGTGTATTTGTTTAATGTGAGCTGTTTTGTTTGATGTTAAAGGTGTATTTATTATATTTGTCATATACTGCTTTGTATAAAGGTTTCAGTTAATGTTGCATTCAAAGTATCTAGCTGTGTTTCAATTAAAGTTTATTATTTCTTATGCCATACATTTCACTTTTTGAAATTACACCTACATTTAACTGGCATACAAGTTATGTTAAAATGCATCTTTATTTTAATATTCTATTCATTTATATTACACTTAACAACAACAGTGCTGTAGTTTTGTATTTTATCAGTTTTTGGCATGTGTAAACACATAAATGCAAACTCTGACATGCTCAGGTGTCTAGTTGGCACAGGCAGGCAACCCCGCGGTTGATCCAGTGTTTCTGCGGCTTGTCCGAGGGCAGCTCGATGGATAGCACGTAGTTTGTGGAGTGACCAGTTGTGGAAAGAGTTCCACGTCTGGCGCTGGTCTTGTACACGGGACAGACATAAACGTTCTCGTGCAGGAATCTGGCGCTCTCTCCGGGCTTCAGCCAGATTATGGGCAGCGTGTCGAAGAGAACTTTAGGAACGGACTCACCGATAACCATGTGCTCTCGATCCCAGCGTGCTCCCTCGAGGAAAAGCCCACGGACATACGCGCCGTCCTCCGGCTTCTGCTCCATATGAGTTTCGTGTTTACAGACCTAAAAGAAACGCATATTATGATCTACATAATGACTTAAATTAATACTTTTATGTAGCAAGGATGTGTTACACTGACCAAAAGTGACAGTAAAGACACTGTCACAAAAGAGTTCTATAAGGTAAATGCTGTTCTTTTGAACTTTGTATTTACTAAAGAATTCCGAAAAATAAAATGTATCACGGTTTTCACAAAAATATGAAGCAGCACAACTGTTTCCAACATTGATAATCAAATGTTTTTTGAGCAGCAAATCAGCATTTTAGAATACTTTATGAAGACTGGAGTAATGAGCCTGAAAAATCACAGGAATAAATTACATTTTACAATATATTGCAATAGAAAACAGTTATTATAAATGCTAATAATATTTCACAGTATTACTGTTTTTACTGTAAATGCAGCCTTGGTAAGCATTAACATTTAAAATCAATCAGTTTCTGTATGCTCTCATTGGCACACAAACCTCAAACTCGAAGCCGATGTAGTCGATGGGGATAGTGTACTTGCGAGCAAAATTCTGAGACACACCAGTGAGAAACGACTGAGTAAAATAAAATGCAGATATCCAGAAAACAGAGGGAGGGCCATTATCAATCCAGTCCTAAAACACACACACAAAAAGATGACTTAAAAATGACAAACGTCTTGGTTTGTACTGTAACGTTGCCCTAAATAGCTGGCCCAGTGTCCTATTTAAGCATAGTGCACGCTAGAAAATTGAAGTGTTTCCCATATACAGTAGAGGTCAAAAGTTTACACCCCCCTTTCAGAATTATTAAAAATGATTATTTTACCAAAATAAGAGGGATCATACAAAATGCCTGTTATTGTTTATTTAGTACTGATCTGAATAAGATATTTCACATAAAAATGTTTACATATAGTCCAAAAGAGAAAATAATAGTTGAATTTATAAAAATGACCCAGTTTAAAAGTTTAAATACACTTGATTCTTAATACTGTGTTGTTATCTGAATGATCCACAGCTGTGTTTTTTTGCTTAGTGATAGTTGTTCATGAGTCCCTTGTTTGTCCTGAACAGTTAAACTGCCTGCTGTTCTTCAGAAAAATCCTTCAGGTCCCACAAATTCTTTGGTTTTCCAGCATTTTTGTGTATTTGAACCCTTTCCAACAGTGACTGTATGATTTTGAGATCCATCTTTTTACACTGAGGACAACTGAGGGACTCATATGCAACTATTACAGAAGGTTCAAATGCTTATTGATGCTTCAGAAGAAAAACGATGCATTAAGAGCCGGGGGTGAAAACTTTTGAACAGAATGAAGATATGCACATTTTTCTTATTTTGCCTAAATATCATATTTTTTCATTTAGTACTGCACTTCAGAAGCTACAGAAGATACTTACATGTTTCCCAGAAGACAATATAAATTAAATTTGCCCTGATCTTCACCCCCCGGCTCTTAATCAATATGTAAAACTAAAAATAAAATAAACATGAATAAAAACTATATAGGCATATTTTAAACAACACAAAAGCTTGTGTGCATCTGTCTTTAGCTGCAGCTACTTGTTCACCTGTAGGAATTGCAGTCTGGCGAGGAAGTCGGACACGTAGCTTCCAAGGGGTTTGAGGGAAGGATAGGACTTTGCGGCCCACATGGCTGGCACTTTTCCAACGAGAAGACTGTTGAAGACGTTCTCCAGCTCAGCTGACATTACAACCTGCCCCCGAAGTGCCTTCTGGGTGTTTATCAGGCTGCTACGCACCACCTTTGACAGCCTGTACATTTACATTTATGCATTTGGCAGATGCTTTTATTTAAACTTGCATTGCATTCAATGTATAAATGTTATCAGTGCATGCATTCCTTGGAAATCAAACCCATGACCTTTTTGCAACTATTTGAGCTACAGGAACGTTATGATGTGTTGTACATAAATCAGTGTAAATGACGAATACGTCTAGTACCTGTTAAAGCGAATGAGTTCCTGTCGTAAGACCGTGTTCATCGACTCCTCATACAGGAGTGGGTATTTACTGGTCACCATCTCAATGTCAAAATCAGGAGGGAGTTTGGCCAGCATTCCCTCAGCCAGCTCATCCACTATTTCCTGTGGACACAGACAAACCTGCTGTCAGAAAGGCCAGGTACACAAAACTGCCAATCATCTGTCATTCATGATTTGCATCGCCCCACCTGTGGTGATTTGGCTCCACCGCTAGTTTGTCTCGGCAGAGTCAGCAGCACTCCGTCTAACAGCTGATTGGTCTCCTGGTTGTCTTTGGTGATGTTAGCATTGCTGTGGAGGCCGAAGACCTCAGGTTCAGCAGTGATGGGCAGGTTGCGGATGTAGTCCACGTAACTCTACATACAGAAAATATTATGCATCTTAATATTTTGATTTGAATGCAAATATGGATGGGATTTGCAAGCTACAACAGAGAGCAGGAATAACAATTAAATTTGGAATTTTCAGTGAATAACAATGAAATTTGGGTCTGTTTTGTGCGTCATTTTAAAACAAAAATTAATAAACTTTTAATGAAACTTTTAGTAGCGAGAGACTACTTTTATGATACGTTTATGGCACTTTTTGGTCCTTTTATATATAAAACAAAAACTGATAAGAATTTGATTCAATCTGTAAAAATTTACAATCTATGTTGCCCTTACCAGTTAAAGCTTAGTGTCAGTAAATTACATATATAAATGCATAAACAGACTTTAAAAATATCTAAAATTAAATGAATGGAAAAAATGAATAAATAAAGAAATGCATAAATAAATGCATACATAAAATGAATGAATGAAATAAAATATATATATAATAAATGCATAATTAAATGCATAAATAAATAAATACATATATACATGAAACTACAGAAATGCATGCATGCATACACAAAATCAACTGACCACAAGAAACTTTAAGTGGCAAGAAACTACTTTTATGATACGTTTATGTCACTTTGTCACTAAGTCCTTTTGTGCATAATTTTAAAACATTTGATATAATTTGTAAAATGTACAGTTTATGTTGTCTTTACCAGTTAAAGCTTAGGGTCAGTAAATTAAATATATTAATGCATAAGTAGACAAATTAAAAATATATAAAATGAAAGTAAAATGCATAAATAAAGAAATGCATAAATGAGTGCATATATAATATGAATGAATGAATGATAGAGCATTTAAAAATAACTGCATAAATAAATAAATAAAAGAAACTACACTACTGCATGTATGCATACATACACAAAATCAACTGACTTCACAAAACTTATGGTATGTCAATGTGAAATGTGTATCTTTTAATCCATTAATCTGAATTCACAGCGTTTGTGTGTACCTGGTATGGACCATGTGAAGGCACGTAGTAGAAATCTCCCTCACACACACAATACTGGTCTTGTTCAATGAGCTCCCAGCTGTAGAAGATGGAGAGGAGGGACATCAGCAGTCTCCGGTCCTTATCGTCAGTCACCCTCCCACCATAATTACACTCTCCTACAGAGAACATTAATACAGAAGGGCTGAAAAGATGCAAATGCTTGTCTAAAAGAACTAGATTTTTATACTATGTGGTTATTAAGGAGAAGAATGGCTATTAGCTCATTGCTAACCATTATGTGGTTTTTATGGCTTTCTGGGTAGATGCTTGCTTAATCTCCTTGTGCTCACCTGTCAGGTATGTGAGGGCCTCGAGCGGAACCTCCTCATACTCGTCCAGGAACATCTGGATCTGACGAATGCTGATTCTCAGGTCAGACTCATTAAACTCATATGGAATATTCCAACCTACAGAGAGAGACGAGAGAGACTTTATATCACATTAAAAACTGCTAGAGAAAACAGAACTCATCTCAGATGGGAAATTCAGCTTTTAATTATAGTGCACTTTATAGTCAGCACTGCTTATAGTTTTCAGGAGAACCAATCTATGAACGTCCTATAAGTTCCTCAGCCTATTAAACTGCCCTTTTATTTATGGTCTTGTGATGTCTGTTTAGAAAAGATTAGATCAGGTACATTGCTGATAGTATGCAAGGGCATCACAGCAGTTTGTTGTCTAGAGATGGAGGCTGAATCGAATGAAGGATGACAGGCAGGAAAGTAAACTACATTACAGATTCATATCTGACCGAGTGGGCCGAACGTTCTCCTCTCCTGGACCAGAGCATGGAAGAAACAAAGGCCAAACAGCAGCTTCTGCCAGATTTCCTGCTTAGCAGAGCTGTTAAAGAAGGCAGGGTCTGAGATGGGGTCGCTGAGATAAGAACGCAATAAATTTGCTCTCAGTCCTTTGGGAGGCTCGTTCGTCATCTTCACCCCATTCTGTAAAACACTCACTGGAAACTTATCAGATGGCTGACTGGTCAACCACAACCTACAACACAAGGAGTTTGGGGTTTGGTTATTGGGACAGATTTATTTATGACAATAAATTAATAGCACAATGTTTAATTACCACAGAAAATAATTTCCTTTTTGTTTTGTTTTTTTTAAATATCATGGTCATATATGGAAGCCCGTTTCTGCCGCTGAATAATTTTTTTATTTTTTTTATTTCACAATTCTGAATTCTTTTTTATCCCAGAATTGCATGATATAAAACTCGCAATTGTGAGTTATAAAGTCAGAATTCCGAGATATAACTCACAATTTTGAGAGATGAAGCCAGAATTCCAAGATATAAACTCAAATTTCTGACATTTTTCTCAGAATTGCATGATCTCAACTCGCAATTGCAAGTTCTAAAGCCAGAATTCCGAGATATTACTCACCATTCTGACATTTTTCTCAGAATTGCATGATATAAAAATCGCAATTACGAGTTATAGTGAGAGTTCCGAGATATAACTCACCATTCTGAAAAATGAAGCCAGAATTCATAGATATAAACTCACAATTTTTAATTTTTTTAGAATTGCATGACATAAACTTGAAATTGCAAGTTATAAAGTCAGAATTCTGAGATATAAACTCACAATTCTGATATTTTTTTAAGAATTGCCTGATATAAACGTGTAATTACGAGTTATAAAGTCAGAATTCCAAGATATATCTTGCAATTCTGAGAAATGAAGCCAGAATTCCGAGATATAAACTCACAATTCTGAAAAATGAAGCCAGAATTCTGAGACATAAACATGACATTTTTTTCTGAATTGCATGATATAAACTTGTAATCGCAAGTTACAGTCAGAATTCCGAGACATATCTTGCAATTCTGAGAAATGAAGCCAGAATTCCAAGATATAAACTCACTATTCTGAATTTTTTTTAGAACTGCATGGTATGAACTTGCAATTGTGAGTTATAAATTCAAAATTCAGACATTTTTCTCAGAATTGCATGATATAAACTCTGACTTTATAACATGCAATTGCAAGTTTATATCTCAATTCCGAGAAAAAAAAATCTGAATTGCGAGATGTAAACTTGCAATTGCGAGAAAAAAAGTCTGAATTTTGAGATAAAAACTAAAAAAAAAAAAGTTTCTTTTTTTTTTTATTCAGTGGTGGAAATGGGCTTCCATAGTCATTACTATAATGCAACAACTAACATACTGATAGATATTATTCATAGTAATGAATAATAACATTTTAGGCATTTATCTTTAAATTAAGATTTTTTTTTATACTAATGAGAATTTGAGAGAAAATGTGATGAACTGAAAAGTCAATAATTCTAAAATTGTAATGCTATAAAAATATACTTTATTTTTCTTATACATTTTTTTTTTTTTGATTTTGAAATTAAATATGTCCTGTACATGTTCTTCACCTTGTCATATATCTAATAAATGTAACTCTGTGCTGAAATTATGCAAAACAGCTGAATGTGTTAGATGCACACGTGTTGCTATTTTTACCTGAAGCTGGTGTGTGTGTTTTCAGGTGTGATGACCTCCTCACAAATCTTCTCCAGCGTTGGCATCCAGCTGGTTGCGAGGTGACAGTTCTGCAGTACGACCCAGGTGCCGTCGGTCAGCGCTGCTCTGATCAGCTGCTCAGCTACTGGACCTTGACCCTGACCCAGAGAGATCGTCTGCGTCTTACTGCCGCCCATGCCCAAGTCATCTGCAAACTTCAGTAATCCTGAGTAGAACAAAGAGCGAAAGGGATAAGATTAAATTGTAAACGATAATGCATTGTAAAAAGCATTCAAAAGAAACATCTTTCTATTTTACCTGCTGTAGGATCTGATCCTGGAGAGAGGACAAAGATGAGTGGTGAACAGCAGTTGGAATCACTGTAGCTCTCTGCCAGGTCAAAGGTCGGGGGCTCGATGTATGTTCGGCTCATATTGTCCACAATGAACTGTTGTACCGCCAGCACAAGTTTATCCGGTCTAAAGCAGCGAAGCACCACCATGCGCTCCATGCCCACAACCGCACGCCACTTTCCGGGTAACTCCTCGTCCTGTGGATGACCAGAGTCGTAAATCTCCTTCCACTGTGTGATATTCTCCCGCACGTGTTCAAACAATCCTTCTAGGCAAGGAAGTTGGGAAGCCCGGACTACTTCAGACCACGATTTATCCGAAAGCCACTCCGGAGCCGGGTTGGGATGCGGGTTCTCCAGAGCAACGCCTCCGGTGAGAAGGAAGCGCCAGACGAGGTCGTCGACCTGACCTTTGCCCTGCATAATGCCGACAGTCAAAAGCAAGGAGAACAGCAGCTTGTCCTTTTCGAAAAGAGAGCGGCACACGTTATAGTAAACACGCATGGTGAAGTGATCCAAGATGTTGGAGATGCGGACCTGTAGGTCATCGCTCGGCGCGCTGTGAGCGATAGACTGCAGGTATAGATTTATGAACCAAGTGAGAGAGTATTGATACATGGGATCGATGTTTGCCAGATCCGAGATGCAGAAGAACAAAATGGACGAATGTTCTGCAACAGGCCGGTAACCCATTCGAGTTTCATCAATCTCATTTTCAGTCACGCTCGCAATTTTCTGCTTCTCTGAAATCTCCTCTGACAATATTTTAGATGACGAGAGCACCTTTATAGCAGTTTCGTCTTCTAGAATGTTCCCTTCAGAAGAAGAAAGAACCTCTAGGATTTTGTTCTCGATTTCCTTTAGCTGTTTATTGTTGGCTGCGCTTTCGAGAATCAGCTGGTTTTTCTTCTCCTCGAGTTCTGGCTTCTCTTTAGCGGCGACGATCCCCAGAAGCTGATCTTCGAGACCCAATGGCGTGATCATGAAGTTTAAAAGACACACTTTCACTGCCACCTCTGGCAAATAATGCGGATTCCTCAATCCTGTTGTGATGTAGAAGCGGAAGTCGCTTGAGTACTCCACAGTGTTCTCGCCGAGTTTCATATACTCCACGCCCTGCTGCTTAAAGGTCTGTTTCAGAAGAACAGGCTCTAAAATTGCATCCAGCTCCTCGCCAACGTTCTCCAAAAGAACCGGCGTGCCAAACTGGATAGCGTTCTCGAGAGTACGGACGTAGTTGCTGTCTGATAGCTTGATGATGGATAATTTATTGGCTTTGTTCATGTTCTTGATCCATTTGTTGGCTTGGCCCTGTGGGTCGATCATGAGCGGCCAACGGCGAGAGTTTGAGACAATGATTCCGTTGTCTGTGGAAAATGAATCCACTGGTAATCCAGCGATCTGCCACGATCGAATGAGCACCTGGTTTCCGAGAGTGTTGCTAAGTGTGAAATCCTTCGAACATGGTATGTTTTTCTCACTGCACAGCTTGTGCCACTCTCGCTGACACTCCACGCGGTAATCAACGGTGAACGCACCAAGATACGACACTGTAGCAGAGGACAAAAGCACGTCACCAGTCAGGTTGGTGTATTTGATGCCAAGTAGCCGAGCGGCTTCCGTCCACCTGTCTTTTTCTCCTCCCAAACCACCGATTAGTTTTTCCGCTCTTATTAGTTTTTGCGAGCAGAGCTCTATGTTTGCTTCCAAGTCTTTTTTCTTTTGTATCATCCCTTCGAATGTGTCATTCAGTCCCTGGAGACGATCCTCCACCTCCTTCAGCTCGGCACGTTTTACGGATAACTTCTGCATCTGCACGGCTAACTCGCCCTCTGCTTCTTTTAATCTTTCTTTCTTGGGGGCGACAACTTTCGCCACACGTTCGTATACTTCCATGGCACGCACCCATTTGCAAAGTCCCTCGCAAGCCGATGACACGCTTTTGATTACCGAAGGCTGAAAATCTGGGTGGTCTACGAACTTTTCTCTGATTTTCTTAATGTTAGCTGCAGGTATGTTGTCTTTATCAAACGTCTTAAGGCTTTCAAGGAACTTCATATCACCTAGAAGCTTCTTAGATGGTCCCCAGAAGTCCTCAATCATCTTTCCTGTGTAAATAAAGTTGAGCAAATGTATTTAATCATCTTTAAGAATATAGTGTGTGATATGTTTTACCTGTGTTTCTCATACCTGATCCACCGGGGTCTTGTTTTCTCTCTGGTTTAATGCCCTTCATGACACAGATAGACTC
Organism: Labeo catla; assembly: GCA_012976165.1. Lineage (NCBI taxonomy): Eukaryota > Metazoa > Chordata > Actinopteri > Cypriniformes > Cyprinidae > Labeo > Labeo catla. Next base: position 26,935 of record VONZ01000352.1, read on the forward strand.
CATGACCAGTTTGACAGGACCGGGAGGATTTTGCATCGTCTTCAAGACGGTAATATCTGCCGGCTTCAGTGTGTCCAGAGCAGCGAGAGCTGCTTCCAGTGCTGGCATCGCCTCTGCAAGATCTCCCTCACACTCATCCTATTCAACAATATATTAATTAAATCTTCACGATTAAAAAGTGTCTTAATAGCCCAAAATCTCCAACTGCTAACCACTTTCCAAATCTCCTTAATTGAAGCAATGCAATAAGTTCATCAACACCTGCTCAAAAAACATTTATTATTATTATTATTATGTTGAAAACAGCTGAGTAGAATTTTTTCAGGTTTCTTTGATGAATAGAAAGTTCAGAAGAACAGCATTTATCTGAAACAGAAATCTGTTGTAACATTATAAATGTCTTTGTCATCAATTTCAATCAATTTAAAGCATCCTTGCTAAATAAAAGTATTAATTTAATTTCTATCATTTATTTCCCCCCCCAAAAATAAAAAATGATACTGACTCCAAGCTTTTGAATGGTATAATGTAACGAAAGCTTTTTATTTATAAATGCTGATCTTTGGATCATTTTATTCATAAAAGAATCCTGAAATAAAAGTACTCAGCTGTTTTAAATATTGATAAAAATAATAATAATAATAAATATAACAATAATAAATGTTTCTTGAACAGCGGTAAAATCGGCATATCAGAACGATTTCTGAAGGATCATGTGGCACTGAAGACTGGAGTAATGATGCTGAAAATTTAGCTTTGATCACAGGAATAAATTTTATTTTAAAATATATTCAAATAGAAAGCAGTTATTTTAAATAGTAAAAATATTTCACAATATTACTGCTTTGCTATATTTTGGATCAAATAAATGCAGGCTTGGTGAGCAGAAGAGACTTTTTAAAAAAACATTAAAAATCTTACTGTTCAAAAACTTTTGCCTAGTAGTGTATATTGTTTTTTTGTTAACTGTTTATGTGTTTTCTAATAAAAGTAAAAAAACAGTCAGAAACATACTCGAAACAAGTATGTAAATATAAACATAAGTTACATTACAGATATGTTTTTGTTCTGATATCTAGCTAAAACATGTTGACATTTAATTAAGAAATAAACATTGTGTAGTGAAGGGTTAAACAGAAATGCCTACCTTGATTGCTTTAGCAGCAGCTGCTGCTTCATTGGCAACTTTCTCATCAGCACTGACAAGCTCTTTCTTAGCATCCACCTCCACCGTCTCTTTTTCTATCTTCACCATCATCTGATCGGTCTGTTTTGCTGTCTCGATAAGTTCCGGCTGGAGAGCTGTGAGCTCCTGCTGCATGACCGCTACCTGTAAATCACAGACCAACACCACTGTAAACATCAATTTATTCATGACTAATGACTACACATTATCAAATAATGTATTTAGGCCGCCCACTAATAAAAAATAATTCTAAATAATTGATCATGACTAATCTCCATTTGCCGAATTGGCCTTAAATCTACATATTTGTTTGAGACCACCTATGAAAATGGTTCTGAATATTTTTTTGTTTTAACAATTTAGTGAAAAAAAATCTAATATTCACAATTTAAATATAAATATCAAACAATTTGACACAAACAGTTTACCCTTTGGCAGGAGTTTGATTGACATGTGATCTGACCATTTATTATGCAGAGTGTTATGAAATGATTGGTGAGTATTATGAAATGTTTGGTGAAGTGTGGTGTCCTGTCTTACCTGAGAGGCAGCAAAGTCAAGTTTCTGCAAGCCGACTATGTATCGATTCCTGAGCTCATTCACCTCGTTGCGTTTGGAGTTGAGCAAGACTTTAAAGGTCAGGATGAGCTCCAGGTAGGAGGTAGGAGTCACATAATTATGTCTGCGCAGCTGGGAGTAGTAGCGCTCGGACAGCTCTCGCACACTCTCCTGGAATGTCTTACACATTTCCACCACCCTACGAACAAAACAAAACTAACAATGTCAGTCTTTGTATCTCAATACAACCAACTGTTAAAGGCAATAAATGTAGACATATGAGCGCACTCCATCCTGATGTTGTCTTCCAGGTCCAAATCCTCAAGGAACTTGTTGGCGACCATCTCCAGAGCGTCTTTAGGCCAGGCCTGAAACCAGTCTATGGTGCAGCAGTTGATCAAAGATGGAAACATCCTCAGACGATTGCGGAAGCCTTCACCTATTGGGCTCATTGCTATTGGACAAACATGAACACAGCTTTAAATTCGTACAAAATACATTTAATTCTACTTAAATAAATAACAATTGTTAAAAAAAACAGATAATATATTATAATATAACATAAACAGTACCAAGAACTATATGAAGGTTGGCTTTAACTCTGTCGATAAAGAAGTTGTACATGGAGAGCGGTGTGACGTCCATCTTCTTTCCTTCCATTTGGGCAATTCCCTGCATTTTCTCAATGATGTCAGCACGTTCGTCCACTGGGAAGATGTTCGGCACGTCTCCTGTGTTCAGCAGCATGTTAATGTCCTCAACAAAGGCTTCATCCTTAATCTGGTTGTCGCTAAAGAGAAACGTTGTTTTCTTCCCCTCTATCCCTGCTTTTAGCATCAGGTGCTTCAGATTGTCACGCCAGTCTGACATGCTGTAGTTCTTGGTCAGTTCGATCTGGAACAGCTCGTAGTCGTTGATGAAGGTGGCGAGTTTGGTGGCGCTCTGTCGCCCCGATCCACCGATGCCGACCAGCAGCAGGTGGCCATTGTCTTGTTTAAGCACACGGCAGATTCGTGAAATGTGTTCGATGGCGAACTGAAACATGACGAGGTTCATGGGTGCTTTGCTGATGTTGTTAAACTCCCTGAGGTAGAAATCCATCACCTCTGTTAATGTGCTCAGATCTGTGATTTCGTCGTACGGTTTACTGGCCGAGTCTGGTTTGGCGTAGTCACCAAAAAACAAGCTGCGAATGCTATCATCCTCAACTTTACCAGACAGAGTGAGATGACCGAGGAGCTGGATAGGGGAATAAAACATGTTAATACACCTTGTTCAAGTAATTATTAAACTAAAGCAAATTTTACTATAAGAGATACAGTTCAGGTCAAAAATTTACACCCCCCTTTCAGGATCTGCAAAATGTTAATTTTTTTTGACCAAAATAAGAGGGATCATATTTCACCTCCAAATTAAAATTAAAATTAAATTAAAAAAAGAGTGGTTTACATTTAATTTTCTTAAAAATACATTTAAAAAATTAAAAATAATCATTTTTTTCTGGTTTTGATTTTGTGGGAGGTGAAATATTTCACAGTAACTATTACCTTATCAATGCTTTGTTTGAAATACGCTGATGTCCTTTCTTTGACAATACTAAAAAATTTCTCTCTGTCTTCATTATCAATCAGTCGATCGTAAAACACCCGATACACCTCATGGATCCATAAACGGATTAGTTTATCACCTTCCTGATGAAAAAAGAAGCACACAACTGAAAACTGTATTTACTTTGCCTTTACATAGAAACGCATGCATGTGTGTGCTTACCTGCATGTGTGTTGATGGACAGAGCATTACGCCCCTAATCACCCTTGCAAAATCTCGCAGATTGAAAATATAATGAGATTTTGATGGTGTTGGGAGGAAACTCTCGATTGTATCCTTGTATACTGCCATAGTAGCTTGAACCATGATTTTACCCAACCTACAACAAAGACACATGCACAGAAATGTTTAAATCATGATTTTCAGGTTGTGTAAAAATCCAAATGACCGCAGAGTGTCCTCAAAAAACTATACAGAAACTTAAAAATGTTTTACTTTTAGAGTGTGTAGAGTATTTCATCAAAATATTGGTTTCATATTTGGATATTACCTGTAGAAAGAGGCATCAAAACCATTGCTGAAGTGCCAGTCGGTGATGGATGTGAAGATGTTGCTTAGAGTCTCATCATCGAATGTGTCGATCGATATAATGTTAAGGTGACGTGTAAATCGTCCTGTGAGGGAGGAAAGAGGCAAAACAGTGACAAAGAAGAAGATTATGATTATGTGATGAGCATTTAGCATTAGACATTTACCTGTAATGTCATTTCTCCCTCCACCAGGGGGCCCCATAGCAGACATATACAGAACATCCTCAATGTCCAGTCTGGATGTGTCTTTTTTATCATACCAATGATGATGATCAATCCACTGGCGCAAGAGTTCAATGGGCGGCTGAGCACCGTATATTTCCTTTGCAGGCATGTTCAGATCATCTACATAAAGTTTTACAATATAAAATTTATTACAGGACAGTAGTATGTTACCTCATGTAATTGCATCCATACTTAAATTTGACAGTATTGAAAAGTAGATGGCAGGGCTGTATAATAAATGTACTCCATCAGTGTACTAAATCTACTTCCTACCAACATAGATAATGCATTTCTTCCCCATCGGTGGCCCAAACACGCCCTTGCGGCGACGGTCCAGCTTAGACATGATGATGTCCTGGGTTTGGTTGGCAGAGGTCCGGGCGGAGAAGTTGATGCAGATGGGAGTGTAGCGCTCCTTGGGAAGCGACATCAGGAAGTTGTTGTTGATTACAGACTTTCCAGTTCCTGTGGGTCCCACGATCAGTATGGGGATCTCGTGTGACAGATATGTCCTGAGGAAGAAGAGCTGACGGGATGTTTCAGCCGTGGGTATGATAAGATCAGACACCTGAGAAAGAGAGACAGAGACATCAAAGCAGTTATGAAGAGGGTAACTTTTGTTTCCTTTCGGTTCATTCACTACTGGTAGCAAAATGACATCCTCTACAACTTTGCTTATGCATTTAGAATTAACATTCAGATTAATTTTTAGAGTTTATGTTTAGATTTATGATTTATGTCAAATTTGTCAAATTTTGGGAGAAGTGTTTTTTCAAACTAGTGGAAACAAAACATCCAAAAGACAGTGTTACTGTAAGTGTTACTTTCGTAGATTTTGTATCTATTTGTGTCAATAGATTTCAATTACAACACATATTTTTGAAGGTCGTTTTCCAAAAATTTGCTTTTTCTTTGACACTAAGCCATAAATCTCCACTACAGTAGCACTTACACACACAAAACTTTACATTTTTATTCCTGTCTATATCCTGAAGGTTTTTACAGAGGGATCTGTTCATATATAATTTGCTTGATTATATACATTTTATTCCTCATGAAAATATTGTTTTTTGTCTGTTCTAAGTATTTTCTGAATTATGGAGTGACAAAATGAGATTTGTTTGAGTTATGGTTTTATAGCTTTTGTTAACTATAATAACCCTGCTAATTTTGAACTAACTTTTGCACCGGCAGGTATGACTTTGTCCTCTCTAGTGATGGATTCGGTCCAGTTGTTCCACTGACCAGGACCCTGCTTATGAAAATAATAATCATAGACGGTGCCTGTGTGGAGACAGCAGACAAGATTCATAAACATAATGTTTTTAAAGTTACTGTATATGACTCTCAGCTTTGACATTTGGTTTGATCAGGTTCTTTATACATAAAAAGATGCTCTCTTGGAATCTTGTCATTAAAAAGCCAACCAAAAATATCATGCGGACCTCTCTCCGGGAACACGTTGTTCTTGGTGAGTTTAACACTCTGGGGTCGCTGGTGATTGGCGTTTGTGCCCATGAGAAGGTTTCGGTAGAAGACGTCAAACTTCTTCCTGCTGTTGCCATTAATGGTTCCTCCCAAACTCCAGACTACAGAGAACAAGAACAGGGCCTGAAGCCACAGCGTCACCTGCTGACTCGTCATAGATTCTGCTCCTTCCTGTCCTGACTGAAAAATCTCATCTGCATGAACACAATCAAATCGGATATGAACAAACCCTTTTTCAAGATTGAAAAAAGACTGAAAATATATATAATGCACATATTTTTATGTGTATGTACCCAGTAGGCAGGTATACAGGCGCATCAGACTGTAGGCCAGGTGAATGGGTGACGTCTGAACTAAGAATCCACACTCATGGTAAATAAAGTCCAAGCAAGGTTGAACCAGCCAGTTAAAGAGATCATTAATCTACAACAAAACACACACAGATGATAATTACAACAAAATGTGTGTTTTTTTTACTTTAACAGCATACATTAATTAAAGAAGAAGTCCACTTCCAAAACAAAGATTTACATATAATGTACTCACCCCTTGTCTTCGAAGATGTTCATGTCTTTCTTTCTTCAGTCGTAAAGAAATTGTTTTTGAGGAAAACATTTAGCATTTTTCTCCATATAATGGACTGATATGGTGCCCCGATTTTGAACTTCCAAAATGCAGTTTAAATGTGGCTTCAAATGATCCCAAATGTGGTTGTAGATGATCCCAGCTGAGAAAGAAGGGCCTTACTTAGCGAAACGATCAGGTATTTTTTTAAATTAAAAAAATACAATTTAAATACTTTTTAATCTCAAACGGTCGTCTTGTCTAGCTCTTCCTGAACTCTGTGTATTCTGGCGCAAGAATCATTTCAAAATCACTGCTGCAGAAGTACCGACACAGTCTTTGCAAAGTGAACATGCAAAGAAGATCAAACACACTTAACAAAAAAGGTAAAACAGTGATATAGCCTATCGCTGTTTTACCTTTTTTGTTAAGGGTGTTTGATCTTCTTTGCATGTTCACTCCGCAAAGACTGGGTCGGAACTTCTGCAGCAATGTAGGATGATTTTTAAATGTTTTTTGAAGTTGAGGGAAAACATGAAATCGGAGCTTTTCGACATACCCTAACTGTGCAACCCTAAATGAACCGGAAAAAAAACAGTCCAGGCAGCGTAAGACAAGACGAGCGCCTGACTTTAAAAAGTATATAAATTGTATTATTTTTATGAAAATAACCGATCGTTTCACTAGATAAGACCCTTCTATCTCACCTGGGATTGTTTCTAACCACATTTGGGATCGTTTGAAGCCACATTTAAACTGCATTTTGGAAGTTCAAAATCAGGGCACCATATCAGTCCTTTATATGGAGAAAAATCCTGAAATGTTTTCCTCAAAAAACATAAATTCTTTACGACTGAAGAAAGAAAGACGTGAACATCTTGGATGACAAGGGGATAAGTACATTATATGTGAATCTTTGTTTTGAAAGTGGACTTCTCCTTTAAGATGCATGAGTGTGTTTCTCACCAGAGTTCTGTGTTCATCTGCCAGGCTCTCAGGTAATGCGTTCATGTAGGAGTCTCTCAGAGGCGTCCAGCCCAACTGATGCGGCTCCATATAGATCATACCGCATCTAAAACACATACACATACACTCTCTATAACAAGCCATCATATTAATTTTGTAATTAATGTTCAGTTTCTTGCACAGACTGACTGTTTTGCTTCATTACACCTCAGTATAACACATTCTTGCTGAATAAAAGTATTAATGTGGAGCTGAGTGTTTATTGTTTACCTGCTCACAGTAGCGGGTGACGCCTGCTCCAAATCTGCAGGCTCAAAGATCAGACTCATTTTAGGACTCATCTGAATGATCTCACCACTCATCAGGCACAGCTGTTCAACAGCAAAACACATCAGACACCAGCACTGAATCTGAAGCCCTTCAGACATGGTAACTGCAACATTAAAATGTATGTGTACCTTCTTGTTGTCATCCAAAACAGTGTTCATGTTTTCAATCCAGACTGCATCAATGGGCCCGTCGAATATGATCCACTGGCGGTCGTCTGCAGTGCACTGGGCCTGTTGTCTGAATGAGGTGGCCAGAACGCCGTCTGACCACTCGTGACTTACTGGATCAAAACAGCCGTACAGCTGCCCCATAGTGATCGCCTTTGGATTAATGATACGGAAATCTACCGCAAACTCTTCCATTAGCCCTTCTATATAGACAAATAACAAACACACATACTATTAAACAAATAGTTTTTGATTTGTTTTCATATGCATATATAGTCAAACCAAAATTTATTCAGACACCTTCAACATTCAAACAGTTTATTTACTAGGTTAGAAAATGGTAATAAAATATGACAAGAACTCAAGAGTTATCTCGATAACGTCAGATAACTTTAGTAAAAATTTATGTAACAAAACACGTCAGTCAAATCAAATTTTGGGGCCCAAATTTTTTATCAGTTTTACTGCTAGTCCACTGTATAAAGAATTTTTAGGTACATCTCTGTTTACTTTATTTTGCTATCCTCACTTACATAAATTAACTATAGTGTCTTGCACCCACGAGGAAAAGAAATATCAAAAACTATGTCTGGTTTCTAAATATTTTTTGGTTTGACTGTATAAACGTAAATACACGACAGTTCAAAAACTTTGAATAATTCTGAAAAAGACGTATCTCATGTTCACCAAGGCTGCATTTATTTTATTAAAAATACAGTAAAAACAGTAATATTACTGTAGTTTCAAATAGCTGTTTTCTATTTGAATATATTTTAAAGGGGTCTTCGGATGCCCATTTTCCACAAGTTAATATGATTCTTTAGGGTCTTAATGAAAAGTCTCTAATATACTTTGATTAAAAATTCTCAATGGTTTTGTAAAACAACACCCTTTTTCCTTGTCAAAATGAGCTCTGCAAAAATCACCTCATTCTAAGGGGTTGTTCCTTTAAATGCAAATGAGCTCTGCTCACCCCGCCCCTCTCTTCACTCTGTGGAAAGACGGTCTTGTTTACATTAGCCGCATTTAGCCGCGTTTAACCGCTAAACTTCCTAACTACCACGTTATAAGGAAAGGCGATTGCAAAGATTCATAAAAAACCCCTTATACTCACTTCTGCTGTAAGTGAAGCTGGATCATGAATGATTGGCGCATTCCATTCACAAACAAACGTAATCTACTGCATCTTCAGCGGCTCAGATGTCGGGAGTAAATGACGATCACTACGTTCATTATTACATCCAGCAACACAACACCTCCATCGCTCAATCGGAGATATTCTTGTCTAACTTACATCCCTGCTCTGGCATGAAACATGGAAAGTTACTGGACTGTGACAGCTGGTCTAAGGTAAGAGCTAATGTCAATCAACTATTGTGGGAGCGGCCTCTGTGGGTGTGACGCCACACCGACAGGCATCTGAGAACGGCTCGATTTGAAAAAGGGGATATTATTTTTACAGATTAATTAAAAACCACTGCATGGATTTTTATCATTATAGTAGATTTGTACATACACTGCCAACACACATTAATGTTCAAACAACATGAAAAAGTGAACTTAGCATCCGATGACCCCTTTAAAATGTAATTTATTCCTGTGATCAAAGCTGAATTTTCAGCATCATTACTCCAGTCTTCAGTGTCACATGACCTTTCAGAAATTATTCTAATATGCTGATTTTCTCCTAAAGAAACATTTCTGATTATAATCAATGTTGAAAACAGTTTGTGCTGCTTAATATTTTTCATGGAAACCATGATATACTACCATTCAAAATTTAGGGTATGTAAAAAAGAATTCAGCTCTGCTATTTCTCAATATTACTATTTTACAGCATTTTTAATAAAAAAAATGCAGACTTAAAATTTTAAAATCCTAATTATTTAAAATTATTATTATTTAAAAATCTTAATTTTTACAAACTTTCTGAACCAGTAGTGTATATGTAAACCAAAAATTGATTAAAGAATAATGAATAAAAAATTATTATGGATTGATTATTATGGATTACCCTTATAAAGGTCTCCCAAAGCTCCAGCCAGAACTTTGTAAGCTGAAGTTTTTCCACCCATAGGCTCACCAACAATCATGAAGCCATGTCTGACCAGCATCATCTCATACACCTGAGCACAAAATAAAACTGATCAACTAATTGCTTTTTTCACTGAACAAAGAGTTTCAGCTACAAAAAAGAAGCCTGACTTGTTGCATTAATATGGATTAGCATCTCCTTTTTGCAACAACTTCAAACTAGTGCTGTGCAACGATTAGTTGCATCCAAAATAAGTTTTTCTTTGTGTACTTTGTAATATGTCTGTGTACTGTGTATATTTATTATGTATATACAAATACACACACATGCATGGATATATTTAAGAAAAGTATGCATTTATATAATATTAATTATTTTCAAAATATATACTGTATGTGTGTATTCATATATACATACTAAATATACACAGTACACACATATATTAGGTAAACAAAAACTTTTATTTTGGATGCAATTAATCATGATTATACTTATTATACTTATAACACAGCTCAGTCAAACTGAATTATATAACAGTTTTACAAGAGTGCTCATATATAAACTACTTTTTAAATGTCTGAATCTTAAGGCAGAATAAGTATAAAGACATCACAGATTGACTTGAGAGATGTATTGCCATTGATCAGATTTTGTACTTGTATAATTTTCCCGATGAACCACGGTACAGGCTGCAGCTTCATCTTAGCGATGTTATCATCCAGAGCTTTTAACAGTAGCTCATAATCTGGTTTGGGTAGCACCACTCCAGGAAAGAGATCAGTGATGATTCCCTATAACACAAACACACATCAATAACCACATGCAAAGTTATACAAATTGAATATTTAATTGACATCCACACACCTGAAATAGTGGTAAATCCTGTGCGAGGAACTTGGCCATGTTGACATCCATGAGAGCTCTGAGTAGCAAAACGCTCTCGTCCTCTTCTGGGTATTTGAGTTTTAGGTTTCCCGCTGCAGTCAGGACCGATTTTACTGCACGCATCCCATAATCGTAGTGGGGTTGAGACGAGAGCTGTTCTGAGCACAGACGATATGTTGCCACGATCTTCTGAGCCAGGCTGAAAAACACAAAACCAAGTCAAACTACTGGAACCTTTCCCCAAAATGAAATACTGATTAGTTTAACTATTTGACTGGACATGATTTTACCTCCGGGATGCAGTGAATCCCATTGAATAAAGTGATATCTCTCCAATCAGTCCATAATCTGGAACCATCATTGCAACTGTGCGGAACAAAGCCTACAAACATGCAAACACACAAAATACACACAAAACATAAATATATAAAGGAATAAATGAATGAATGAATGAATGACTTAATTAATAAACTTGCACTTTATTCACACAAAACTCTAATTTATCTCAAAATGAACCTAAAAACAGGAAGTAAAGCTACAAGATGGTGTTTTCATGAAGCATGTTTCTGTTATTGTGTATGAGTGTGCATTCAGTATGTTTTTGGTTACTTTTAGATTATCAGGCAGTTCTGCTCTGCCTGCGTATCCTGGGTTCATTGTGATAAACACACAGCAGGTTGGGTTGAGAGAGAGCTCAGTTCCCTCGAACATAAATGTCTTCATGTTTCGCATTATGGCCTGCTGAATACTCAAAATTTGCTGGGCGACCACAGACAACACCTCCACCTGACAGACAGCAACAAACATGGAGAGAAAATCTGATAAGTATTAACTAAAAAGTAGCATTTGTTTTATTTACTAATAAAGCTGTTACATCACCACTCATTTGTTTAACTTGCATTACCAACCTCAATCCGGTTGAACTCGTCAAAACATGCCCACGCCCCAGACTGCGCCAGACCCTTGAAAAATTTACTCATCGCTTTGTAGTCCAGACCATCAGAACAGTTGAACACCACACACTAAACACACATTCACACATTTGTGACTTATGTACAATAAAATGAACATCAAACCTAACATAATCTGTGCTTAGACTGAAATAGTAGCTGTATGTTGTAAAATTATAGTGAGCACCTGTTTGGCGAGCGCTTTGGCCAGATCTTTGGTCGTCTCTGTTTTTCCAGTTCCTGCAGGACCTTCTGGAGCTCCGCCGAGATTTAGCTTCAGAGCGCCCATCAGAGTCCTGTGAACCAATCAGCATTCAGTAGGTATTTTTACATGCACTATTTATCAGTTGTGTAAAATGAAAATCAACATTTGTTTCCGAAGTAAATATTTAATAAATATCCACTGACTACTTCGGTGACCAACATGACACCACTCAAAACTCCCACTTAAAATGATCATAATGAAATATTATCATAATGTGCATAAGTTATGTGTTCATGTCAGAGCACCTGTAGCAGCGGTCAGTTAGTGGTGTTATGACCAGACGCGGCGAGTTGCCGAGATATTCGTATCCGTATCTGATCACAGTGGTGATCATCCTTAACATGACCTCTCCATCCTCCCAGAAATACCGCAGCTGGGAAATCCACTGGAAATCATTCAGAGATGAAACCCCATCCTGTGCCAGCTTGCACACAACATCACGTGCTGTATGGGTCAAAGGGCAAAGGTCATGACCTATACAGACGTTACAGAGACAACATGCCAGAATGGCACTTACCATGAACATCAATGACAATAAGAGCTCCCAGAGTCATCCTGGCCCCACCTGGCAACTTCCCTCTTACCAGCTCGACTATGTCAGCGATCTGAGCATTACTCTGTTCAACATAAGCCTGAAACACATGCAAGACAGAAGCTTCACATAACATTTATACATTCTGATCAGCTCCACTCAATCGAATCTGCTCTGAATGTTTTTGTGTGCACGTGTGCTCACAGAAAGAGTGTTGTTCTGTATGGCGTCAGATACTTCGCTGGTCCAGTAGATACAGGACGCACAGATCACGACCTGACCAGGCCACAACAGCACCCACTTGTTCCTGGGCATCTGAAACAAGCAGAATCAAACGCACATGATGCGCTGATCATATTCTACATGTGCACGAATGTTTGTGTGTTTATACCTCTGAGTATTGCTCCATTCCCCGTTTTATGACGTCTCTGATGCTCATCAGCATTGTGTTTTCAACCTGCAGAAGCCACTTCTCGACCATTCCCTAAAAAACATGATACAAATTTGTAAACATTGGTAAATCTCACAAAACATGTCATGAAAAGGTCAAATACTACCCCAAAATGAAAGATGTAAGAAATTACATTTTGCAAAAAGAAAATATGTTTTTGGATCATTTCTTGGTCCATGTACCTTCTGGTCATTTGATTTCCTACTTAAAAAGAAATAAAAATGACTTTTATGTGATCTAAAACGACACGGAATAAAATATTATAACAACATTTTTGGTCATACAAGTAGGAAACCCAAACTAACAACAAAACGTTACAAAACCCTTTTGTAAAATAAAAAAAACAAACAGGGTGCGCTGGGTGCACAAAAGTCCTGATCTGAATCAAATGATTCATAATCCACGCTCCGTAGAACCGATCTGAATCAAATAATTTGCGAACCTGCATAAAAGCCCTGATCTGAATCAAATGATTCGCAATACCTGCTCCAAAGTTCTGATCTGAATCAAATGATTTGCAAACCTGCAACAAAGTCCCAATTTGAATCAAATGATTTGCAAACCCGCTCTGAAGCCCCAATCTGAATCAAATGATTCACAAGCCCACACCAAAGTCCCAATCTGAATCAAATGATTTGTGAACCTTCATAGAAGCCCCGATCTGAAACAACTAATTCACAATATGCACTCCGAAGTTCTGATCTGAATCAAATGATTCGCGAACCAGCACCAAAGTCCCGTTGTGAATCAAATAATTCACTATATGCAAACGGATTGGAGCGATTCGAAAGTCAATCATTTTTTGACACAATGGTTTAAATGATTCGGAGTTTAGAAAAGCTCAGTTTCACTCATCATTAAACGTACAAGTGATGTCAAAATACTTAAATGCATGGCTCTTTTGAATAGCTTGAAATGAATGAACAAAGTCAGGAGTTTGAGTTTTAATAACGTTTTCAGCCATGTTTACATGACACTGTCAGCACTACAACTGGCTTAGCTCGCTAGTTTTATGACATTAACTGAAATAAGCGGAAAAAAAAATTTCACCAATAAACAAAAATACAAAAAACCCAGCTAAATTTTTGTTTGCCCGTTGCTTAGAAAGTAGAAAATAAAATGACCAGAAGGTACACGGACCTTTCTTACATTCTTAAAAATATTACAAATTGTTTGTAAATCCCATTATTCTCAACTGTAAAAAGATATTACATATTAAAGACTGTACAACAATTATACATAAATACTGTAAAATTATATTTAAATTACAAATACATTTTTTGTTTCAATTATGGTTTTGAGAATTGTAAGGAAAATGTTGCAAAATAATGCAACAATGCACAAAAATCGTAATAGTTCTAAAATAATGCCTCACGATTTTTATGGAACATGCAGTTTACCTATCTATTTCAGGTAAAAATGTATATAAATGTATAAGGGCAACTGCGTATTTCAAGTGTATTCTGTCTGTACCTTGGCTTTAGCCGGGCAGATGGTCTCTATTAAGGGGACGATCTCTTTCTCTGAGCTGATCATTCCTGTGATCTCCAGGTCAGGGGTGAATTCTAGCTTAGCGATGCCTTCAAAACACTTCTTAAGATGAGGCTGGACACGCAGCGGATCCTTCGTCTCAGACAAGATCTCCAACATCTCATCATTAGACAGGAAGAAAAACCTAAACGGAGAAATATACAGTAATTAAAAGAGGCCAATGACTGACTAATACAGACTCTGAACACTAAACTGAGATACAGGAAGGTGTTATAACATCATTAAGAGTTAGATCTGAAAGTTTAATCATACCGAGGGAAGAAGAGTCTCTTTGTTTCCAAGTATGAGTTCAGACCCTGCTGTATTTCCTCCAGGAAAGTGTTGGATTCCTGAAGGCGACCCAACATGTTGGGCTGCTCTGTGGCCACCAGTGCACGCGTGTCTTTCAACTGTTAAAAACATTTAATACGAATATGCACATCTTGTTCACTTACTAAACTTGATAACTTTCAGATACAGCTAATAACAATCACACACACCGCTTCAGCGACAATGTTTTTCCAGTAACTGTCTACGATGGCAAACTTGCGTCCGTTCTCTGGCATCTGTGCGATGATGTCCTCTGAGCTGAAAATGGGCTCTAGATACATCCACATGCTTTGACACTGCAACATTGCATCCAATATATCCTGCATGCGCTGCAACTTCTCCTCCCAGGTCTAAAGAGAGACACAGAAACTATTTAAAGGGTCAAGGGTCATATTATCATTTTGTAAAGTCATTTTATAAGGTTATATTATTTATATAATTTACATCACTGGTACAATAGAAAACAGTCTGTGGCAGAAAACCATGATTAACTTTTATATTAATAAACTGACTTAATTTTCTTTTAGGTTAGTAATAATTAAAACGCTATGCAGGTGAAGATTATGACCTTTTTAAAACAAATTTAAGTTATGAACCTTTGCATCGGCCTCGATTGGTTTGATGAATGGAGATCCTCTCATAGTCTGAGTCTTGATAATGTGATCGTCCAGCAGCAGCTGAATATCATCTACTGCTGATAAAACACTTGTACCCTTCACGGACCAATATACAAATGCACGGAAAGACAGAGCAAAAGAAAGAGGAATAAAATTGTTAAAATAAACAGTCGTTTATATAAAAGTAAATTTTAACAATAATAATCTTTGATAAATCAGTAGTGATTTTTCTGAAACACTGAGATTCCAAAATGGAAAACCAAAACAGAAAATTAAGTTTATTTAATAATAAATTAATCTAATTGATTTAATAACGAAACTCAGAAAAGAACAGAGTTGTTTATAATTGCATAACATTAAACTGTCAATTTTATATCAGCTTTTTATTTATTTATTTTTATTTTTTTCTGAAACACTGAGATTCCAAAATGGAAAACCAAAATGGAAAATTAAGTTTATTTAGTAATAAATTTATCAAATTGATTTAATAATCAAATTAAGTTTATTTAATAATAAAATTAATCAAACTGATTTAATAATCAAACTCAAAATATCAACTTTTCACTTTGACTTTTTACCGTGTCCTTATACGGGGAAAACCCAAAGCGGAGCTCGGCCCACTCCTGTTTCATCTTTTCCAGAGACTTTTCCAGAGAGTATTCCTTACTGGCGGATGCACCGATTTCCTCCAGCCTGCAGACAAAGAGAGATTCAAAAAAAGTGAATCTGACACACTTAGATTCAGATTGCACTGGGCGACATAGTTTCACAAATAAAAATAAGCTTTCTACAACCAAAAATTGGCAACTTTTGATTGCCAAAGGTCAGTCTCTTACTTGTCTGAATACTCTGACAATCCGAGCTCCACCATCTTGAGGAGCGGGGTGTCTTTGTCCGGCTTAATGTCAAATCCCACTGTATTACTGATCTGATATCAGCCAGAAAAATAATAAAAATGAATAAACGCAACTTTAATAATGATAACTACAAGTAAATAACTTCTTAATCCAGTGCATATGCCTGAACTGTTCAAAGAAATCGATTCACTAAAATGACCCAAATGTGAACTTTCCTTTAAACGCCTGTGAGTGAGTTTCACAGACAGAAATCAATAAAGCAGGGGTCATCAAACTGGCTCCTGGAGGGCCGGTGTCCTGCAGAGTTTAGCTCTAACACCAATTAAACACACCTGAACCAGCTAATCAATTCCAGGCAGGTGTGTTGAGGCAAGTTGGATCTAAACTCTGCAGGACACCGGCCCTCCAGGACCACATTTGGTGACCCCTGCAATAAAGCATTATATTATTATTATATATTACTGTCATACCATCTCCCAGTGTCTGTCCTTCAGGCCTGGATTGCAGATAGTTGTCAGAATGGGAAGGTGCTGTTTGAATTTGTCAATCTTTTTCTTAAAGTTTTCTGTGACACGTCCGGGGGACGTCCGCTCTGAGAAGATCTTTGTGAGTTTGTACATGGTGCGCCACATGTTTCCCAACTCCTCTGATACCGTTTCTGCATTCAGTTGCCGGAATGGACCTTGAGAGCACATGCACAAGACATATGAAACACACATATAATCGCATGTTAAACTAATGTTCGATGCCACTGATTTAGATGCTTTGAAACAATGCCTGAGACTGAAAAACAACATTCTCTAAAGAGACTAAATTATGCCTTTCTTTATTATACAAATGTTTATCCAAGCAAATGCAATAATTCATGGGTGTGAACAGGAAAGATGATAGCATGCGTTTTACCATTCATCCACACATCAGATTTGGTCTGAAAATCAAGAGCTGTGATCCACAGTTGGTCGTACGGCTGTTTTTTGGCCAATATTGACTGTAAGATGGGAAACTGACTCTGTTCTTTGTCCAGCAAACCTTCTTCTTTATTAATGCACTGAAATAAGCACATATTTACATTTATCTACTCGTACATATGCATACGATTCTTTCAATATTGAATGAAATGCATTTATGTTTTTTTATTTACCTGCAATGAATTTTGAACCATATTTCATGTTAATCTAATACACAGTTTCAAGCACAAACCTCTATCTCTTTGACAGCAGCCTCCAGGCTGGCGCTGATTTTATTGAGTTTCTCCACATTGATCCTACTTTCCTCCAAAGTCATCTTCTCTTTCATCTTAAAGATGTCCACCTCTTTGTCCAGTCCCTTCAGTGTCTCCTCCAACTTCCCTACTCTGAAAATATAACATGTGATAGCTATCAGGTTTGTTTAAGCCGTGTATGTTGCGTTTGATGTGTGTGTCTGTGTTTAAGCACCTTTTCATTAGATCAATCTCAGCCTGATCTTTCTGATTGTTCAGTTTATCCTTACTGGCTTCAATTGAAGACAGAATCTGTTCAGGCCAGTGGATCAAAGTGCTAAACAACTTCATATCCTCCGCTGTGAAGAGAGAAAGATTTGTAGAGTTTTAAGCAGTTTTAAAGAAAAGGTGTTCCCAGACAAAGCTCTAGACTGAGACCACATGATTGGTTGAAATATTAGTATTTTTTGTGTATTTAAGTAGTGTGGTGTTGCCACATTTGTACCTGGAAGAGTGGCGTAGTCAAGCAAAAAGTCGAGCCTCTTGACAGCTTCCTCAATCTCATGGCGGAGTTTGTGTACTGTGACTTCAGTTGTGTGTCTCAGGTACTGGTTTAACTCCACCAGCTCCTCAGTGTTACTCAGCTTGCTTGTGATTCTGTCCGTAATCTCATCGTAGCGACGGCAGATACTATGAGAGAATAATAAATGCTATATGCTATAATATAATACCTTTTATACAATATGCTGTTAGCTAATGCAACTGCGCTCAACAAAAACGCAACTTAAAAACACTTTTCATTTACCCAATGTGACATATTTCACAAGTTGTAAACGGTAAAAATTCACCAGATGTCATCATACTTTGCCTAGTTGATTAATCACAGTACATTAGGACAACAGTTTTGTATTATACGTTTTCTGAAATCGTCTGGTAAAACATGCAAATGAGGCATTATCTAATTAAATATGCACAAATTCGCAAAAATAAATAAAGACCAAAATTTGAACATCAGATAGAAGCCAAATTCTAAATTCTTATTTTATTTTGTTCACGTATTAGACGTATTTTGGATTTCTCTTTTTACATCACATTATTTACACCATGTTTTTTTAATATTAAAAATACACTGCTGCTCAAAGGTTTGGGATTAATACAATTTTTTATGTTTTTTAAAGAATTTTTATATGCTCATCAAGGCTGCATTTACTTGATCAAAAATACAGAAAAAAATCTAATATTGTGAAATATTATTACAGTTTAAAATAATGGTGTTCTGTATTCATATATTTTAAAATATAATTTATTCCTGCAATGCAACGCTGAATTTTGATCAGCCATTACTTTAGTTTTCAGTGTCACATGATTCTTCAAAAATCATTCTAATATGCTGATTAATTACTGTTATTATGTTGGAATGATATATATGATATATATGTTGAAAACAGTTGTGCTGCTTAATATTTTTTTATTGGAACCTGTGATTCTTTTTTCACGATTCTTGATGAATGAAAGGTTAAATCAGCATTTGTTGAAAATATATATATTTTTTCTAACAAGTCTTTGCAATCAATTCAGGTTGTTTCCTCTCACCTCTTGTTAAGTTCTCGGTTCTCCTCCATCACAAATGTGGTAAGAAGATCTATGAGATGGTCTGCCTTGTCACACAGATCTTGATTCAGGTTCACCGCATCCAGACAGACCAGGGACAGCGGAACTGTCGCATGCAGTGATGCAATCTCCTTCCACACATTCTGCACACCTGTGATTTTCTACAGGGTCACACAGTAGAAACATCTGGCTTTACAAGGAAGCATTTCACCTTTGTGTTATCTATAAGGCTGTGATGCACACACTAGAAATGCTACCTTAGTAAAGCCTTGCAGTGAGTGTTTGGCTTTAAGAAAGTTCAGTATGTCCTGACGGTCCAGTAAGTCAGTGTACTTCTTATACACATCCAGATACCTACACAACACATCACAGATTCACCCACAGGCAAACTACAGTGTCTTAATGTGAAGATTTTCTAATGGAAAACATGATGATAGTGGACCTTTGCGGCCCAATGGTGTTCCTCTGAAAGATCTCTCTGGCTCTATTCACGATGTCTGTCACCAGCATCTCGTCGTGTCTCACTGTGCGTAGCATTATAGTTTCGCCCACCTCTGAGAAAAGCTTACACTCCACCTGTGAGAAAACGCTTTTCAGTTTTAGCTTTAAAATGTGCAGGATCCATTTTTCTGCCATGCATTGGGCCATGATTCAGAAGAAGCACTAATTATAATTATAAACAGTCTTTTGATTATATGTGCATCTTGCAACTTCTGTTACATGTTCTTTATACTTTCAAAACCTCAGATGTTTAATTTTCACTGTTTGTGTGACAAAATATCTCTTTCCAAGCTGACCAAAGAGGACCGTTCGGATGTAAATAACATGATTAATCCAAATTCAAGTCATACCAACCCTCTCTATTAAAGAAAATATCAGCAGAATCTCTTGCATCTTCTTATTTTCACCTCAGATATAATATTATACTATACTACAACAACAGAAACCATTGCTGAGTTCTCTTTTTGGTAAGAAGTATAAATGTGTACCCGGGGTATGTTGTGGGCGCTGTCGATGATCTGTGTGAATGCTTGTTGTATGAGTTCCCAGCAGCTCTCCAGTGAGGGTTCAAATGCAATTTTGGGCTCCTCGAGTCTCAATTTCACCAGTAACACTGGACACTGCGTGTACTTCAGCTCATCAAAACACTCCCCGAAATCATTACCATCCTGTCAGAAAAAAAACATACATACAGTACACACACATATAAACAAATCACATTTAGCATGAACATTACTGACTCTAAAATTGTTTTGGATGAATTTCAAATCAATTGTAAAAAAGTCTCATTTATGCACTAGTTTAAGTAAAGATGAAAAAATGTATGTTACAACAAATTTCAATTATAAATAACTGTTGTTTGTCTATTAATATTTAGGGTAATTCCATGTAAACGTCAACCTTACCATGAAAAAATTACGTTTTTACTATAGCACATCAACATTTGGTGGTTCAAATACCCATGTGAGGTCTCTCTTAATTTTTTTAAAGCATTTTTTTTTTTATTTTTAGTGCATGATTTTCCATAGTCTGGTAAGTGCTATTTTCAGGCTTGTCACATCCAATAACAGTACATATTCCTCATAAATAGGCACATAAAAATTAAAATAAAGTAACAATTATACGTCCTGTGAAGAGCCATCCCTTCTCTATTTGTTGGGTATTATTGCGTCTGGTTTGTGCATTTTAATTCGCAGAAATCTTACAAAGTATGTAGTCTCTCAAAAACTGTGTTCTTTTTTGTCAAATCTATAATGCATGATTATTTCCCTTTTTTAATATAGAAAACTTGTGCATAGACTTATATTTTTTTGATGTTTAGACTGCCAACAAGGGTTTATTAAAATATAAACAGATGGTTCGGTATATTGGTAACACATACATTCTCTAAGCATTTATATGTCACATCCATAACGCAAAATGTCACATCCATGACGCTGGATTTGCCCATTATTATTACTATTATTTGTTCTTTAATAAACTTAATGATTTATTTAAAACTTGTGGCTGTTTTATAAAACCATAAAATACAGAAGGCAGTATGCTCGAGTAATTTTGCAGTGGTATAATGTGTATAGAGCATCAGCATGATTAAACATACAGTATCAGTGTCACTGGTTTTTGTACCTGATGAATTTGGAAAAACTTCAGGAGATCCTGTAGCGATGCGACCACCAGACTGCGCAGCTGCAGTGACATCAGTGCGGCCACACAATAAAAGAGTTTCTGTGCCTTTACCGGGGCGATGCTTGCTTTTTTCGGCACCAGTGGCAACCATGAGTCTTTAAAGGTCACAAAAAGAGAAGCACAGCGGGGCAGCCAACTACACAACACACAAACAACAAAGAAAACGGGTGATACATTATTCTTTTTTATTTCAATTTTACTTTCATTTTACTAATGCCTGAATATCAGTTTGATTTATTTTATGTGCTTAAAAGTAAAAAATATTCTCAAATGTCTCGTAACGTCAAAAGTTAAAGATAAAAGGGTCTCTGAAAACCAATTTCCTTGTTTTATGTTTTTGAGAGGTAAAATATGATGGATAGAAAAGAAAAAGTCTTACACAAAGTTATTATTAAGGCTTAAGAAAACACAAAGTTACTGACTGATTCAGTCAGTTCATTCAGTAAAGGATGCGTCAGACTGCAATTCACACTTCCTGCAGTATATCTTCTGAACACTTTAGAGTGATTGTTGCTGTAGCACCGCTGACACCCTACGTGTTAAAGGAGGTCCAGATTGCTCTTTATTTCCCCATTGTTCAAACCCTCATTCAAGGCTCATATTGTCTGCTTGTCTCTGGGTGGTTTGAGGAGACCATGGATACAGAGTTGAGAACAAAGGTAGTCAAGACGAAGAGAACTATTTAAACAAAACACACTAGTCTGTACACAGCGCTGACCTTATTCAAACACACATTTACCCCAGTCCAGTAAATGTTCAGTATGCAAAAATGGACAAACATCAATTGTTATTTTTTGTGTCATATTCCTATATGTAAATACAATACAATATTGTATTTGTATTGTAAGTTTCTGAATGAATCAATATGTTTGAATGAATGACTCACTCATAAACACAAAGTGAGTTGTTTTACCACTGAATGAATTGGTGCTTTCGAACAAAACAGTTGAGTGAATGATTTGATTGACTCACTCATAAAGATTAAGTCTCTTGTTTGTTCCAATGTTATTTTTATATCTATTACAGCTTTTATTAATATTTTCATTTAATTTTAAGGCTGTCAGTCAATTCCCTTTAATGTATTTATTATTATTATTTTTAATGAAATGATACTCTAAATAAGAAACTAAATCTGCCAGCAGGTGGCAGTAAATGTCTTTATAAGTCATTCACTCATTCGATTTGATTCGTTCAAATGGCTGATTCATTCAGGAATGAAGTAAATGGCTCTTATTATGAATGGGCTTTTGAATCATTGATTTACATGATTTGTTCAAAACGTGGATTTATTCAGAAACTAAACACCGCTGTGTTGCTCAGAGACGTGCGACAATTCTGCTATGGCTTCAAAGGTAATATGTTCTCTGCAAAATTGAGCAAAAACACATAATATAGTGTTTAAAATGTAACACAATATTAACTTCTTATTGACTGAACTATTGTATAAAATCACATTTAAGCTTGTAATAAATCGGGATAATAATCAGAACCTGTGTCATATTGCTCTTGCTGCCCGAGTGATATTGTGTGATATGTGATATATATATATAAATGAGAGACAAAACACATATAGGGGCATTTTTTTGGCACCAATATCTTGAATTTTAGGGCATAACTGCATTAATGGAGTTGTTGTCCTGCATCATATCTGTCAACAGTCAACTGTATGAAATATAAGATGATGTACAGATCTGGGTGCGGGGCCAGCACGTTAACCGTGTTAAAATATTTTAATCGTGTTATTTTTTTCATAACTAATTAAGTTAATGCATTAAACTGACTGATATTTATATTTCAGTTTTAGTTTAAGATAAACTAAACAAAAATGAGAAACATTGCCTTGAGTTACGAACTGAAGTCATTTTTTGTAACATTTTATTTTATTTCAGATAACATTGATTTTTGTTTCAAGCAACTAAAATGTTTTTTAATGGTTTTATTTTTAGCTGACAAAAATAGGTGTGGTTTGTTCATGTTTGAATGAATCAGTGTTGATTAATAAATCAGTTAAACCATTCAAATCACTCATTAAGGCAAGTCACTTGTTTGTTTGCTCCTAAAGAATCAGTGTGTTTGAACGAATTGCCTGAATAAATGATTCAAATGACTTGTACAGCTCCTCCTTCAAGTGCTTCGAGAGCTGTAATTATAGAACTGGATTCAGGTGACTACTGTAACAGGATTACAGAGAACATGAGAATGAAACCTACAGACACCAAATATATCATGTGTCTTGGCATGACTTCTCAGTCTGTACTGTTTCCTTCATGTCCATGGCAGGGCGTTATTTAAATGTCTGGTGATGTTTCTTAAACAGATAAATAGATATATAGATATACAGAAAGTCTCTTACGTGTTAAGAAGTTCATCTCTGGTTTTTTGACACTGTCGTTGCACCAGCTCCTCAAACTCTGTCGGCAAGAGGGGAAGATCAGCTGAGAGTAGATCGTCCAAATGCACAAACCGCAGAGACGAGAAACTGTAAGTGAAACACAATGAGATTATAAATGGGATCATGATGATTGGGTCCATGATGGAGGAATTAGAGATGCCAACCTGTTCATCCAGAGATCTTGTACATGAAGCATCATAGGGTTGACAGTGTAGAGGTTCTCCGTCTGCCAGATGTGAGCCTCCCGGTAGCTCTCGGACCAGGGAACTGGTGCACGAATGACACGGGACGGGAATAACCGGGGAACAGCAGAGACTGAGAGACGCTCCCGCTCTGCCGGATCTAGCAGGATATAATCGACTGCAAAAAAAAAGAAAGCAATGACAATAATGAAAAATGTGGCTTACTTAAAAAGCGACATACAAATAAGGAAGTGATTCAGGCTAGAAGGACAGATCCAGACTGTAACCCAGGACAAAAATCTGCAAAAGCTGTGAAGTTTATTCCAGGCCTTACTGTTACCTGCTAAACTCTACATCATCTACATAGCTGGTGTTGTGTCTCATACCGATGCTCTTGCGTAGGCTGAATTCATAGTCTCTATGGACCTCCTCCAGGAGATCCTCCCGCATCTTCTGCATCTTCCTCTCATCACCTTGGAAACGGCTGGGTAGCAGCTTCAGAATAGAAGAGATCTGCTCTGGTGGCTGGGGGGCCAACATGTGGCCGTAAACACCCTCAGTGATATAGTACACATACCTCTGAGAGAGAAAGATGGAGAATTAACATGGACGGAGGATGGAAATGGAAATCAAGAAACAGTTCTTACCTAAAATCAAATACATACAGTTGAAGTCAAAAGTTTATATACACCTTGCAGAATCTGCAAAATGTAATTATTTGACCAAAATAAGAGAGATCAAACAAAATGCATGTTATTTTTTTATTTAGAACTGAGCTGAATAAAATATTTCACATAAAAGATGTTTACATATTGTCCTCTTAATACTGTGTTGTTACCTGAATGATCCACAGCTGTTTTTTTTTCAGTGATAGTTGTTCATGAGCATTTTTGTGTATTTGAACCCTTTCCAACAATGACTGTATGATTTTGAGATCCGTCTTTTCACACTGAGGAAAACTGAGGGGACTCATATGCGACTATTACAGAAGGTTCAAACGCTCACTGATGCTTCAGAAGAAAAAGGATGCATTAAGAGCTTCTTAAGGGCAGTACTAAATGAAAAAAAAATCTGATATTTAGGCAAAATAAGAAAAATGTACACATCTTCACTATGTTCAAAAGTTTACACCCCCCAGCTCTTGATGCATCGTCTTTCCTTCTAGAGCATCAGTGAGCGTTTGAACCTTCTGTAATAGTTGGATATGAGTCCCTTAGTTGTCCTCAGTGTGAAAAGATGGATCTCAAAATCATACAGTCATTGTTGGAAAGGCTGAAATATCACCTCTTTAAGGTACTGGATTCATTATTAAGAATCAAACTGTGTTATAAAAATCCCATGAAACCACTGATATAGACTGGATGGATGGATGTTGCTAATACTTACCTCTAAATCTCTCTCTGTAGGCTCCGTCTGTTCCCTTTGACTTTGTGTCTCCTCATGCCTCATGATTTCAAGCTGCTGGTTCGGTGACAAAGGGCGACTTGTATGAATGACAGGCGTTCTGTTTGTTAATGGAAGATGAACAAGTTGGTCCCTGCTGTCAATATATCAATATTGAGTATAGTGAACTCACTGTCATGTTTTAAACACACATGCATGCACTAAAAATTTGCTTTGAAGTGTCTGTTGTACGCCACCAGTCAAAAGTTTCTGAACAGTAAGATTTTATATGTTTTTAAAGTTTTCTTCTGCTCACCAAGCCTGCATTTATTTGATCCACAATACAGCAAAAGCAGTAATAAAAAGAGGAAATATTTTTACTATTTAAAATAAATGCTTTCTATTTGAATATATTTAAAAAATATAAAATGTATTCCTGTGATCAAAGCTAAATTTCCAGCATCATTACTCCAGTCTTCAGTGTCACATGATCCTTCAGAAAAGCCAACTGTAAAGCCAAATGTCAAATAAATGTTTTTTGAGCAGCAAATCCAGAATATTAGAATGATTTCTGAAGGATCATAGTAATGACTAGTAATGATGCTAATAGTAAAAATATTTTAAAATTATAAATGCAAATAAATGCAGGCTTGGTGAAAAAAAAAAAATTAAAAATCTTACTGTTCAAAAACTTTTGACTGGCAGTGTATATGAAAGAGAAAGATGGCTTGTACCTTTGTGCACGGGGCGTAGATTGTCGCCTCCTTACAACCGAAACATCGCTGTGGTCTTAAATGTGAAGTTAAGGAGAGACAAACTGAAAGTGTGTATTTAAGAATGGTTGTGTGTGTGCAAGACATTTGTTAAGGATACGTGCAATTGCAGAACACTGAATTGAGTGACGCCTGTGGTGCAGATGCTGGATTTTCAGGTTTTGGCCTCTCGGGCTGTAGTTGTTTCCGATGGACTCAGAGGGACCTCTGTGGTGCCGCAGCTCCTTGTAGGGAACCGCAAGAGTCCGTGAGTGATTTTGCAGGAGGGGAGGGTATTTACTGTTATGGAGATAAATCTGTAACAGAAAGCAAATAAGCAAAAACATCCAGAAAACATGTCATGTAGATCTTGAGACACTTTATATACACACCTCATACAGGTCAGAGGGCTTCTGGGATGCAGGTAGGGGCAGCAGTCTAGGGAACCTCCCGGGACATCCCACATCATGCCTTGAGTTAGCATTCATCTGTGAGAAACACAAGAACATTACAAATCAGAATTTGCTTAGAACTGCCTACTTTTGTCTGCCTAAGCGTTTCAATTTATCTCTGTACACATTTACAAAATCCTGTCCAGATACGAAACACACTATGATGCCCAGAAATGCTGTCTAGGTAGGCAGCCTACTAGATATTGAGACAACAACAGTTTGTCTTCACAATTTTAAATGTTTTAACTGCCAATACTAAAACAAGTAAAACCTCAATTTCAATTATCTATAAGTGTAATAACTTTAAATAGTGAGGGAAATAACACTGACATCACTTCTACTGAATACTAACTACAGTAACGTTCACTCTTTTACCATAACGGGTCACTTTGAGTTTCAGGTAACTTAAGTAGTTTTTATAGACATTCGTTAACATACAATGTGTTTATCCTCCAAAACGATTATAAAGTTCTTACCTTCGGTCATTCCTCTTATAATCCGACATTAATCGCGTAAATAAACTGATTATTTAAACAAAGCGCCTCACAACCGTTAAACGCGGACGACCCGCTTGCTAATGAACCAAGAGCTGTCACCGGTCGTCAATATGAGTGTTTGTTAACGGCT
This sequence comes from Labeo catla, assembly GCA_012976165.1. Lineage (NCBI taxonomy): Eukaryota > Metazoa > Chordata > Actinopteri > Cypriniformes > Cyprinidae > Labeo > Labeo catla. Next base: position 53,796 of record VONZ01000352.1, read on the forward strand.
GTACTTGGTGACAGTCCCGCTAGTGTTTCACTATCGTCACAAACAAAGAGTGTTTGTGGAGCTGTGTCGCGTAAAAATAATATATTACTAGTAAAATACATAGTTCTGTAAAATAATAATGCGTACCTGTAAAGCCATTAAAACATCTGTCAGCAGGTTTCAAATAACAATATTACAGTTTTTCACTGTAGTTGTAATACCACATTGTGAGCGCACAGTGTCGCTGTTTCACTAATCGTGAGGGCTTATTCACTGAGTAGTTAAAACACTGATAGAACAATGGTCATTGTTAGTACAACTGTTGAAATTACTTTTTAAATATATTTTGTGAAAAGGCTGACTATAGACTTTTTTATTTGTATATCTTTTATTAATATTTTGAATTAGTTTTTATTTTTATATTACTATAAAAATATATTGCTTTTGTAATTATTTTTTAAATATTAAAGGTTTTATTTAAATGTCGTAGTATTTTATTAATATTTGTTTTATATTTTATACATTTTTACAATTATAATAAATTAATTCATAATAAATACTGCATACATTTAATATATAATTAGTACATTTGTTTTGTTTTTTGATTTTGTTGCTTTAGTTTTTGTTCAGATTTAGTTTTTATTTACCATGTTTCAATTGATAAAGCTTACTTCAGTTACTTGGCAATATTGACAACAAAACATTTTTTAAATAGTTTTTTTTTAATCTTTTTTTTTGTATTTTAAGCTATTGTATTTTAATTTCAATTTCAACTAATTTAATTTTAATTTCAACTAATCAATAATTTCAACTAATGAAGTTATTTATACTTTACTTTCATTTTATTTGCTTTTGTTATTTTTATTTTTAAAAAATTAAAGGTTTTATTAATATTTTGTAGTTTTTTAATCATATTTGTATTTTTTTTTCCTTTTTTTTGCATTATTAAAATAATAATTAATTAACAATAAATATTGCATATATTTAAAACATTTGTTTTGGTTCTTTGGATTTTGTTGCTTTGGTTTTTGTTCAGATTTAGTTTTTATTTACCATGTTTCAAATAATTTTCAAGTATTTTGTTTTTTATCTATTATTTGTATTTTAAGCTTAATTTCAACTAACCAATAATTTCAACTCATGAAGTTATTATTTTTTATTTCACTTCTTTACTTTCATTTTATTTGTTTTTGTAAATATTTTATACATTTTTAAAATAATAAATTAATTTATAATAAATATTGCATATATTTAATATTTAATTAGTACATTTGTTTTGTTGTATATTGTTTTGCTTTGTCTTGCTTTGGTTTTCGTTCAGATTTAGTTTTTATTTACCATGTTTCAACTGATTACGCTTAATTCAGTTAGTTGGCAATATTTCTAATTTTTAAGTAGTTTGTTTTTTCATATATTGTTTGTATTTTAAGCTTAATTTCAACTAAACAATAATTTTAACTAATAAAAAAATCTATATGTATTTATGTACTTATATTTTTGTATATTTTGTTATGTGCAATTTTATGCTTTTTTACATTGTTTATTGCCTGTTATCTGTTGTATAATATTACCTGAAAATAAAAAAATAAAACCTTTTTTTTTCTGAAGGAAAGATGCACGTAAATGTTTCTGGCCCACATATGGGCACCAGACCCCTGTGGGAAGTTTGAGTCTCTTCATAATAAAAGTCTCTGTGAGTGGCCTTTCTCCTTGTCCTGATTTAGATCTAATTATAGACATATACAACCAGCAGAAACAATGCACTTTTTTATAATGCGCTCTCTCACTTTATATATATACATCAACACAGGTATATATGTGTGTGTGCGTACAGGTGAGTGTGTGTTTTGAGGTCACACTGCTAAACTCTCGAAATAAATAACCACAGAACTGGCAAAGGACCCGAGATGCGGACAGGAGCCATTCATCACCAGACCTCTACAGGGCAATCACCTATAGTAAAGTCTGCATTATTTAAGAGGGCGAAAGAGAGGTAAACCCTACCGTCCTGTCCGATATTCCAGTTTCTGTCCCGTCAGCAGTTATTCTGTATTCCACACCTTAACCAGCTGAATTAGCTAGAAAAGACTTGTGCATAAAGACATCGCTTAGTCACAGATTTCTTTACGTACTTTCACTACCACACAAGGTCATCAGTAGAAGCGATCAGACACTAGTGAGTAATCCAGCACACATAGATCAACTAACTCAAGCGCTGTCAGCATCAAATAAACATGACTTCTGTGTTTACTGCTTTCAAATGTCGAAACAAGAACACAGTCAAGCTGCACAACTAGATTACACCACGAGACTGGACTAGATTACACCACAGATTACACTGGATCACAAATGCCTATCAAGACGACAACCAGCCTGACATTTAAGAACAGTAGGAATTCAGTCAGCAGGAATTACACTAGCGCTCAAAAAATCAGAATAATTAGGGTATTTAAAGGTTTTTGAAAGAAGTCTCTTCTGCTCACCGAGGCTGCATTTATTTATTGAAATACAGTAAAAACAGTGAAATATTATTACATTTTAAAATAACTGTTTTCTATGTGAATATATTTTAAAACATAATTTATTTCTGTGATGCAAAGCTGAATTTTCAGCATCATTACTCCAGTCTTCAGTGCCTTCAGAAATCATTCTAATATGCTGATTTGATTTCTTCTTATTATAGAGACTTCTTTTCAAAATATGTTACCTACCCCAAGCTTTTGAACAATATGGTGTACATGCAATAAAGTAAAATAATATAATAATGCATGGTATGAAAACATGAAAAGCGGATGCATGAAAAGTAGAAAAGTCAAACATGAAAGCATCTGCAACCCATCTGAAAGGGATTTAAAAGTGAAAGGATATGCAAGAGAAAAAATGTAGTTCAGGACTTCACATTTTGGCAGTTGATTGAATAGTGCAATGTGGAGTTCAAAAAATAAAAGGGATCTAATAGACAAGGAAAAAAGTCAAGTACAAAGATTTTTTTTTTGCTTTAGAATAACGTGCAGCATGAAACTGTGCACAATAAAACCAGCAACCTGCAAGGAGGGGTTCATTTTTGGACTGTATTGACCTATAAAACTGTCATTTTACATTCTCACAGTCATCACAGCTCACCTAGATGTTATATCACATCCCAGCTAAACCCAGATTTCTGTATATAACCTGTTAAAACGTAATATTTCGTGCATGGAACTTGATAACACATCAGTTCTGGAAATAGAAATGGTTATGAGTGGGAGAGACTGAGCAAGAGAGAGAAAGAGAGAGAGAGAAAGCATGTAATTAGATGACTAAAGACTTAATTGTCTTTCATCTATAAAGACATTTAGAACACTCTGCTGTTCCAGCATGCAAATACAAGAAGACACATTCTTTTCATGAAGTCAGCGAATCAGACACTCATTGTAAGCGTGATACGCTAATAGCTTTAACTGATTTTATAACTGCTTTCTCTGGACAGATCCCTCCGGGGGTATTACACCAGCTCAGGCTATACATCTGCATTTTTCTGTGCATTTGAGTGATATTCAGACTTTAATTGCTTTATTAAAGCAGTACACCTTCATCCCAAACATGTCCAATCTCAGAACTGGAAGTTCACAATTTTGTTAAAGTTTCTAAGATTCTGTCATCATTTGCTCATGTTGTTCCAAACCCATCACTTTCTTGCTTTATCTGTGGAACATAAAACAAGATGTTTTAAAGAATGTTCATGCTGCTCTTTAATATGCACTAAAAGTCACTGTCAAGCTCCAAAAAAGCAACACAAATCTTGTTTCACAGAAGAAAGACAGTCATAGAGGTTAAGTTTTTATGTAACATTTGGGAAGACCATATGCAAAAGGAAGTCATCTTTCTTTCTTTCTTAACCTGGCATCACATTTGTTTTACTACAAAAACATGGTTACTTTTACTATAATAAAACCATGGTAAATTTTTTTTAAGGGACTTTTTTTTGTAACTCCACTGTCTTACTGAATCATATTGTTTGTCATCCGAAGTGAAACTAAACATATACACGAACGCGCTCCGAAGTTCCGATCTAAATCAAATGATTCTTAATACACTGATTCGCGCTCTGAAGTGCCAATCTGAATCAACTGATTCGCACTTCAAAGTCCCAGTCAAACAATTGCAAACTGACACAGAAGTCCCGATCTGTATCAAATAATTCGTGAACTCGCACCAAAGTCCCGATCTGAATCAAATTATTCCGAAGTCGCAAATTATTCTACCGAAGTTCCGATCTGATTCTAATTATTTTTCAGATCGGATAAACCTACTGAATGATTCGTGCTTCGAAGTCCCAGTCTGAATCAAATGATTCACAAACCAACACCGAAGTCCCGATCTGAATCAAATGATTAGTGAACCCGCACCAAAGTCCCAATCTGAATCATATGATTTGTGCTCCAAAGTGAATCTAAATATTCACGAACCTGCTCCAAAGTTCCGATCTAAATCAAATGATTCTCAATGCTCGCTCCGAAGTTCTGATTTGAATCAAATGATTTGTGCTCCGAAGTTCCAATCTAAATCGAATGATAATGATTCACAAACCATCTCAGATCCGTTTCACCCATCACTGTATGTGCTTTTTAAAATCATTACAAGCGATGTTGAAATTCAAAAATGGCTCTTTTCATCAGGGTTTTGCTAGTGAATCGCTTGAACTAAATGATCAAAGTCATGAGTTTGAATCAGTCAGTTCCAGCATAAATGACACACTTAATTGATTCAGTTTGTCTGTTCCTCCACTCTTCGCGTCTTCAGCCATGTTTACACTGTTATTACTACTACACATATAGGCTATTTAATTGTTTGATCAAAATTATTGCTAGGGGCAATTTAGCAGTCAGATCATGTGACACTGAGGACTGGAGTAATAATGCTGAAAACTCATGTTTGATCAAAGAAATAAATTACATTTTAAAATACATTCAAATAAAAAGAAGCTGTAAAATTATTATATATAAATAATCACAATATACTGTACTGTATTATATATAATAAACACAATTACTGTACTTTTTTGGCTTAAAAATGCAGTCTTGATGCGCATAAGATTTAAAAGTAGTAGGCTACAACATAAAAATGTTGAACAGAAGTGCATTTATTGTTGAGTACTTTGAGAATGTGTCTTAATGGAGAACCTGAATGTGGTTTTTACTTCCGCTACCATATGAGTCTTGCTTCAGATGTAGAGGTCCAGAGTTCAAATCCAGACAAGCCCCCAATTACGGTCCACTTGAGCTCAGTGGTGCAGGGGACGCAAAGAGTGAAACGAGCGCTAGTTTCACACAGACTTTAGGTCAGAACAGCCACATTCACGAGTAACTTGATAATGACATAAAATATTAACACACCCACATCCCACATCCCCCGTCCCCCCAACACACACACATTGAATATTAATGCAGCATCCTTTTCTTGCAGATTGGATGTAAACATGCATGTCGTGTATGACACATGATCGTCACTGCCGAGACGTGCCGCTTTTCTTCAAGGAGTTGAAACTGTCGTCTCTATCTGTCTCTCTGTCTCTCTCTCAGAGATCACTCCTGGTAGCTGTGTGAATTTAAGTAGCGATACACGGTAAGTGCTTTCCGTTAATTACGGCAGCGTGTGTGTGAGTGTGTGTGTGTACGAGCGATGGAAAACTCATTAATGGGGCGGTTAATATTTGATGTGGGTTCTGGCGGTTTGGTTTACGGGCTGAGTGGGTCGTAGCGGTGATGAGGAGGGTGAGAAAGGGATGCCGTCGCCGTGGTCGCCCAGTGAAAGTGAGAGAGGGGTGAAACAGAGGAGATGATCAGAGGAGCAGCAGTTTCATTAAGAGAGAAATGGAAAAACGCCTCTGAGGCCAGATACCTCCACGTGTGTGTGTGTGTGAGGGAGAGGACAAGTGTGTGTGTTTGTTTTATACAGAATCAATTTAACTTTACAAAATTATTTTTTGTTTCGTGTATCAATACACAATTTGTAATACAATTATTTCAGGTTAATATTTAATATAAATCACATTTGCGGTTCAAACGTTTGTGGTCAGAAAGATGTTTTCAAAAAAAGTCTCTTCTGCTAAACACAGCTGCATTTTTTGCTTAAAAAATACTGTAAAAACAATAATATTGTGAAATATTATTACAATTTAAAATAACTGCTTTCTATTTGAATATATTTTAAAGTATAATTTATTTATGTGATACAAAGTTGAATTTTCAGCATCGTTACTCCAGATGATCCTTCAGAAATCACTCTAATATGCTGATTTGCTGCTTGTGATTTATGATTATTATCAATGTTGAAAACAGTTGTTCTGCTTCATATTTTTTCCATTTTATGGAAACTGTGATACATTAATCTTTTTAGTATTTTTTAATGTATAAAGTTCAAAAGAATAACATTCATTTGAAATAGAAGTAATTTGTAACATAAACGTCTTAACTGTCACTTTCAATCAATTTAATGCATCCTTGCTGAATAAAAGTATTAATTTCTTATGATTTCTCATTTGTAAATTGGTATTTCTCAAAGTACCTTTGAGTGACAAGTACAGTTGAAGTCAAAAGTTTACATACACTTTGTAGAATCCGCAAAATGTTATTTTACCAAAATAAGAGATATCATACAAAATGCATGTTATTTTTTATTTAGTACTGACTTGACGTTCACATTTAGTCCACATAAGAAAATAATAGCTGAATTTATAAAAAATGACCCGGTTCAAAAGTTTACATCCACAGTATTGATTCTTAATACTATTAATAAACATTACCTGAATAATCCACAGCTGTGTTTTTTTGTGTGTTGTTGTTTTTTGTTTAGTGATAGTTGTTTATGAGTCCCTTGTTTGTCCTGAACAGTTAAACTGCCCACTGTTTCAACTGCCAACAAATTCTTTGCTTTTTCAGCATTTTTGTGTATTTGAACCCTTTCCAGCAATGACTGTATGATTTTGAGATCCATGTTTTCACACTGAGGACAACTGAGGACAAATATCTTCTTTTTTTCATTTAGTACAGAATATACGTGCGTTTCCCAGAAGACAAAATAAGTTAAATTTACCCTGATCTTTAAATTCCAAAAGTTTTCACAAAGTTTTCGGCGCATGTTAAAATCTGCAAAATGTTGATTATTTTACCAAAATAAGAGGGATCATACAAAATGCATGTTATTTTTTATTTAGTTCTGAATAAGGTATTTCAAATACCTTGGTCATTTTGCAGATTCTGCAAGGTATATGTAAACTTCTGAGCTCAACTGTAGTAATCAGTCCTACGATATATATCATAAGCACTTTTGTCTCTGTCTCTGTTCTTTTTCCAAATAACATTAACTACATCCAAATTGGATTTGTTAATTAAAGTTTCTCTCTCCCAGAAGAAATCCCACAAGCCCTGGCATTTCTGCTCATTAGTTTCGCTCCTGAAACAGACACTCGTTCCATTCAGGCAAAGGTCAGGAGGTCACTGCAGTCATTAATGCTAAAAGAAAACGGAAAGGTCTCCTTACGCAGAGCGTGACCTCTGACGGCGGGCCGTCCCGTCCCCACGCAGCCTGAAATCCAAGAATCGCTCAGCCCTTGACCTTGTACAACACTCTCACCGTCACACACACACACTTTAAGAGCTGTCAACCCTGTAAAACTCTACATTGATAATAAAAGAGTGCGAGAGAGAAATAGAGAGAGAGATAAAGGTCTTTAAAAGCTCGCAGCGCTCCCGCTTTCCTCTCGGGAACGACAGGCCTAATGCGGGATGACTGCACTCTTTCTGTAAAGGAACGACAGACACACAGAATGAAAAGAAGAACCGTCTGACGCTGAGCCGTAGTGACTTGTGTAAAAGACGGACTGAAAAAGCAATGAAAAGAAGAAATGACGTAATGAGAAATTGTATGAACTGAAAAGCATAATACAGTTACATGTTTGTAGAGAAGCTAATAAAGCTTAAAGGTTAGCCTTGAGATCATAGTGTACTACTAAAACCTAAAATAAACATTTTGTCAAAATACACATTGAAAACGTACACTTTTATTGGCGTGTTAAACCCCATACAGGTACTAACACTTCATACGCGTCTTCATATATAAATATGCTTGCCAAAGACTCTGTTTGGTCCATTGGTTTCAGAACTATTTTTAATTTAACACAGCTTTTTACATTTATATATTTTTATTTTTTTTATATTTATAGCTATAATTTATTTTCTTTTAAGTGTTATTTTTGGACCTCAATTTAAACATATTTATATTTTTTTAACTAATATTTATATCTGCCCCAAAGTACGCTTACAATTTTTTAAATATTTATTGCTTTAATTTATTTATATTTTAATTTTAGTAATTATTTTTGTACCTCAACTTAAACACATTTATATTTTTCTTTAGGTTTTTTGACTAATAATTATATTTTGATTCATTACAGCCTTATTTCAATTGACAAAAACAATTTTTAACCATTTCAGTTTTAGTTTTAACAATAACAATTTATGCCACAAGATGCTGAAATGCCAGTGACATGCATTCTAATGGCCAAAGATGTAAGAAGATTTAAACTGTGTACAATTTAAAGACATAAAAATAAAATAAAAATAAAAATAGGCCTATATTATTTAAAAAAGGTGAAAAATTCTTTGGAAATCTCCTACAAAAATGTGCTGTTTCAACAGAAAAACCAGTCAACACAGCAAAGAAAACTTAAATTTCTTTTTTAATGGGTGGAAAGTACAAAAAACACTTGCCTGTGCATGTCCTGAGTCCTATGGATGTGATGTAACTCTCCACAAAGCTGTATTTTATGGAGCAAAACTTCATTCACAGGAATAACGTCAGTAGTGCATGACCAGAAGTTCCTCCACCTAGAAAATTAGGACAATTTAAAAGCTTGACAGCTCAAATAACACACATTTATACTGAAAAAACTGTTTGAACAGAACTTCAAGATTCACATTTCTGCTTTTAAACCCCTTAACTGCTCTTAATTGCAAGTATTGTTCAACTCAAGATATTCCTTTAATAGTAAATATATGTAGCATGTGCAGAACTGTGCATGTATGTGTTGTGCGTGTTTGTGTTGGAGCATCAGCTGTGTGTCTGTGGGTGGAGCAGCTGTCATTCATTCCCCTGGTGAAGGTGGTTCAGACGTGTAACCATGGTGATCGTCATCCAGTCTGGAGCGATTCAGAGGCGTTTCGATCTGACGCTCATGAAGTAATAACTTCAAACACGCTGATGGGTTACAGCAGGTCACGCTGCGCAGCCAGACACAAACAGGCCCATTCAAATATTATATACAGATCAGGAAATCACATGCGTCAGGTCTAGACAAACTCTTCTCCTCTACTGTTTTTGCGCTTTAAGGCAGATAGCATCAAATATAACAAATATACTTACTAACTTTTAAATGGGAGGAATTAATAGAAAAAATAGAAATCAGAGAAAGTGTTTTATATTACAGTTGAAGTAGAAAGAATAGAAATTAGCTCTATGAGATCTGTATCATATTTTCAGGAATTCATAAACTTGATCAGTAAGGCTCTATTTGTTAACATTAGTTAGCTACTTTATTTAACAGCAATTGGTTTAGAAAAATACTAAAGATAAAACTACTTATAATGTTAATTTCAACATCTACAAGTACATTTTTAAAATCCACAGTTGTATCTGTTAACATCATTTAAAGAAATTGGCTATAATGAGCTAACAAGCTGTATTTTATAATAAATAAAAAAGGTAATTGCGACTTTTTATTTCACAGTTCTGACTTTTTTCTTGCAATTGTGAGTTTATATCTCACGAATGATATTTTCTTGCAACTGCATCTTTACATCAAGCAATGTTGATAGCATGCAATTGCAACTTTATATCACAACATTTTTAAGTTTTATCAATTATTTTTGTCTGGTTTTTATATTTTAGGCTTTTAAATTGATATTTATATTTTGATTCATTACAGCTTCATTTCAGTTGACAAAACCAATTTTTAACCATTTTAATTTTAGTTTTGTGCCACAGTGGCAGTGAGATGCATTGTAATGGCCAAAGATGTACATCACATTTAAATAAAAAATGTGACTGCGACTTTTTATTTCACAATTGAAACGGACTTTTTTCTTGCAACTGTGAGTTTATATCTCACGAATCTGATATTTTTCTTGCTACTGCAACTTTATATCAAGCGATTTTAACCTTATAACATGCAATTGCGACTGTATATCACAAAATTCACAAAACATACCAAAAAAGATTCCATCAGATTCCAAAAATTCAGTATTTGTAATTAGATTATATTACATTTAAAAATGCTAATAATCAGATTACAGTTACTTTTTTATGGATTACAAGTCCTCCTGAGATTTAAAGTTAATATTTAAAAAATTCAGCAATACATTCACTTGTTTTCTGATGTCAGTTAATGCTTATTTTGACATGCAGGTAAAAATTTATTTTTTATTTTTTACATAATTTATTTATTTTAATGTAACTTTTTTATGATATAATGAATTATTAGCTGCGGTTCTTTAATTTCCCCCGTTTGGGAAACCCTGATGTACCCCCTAATGTAATGTTCAATGCATTTGATGATGTTGACAACAACAACAACAACAAAAATAATTTATATTTTTTCATATTTAATTTTTGGTTTATCTATCTATCTATCTATCTATAACCCTATTTAAATTAATGTTAGGTCAAAAGTAATCTAAAAGTAATTCAAAAATAGTCAGAATACATTATCTAAAACAAGTAATCTAGATTACATTACTGACTACAATTTTCATCATGTAATCAGTAATCACTAACAGACTACGATGCGACTACGAAGTAATCTACCAGCACTGGAGGAAAACAGGCTTCCATATTTCAATTAACCAATGTTAACAAAGATTAATAAATACTGTAACAAAGGTATTGCTCACTGTCAGAGGTTAACTAATGGTACTTTTTTGTAAAATGTTACTGCCTGATCTTATAATGCTCCTCTCCACATTTTGCCATTTCGTCAGTTGAACCACATAACAAGCCATCATTATTTTTTAATATCAGGCCATATGCTGTGAAAAACTGAAACATGCAAACAAGCAGAAATGAAACAAATTCGTCAAGAAACAAGAAAGGAAATCTATGAACTTTTTCAGAATTAACAAGGCTGTGTGTTTAAACTGAAGCATTCTGAGGAAAAAGCAGTATGTTCATTATCCAATCTATGGCTCCAAAGATGTTTCAGTTCATGAAAATGAAGTTGTTTTTCTGTGTTTCCATGTTATGACACATGAACTATCCGGAGATGACTTCAGGGCCTTGTTTATTTATTGATGAACTCTTATAAGAGGCATATCTCTGTCTGTCTGGAGAGATTGAGAAGGTCTGACAGTAAAGGTGCTCTATCTGAAGTCTGCTCATCTCTCCAAACTTTCAGATTTATGCTTTATGACAAGGTAAAGGACGAAGCGACGGGTCAGAGTGTGTGTGTGTTAGTCCTGTCAGGGCCGGTTTTGTTTATTTGTGTTGCTTTCTGAGATGACAGTGTCCTGCGAGATGTCAGACAGTTATCCGGAGGTATAAGTGTGTGTGAGGGTGTTACAGCATCATCTCAAAGATACATACAGCAGCATAAAGAACAAATGTGGGTCTAACACACACTGTACTATTTTTTAGAATTACAGTTCATCAAGGTATTATTTGATTTATGATGATCTTTAAACTAATAAATAAATGTTTAAACTGAGTGTATATCTATGCGAAAGTAAAACATACAATGGGGACGAAGTGGGGATTTTTCACAGTGAGGAGATTAAGATGAAGGGAAAAAGACTGTACAAGAGTTTCCTTCTCACATTTTTACCGCAACAGGTGAGTCACTTCACAAAACCTGCACTGCAGTAACAATCTGCTGTTTTTTTTCTGCTTCTTTTCTCAGCTGAACAGACTCTATTCCTGTAATGACTTACACACTCCTCACACTCACCCAAAATATCAGCAGCAGCGCACCTGGAAACCTCTGGAACCTCCACCTGTCCTCGTCCTGTAACAGCAGCAATGTCATGTGACTCCTCCCACAGCACTGCACACACAATGAGGATGGCCTAGTGAAAAATAAATACACTAAAATGTATCTGAAGTACATGCATCTCATGCTAAGTATAGTAAAAAAACATTTACATTTACATTTTGTACTTAATGCACTTTAATAGTGCTGAAGTCCAACTGAAGATACACTTAAAGTCCCCATGAAATCAAAATGAAAGTTTTTTGGCTTTTAGTATAAATATGTCAGCCTTACGGTTATCTATAAGGTAGTGTGCTCCAAAACAATGACAAAATTCGCGTTCAAAACTTACAGTCTCTCACTTCCGCGTAATATTAAAACAAGTGCACTGTGCACAAGTAGTGCTCCAAATAAAGTTTAATTACAATGTTTATGCAAGTCTCAAACGATACGTCAGTAATTATGTTAATAGACTTGAACCATACTCAGTATAAAATAAATGCATTTTACATTTGAAGATGTCCCTGGATGTCAAAAAATATATTTTTTTTGATTTAGTTCACTTCTGGAAACAACCAAATGATCAAACTAGAGATAACTACTGTATATATATACCCACAAACATTAGACAAATATTAATACTGTTATCCACTAAAAATATACTACTTTTGAACATTTTATTAAAGATGATGAACATCAAGATTTATATTAATAGTAATATTTGATTATGTTTTATGGTTTTATCCACTTATATGTGTTATGTGTAAAAGTTGTATTAAAAATGATAAAGAGCATTAAATATTACTGATATTAGTATTTGACAAATCTTAATATTAATGTTTTATCCACTTAAATATATACTACCAGTAAGAGTTTAATTAAAGATGATAAAGAACATTACATATTAACATGACACTAATATTTGATAAATATTAATATTATGTACTGCCTGTAAATGTTTTGTTAGAGATTATCCAAAATATTAAATTTTTGTTAAATATACAACATGTAAAAGTTGTAATAGATAAAGATGGTTAAAAAAAAACAAATAATAATATCATTTGTCAAATATTAATATTTTTGTTTTATAACTTAAATATACAACCTGTGAACGTTTTTTTTTAAGTTAATCAAAAATATCAAATATTAATATTATATTAAGATTTGTGACCCTGGACCACAATATTACAGTATATTTGTAGCAATAGCCAAAAATATATTGCATGGGTCAAAATAATTTTTTTATTTTTTATTTTTCTTTTATGCCAATTAGATTAGGATATTAAGTAAAGATCATGTTCCATAAAGATATTTTGTAAATTTCCTACTGTAAATATATCAAAACTTAATTATTTATTAGTAATATGCATTGCTAAGAACTTCATTTGGACAACTTTAAAGGTGATTTTCCCAGTATTTAGATTTTTTGGCACTCTCAGATTAAAGATTTTCAAATAGTTGTATTTCATCCAGGGTCGCATTTGACAAATATTATGAATTTATTAAACACACTACTAATTAATGTGTTTTATTAAAGATGATTAAGCGTTTAATAGGTCATTCACAGGTATATATTTTTGTAAAGAAAAATTTGATTATTTTCCGTGTTGTTTACCTGTGTAAAACTTGCTGCCACAATACGTGTGTTAATGATGTTTTTCAGAGTGTTACTGTATTTTTAACAGGTTTCTATGTGGTTTTTTCCTGTGTGGAGTGAAAAGAGTCCTGCAGCCTCCAGTCTTGGTGGATCTTTGTGTAAAGCGTTATTCATAGTCATGTGAAAACACTGCAGGATGAATTACATGAGAATGTTATATACTCGCTGTTAGAGGTTTGATCATGAGACAGAGAGAGAGAAAGAGAGATGCAGGCACCCAGGGAAAGGCCTACTTTTCTGCCCATAGACACACTGATTAAAATAACCCAAAACCAGCAGGGGCGAAACACAAGGATGAGCAAACAGAACCGTCCTGCATGTGCATTGCTATGTGTGTGTGTGTGTGTGTGTATGTGTGACACCTGGGCATCAACCAGGGACATGTACGGAGCGAGGCAGGTGTGTGTGTGTGTGTGATGTGTCCAGGCTGTATTTCGGGGCTTTCTAAAAACGGGCAGCTTCATAACGGGCCCTACAGTCATGTGAAACAGCAGAACCGTGTTTAACCCTGCAGTCAATGTGCTGAAATGCTCAAGAAAACTTTTCCTGTTTGTTTTTGCAGAGCTGTCAGACTCAAGTTTGTCCTGTTTTCTGATCAGTTGTTTTCAGACAGGCTAAATCTCTCTCTTTCACACACACACACACACACATACACACACACACATGTTGTGTTTACATGTTTTATGGGGACATTCCATAGGCGTAATGGTTTTTATACTGTACAAACCTTATTTTCTATCGCCCTACACCTACCCTACACCTAAACCTAGCCCTCACAGGAGACTGTGCACACTTTTACTTTCTCAAAAAAACTCATTCTGCATGATTTATAAGCCTGTTTCCTCATGGGGACCTCACAAATGTCCCCACAAGGTCAAAATTTACTGGTATTACTATCCTTGTGGGGACATTTGGTCCCCATAACGTGATAAATACCAGGTGCACACACACACACACACACACACACAAAATACATCAAAAGGGGAAAAAACACCATTTTTAACCATTTTTTTCATGCCAATTAAGCAAATTTTGGCATTATGATTAATCTTGACATTTATTGTATTATTTCCCAACATTATTTCTTTTTATGAAATTCAATTTTTTCATACAAAAAAGCTAAGCCTATTTTTGAACCATTACATTAATTAAGTATTTAGTACCATTTCATGACAATTAAGTAAATTGTTTGTGCACAATTAAAATAATTATAACAAATTACTTAGAGGTCATAAAATGTCATAATGCAAGACATAATGATCCTAAAAAGTTCATTTTCTATATGCAAAATCTTGTTTCTTTTTTTCCTGTTGATTCTAGTGTGAAAAATATACATATTTGTATACAGAAAAGTGAGCATATTTTTGGAGGATTACATTATTAATGAATTTTACATTCATTAATGTAATAAAAATAATAATGTTATAATGCAAGACATCATAGTAATCATAAAATAAATAAAAGTTAATTTTCTTTATGCAAAATATTGTTTCCCCCTTTTATTCTCCCCATTGATTTTAAGGTGAAATAAGAAATTATATTTGCATATAGAAAATTAACCAAATTTTTGGACCATTACTGTTTTTGTTTTTAAAATATTATATTATATTATATTATATTACATTATATATTACATATATTTTCATGGCAATCAAGTACTTTCACAATTAATAATTTTACTGTCATGAAAATAATGTCACAATGAAAGTCACTGTCCTAAAAATATACTATAATATTTTAATGCATTTTTTTAAATAAGACTTTACAGTCATGAAAACATTCACAGTGCAATGATTTAAAAAGATGTTAAAAAACTTTATCTTACGCAAAATGCTATTTATATTATTTGTTCACACAATAAGAAGTGATTTAAAACAGATCTGCTCTAGTCATTTACGTAAGATGATCTTTCAAAATCATTCGCACTCACACACACAAGTGTCCTTGTAACCTTATCCGAACTTTTCTAATTACATTACCCTGCAACTAATTGATATTCCCTCCTTTAGAGATGTGTGTGTGTGTGTTAATTCACTAATTCTTTTCAGATATCTGTTACTCATTTGTAATCTTGATGCTATTGTAAGTTATTGGCTGCAGTCTGACACGATGGCTGATACACACACACACACAGGACCTCCACAGGGCTGCTGATGGGAGCGTCACCCCCGCGAGGGATCGTCCGATCACTGACACCCGCGATCAAACCCCACACAGCCCACCTTCTGAGGTATTCATGACAGAAATCTGATGTGACCTCAGGTGACCTTACATAACCACAACCATAACAGGCTAAGCTAACAACACAAAATACACAAATACTGGCTTCTATTCATCAAAGAACAGAAAAAAGGCATCACCGTGTCCACAGAAATACTGGACGGCATAGTTTAACACTGATAATAATCAGAAATGTTTCTTGAGCAGCAAATCAGAAAATTAGAATGATTTCTGAAGAATCAGTGGCACTGAAGACTGACACTAATGATGCTGAAAATTCAGCTTTGATTACAGGAATAAATTTTATTTTACTATATATTCACATATAATACAGTTATTTTAAATTGCAATAATTTTTCACAATTTTTCTGTATTTTTAATCAAATAAATGCAGTCTTGGTGAACTTAAATCTTTCCGACATCAGTTGTGCACTACGGCTACAGAGAATATATGAGTGTAATGTACAGTCGGACAGATCCTTCTCATAATGAAGCTTTTAAATTAAAAAATTAAGATTTTATTTCTGGCCGTGTATGAAGCAGTATCCATGACAACGGGACTGTGGATCAGTAAAGAGAGGAGCAGTGTGTTGGTGTGATGCGTTTAAGTGTGTCCATGAGAGAAAAACTGCTGGTCATCACACGTTAACTGCTTCTGTCACTAGTCAGTGCTCTTAAACTCACATCTAAACACATTTACAAGAACTTTGCACTGTTGCACTTAGTGTCCAACAACAAATTCTTCAAAACAACAGTGTTACTCAGCCAGTAGGTTCCACCTACGACTTCTCTGTTTTGGGTGATTTCAGAAGCCCATCTCGCCCGACAGTGACCCGTGCAGAGGTTCAGTGCTTGTTGAAAAGTGCAAGCCGTGCTGTGCCGTGATGGATAAGCACTGAATTAGTCCGGCTAAATCCATGTGCACTGATGGGAACAAAGAGGGAATGAGGGGTCCGGACACGGAGCGGAAACACTGCATTACGGCAAAGCCTGGGAGAATGAAGCTGATGCAACAGCCCAGATATGACCAGCATACACACACACACTCACACTAAACACACTTTACAGCCCAACACATCAATTTATCAACACAGTGTTACTCATGCCGTATGCATACATTTACCATTGTATCAGACTGGGATACTACTGCATTACACTACAGTTGAGGTCAAAAGTTGCAAAATGTTACCAAAATTTCACCAAAATAAGAGGAATCACACAAAATGCATGTTATTTATTATTTAGTACTGACCTGAATAAGATATTTCACATAAAAGATGTTTACATATAGTCAAAAAGGGAAAATAATAGCTGAATTTATTACAATTTTTGTTTAGTGATAGTTGTTCATGAGTCCCTTGTTTGTCCTGAACAGTTAAACTGCTGCTGTTCTTCAGAAAAATCCTTCAGGTCGCACAAATTCTTTGGTTTCTTAGCATTTTTGTGTATTTGAACCCTTTCCAACAATGACTGTATGATTTTGAGATCTGTCTTTTCACACTGAGGACAACTAAGGGACTCATATACAACTATTACAGAAGGTTCAAACGCTCACTGATGCTCCAGAAAGAAAAATTATGCATTAAGAGCTGGGGGTGGAAAACTTCAAAAAAACATTTAATTTGAAGATCAGGGTAAATTTAACTTATTTTGTCTTCTGGGAAACATGTAAGGATCTTCTGTAGCTTCTTAAGGGTAGTACTAAATGAAAGAATATGAAATTTAGGCAGAATAAGAAACACACCTACACACATCTTCATTCTGTTCAAAAGTTTTCACCCCCCCCTCTTATTTTGATAAAATAATTACTATTTAGCAGATTCTGCAAGGTGTATGTAAACTTTTGACCTCAACTGTATACACACACACACACACTAAACCTACTGTACCAAGATATTTACTTGTAATTAGTACTTTTTGCTAGTGTGATATTATGTAACATTCCAAACATTCTAAGCAGCAACTTTTTATGTATTGTTATATTTATAAAAACAAAAAGTCTAGAGTCTAGATTCTCAGCATAAAGAAAAATTAGAAATTATATTTTGTATTGACAAAAAAAATATTTTTTATAAATAAATAAAACTATATCTACACTTAAAACTATAACACAGTATTTTTATTATTTATTAAATCAAATGCTACAGTACCACATGTTAAATATTATATTGTTAATATTTTTAGTTAATAATAAACACACTATGTTTAAAAGTTTAGAGTTGGTAAGATTTTTAAATGTTTTAAAAGAAATCTCCTCTGCTCACCAAGGCTGCTTTTATTTGATCAAAATACTATAAAACCAGGAATATTGTGAAATATTCTTACAATTTAATATAACAGTTTTCTATGTGTGTGTGTGTGTGTATATATATATATATATATATATATACATATATACACATATATATATATATATATTTTTTTTTTTTTCATTAAAAAACAATTTATGAACTGAATATTCTGTTTTCCTGTGTTTGAGTATTTTAAAAACATTTCATAATTATGCTATTAGACTGCAGATATTCAATGAACAGACTGAACAGTTGAACAATGAACGGTTACATCATCATCATCTCTCTCTCTCTTTCTCTCTGTCTGTGTGTGAATGGTGGACGTCCAGAACTGCCTGAAGTTAGACCTTCTTGTCACTCCACCATATGTCTCAGCTAGTCGGCATATGCCTGACCAACCCATTTACCAAACATACACACACACACACACACACACACAGACAGAGACCTGCTGCGTTATGTGTGTTTCATGCTGTATGTCCATTCAAACCACTTTAAATTAATTGTTCACCCCCCCAAATCTGTTTGCTGTTATTTTTAAAGACCTGTTGTACAGCTTATGCCATACAATAACAGTTACTACACCTGTCAAGCTACAAGAAAGATAAAAATGTATTTTAAAAAAACAGTCTGAAATCATATGCCTATTTAACTAATGGCAAATCATGTTGTTCAATTGCTACACAAAAAAAACCATAATGTTAATGGCGTTATTTGGCTTTTAGCTTAACAAACATGGTCTTATGTGACTGTATGGAATTTATTATGGTATGGTATGGTAATTATTATAATTTTTTAAATAAACACAAAGAAAACAGAACATTCAGATCATAGATTATTTTTAATAAATAAATAAATAAAATATATTAGCATTTTTGTTATCTTGGTCATAGGTTTATATTAAAATGTTGATTTGTTTTCTTATTCCTCTTTTTATCTCTCTTTGTTGAAAAGCATCAATAAAAAGAGCCAAATTAAAATATTTTAAGTTTAAAGTCCACAGAAAATAAAGTCAAAATGGAAGTTAAACAGTAAGTAGCTGCAGTACTTTTTAAGCAAAAAAAGCAAAAAATGTACACAAATATGTACACAAATAATCTTTATTTAATAACTTTTAAAATTTGTAAAAAATGTTAAAGTGCACTTAAGATAAACTAAAGCAAGTTTCAAAACAGCATTACAAAAAAAAAAAAATCAGAAAACTATTTTTAATGCAACTTTTGCATCAGCAATTTTCTCAGAAAAAGAACTCATAAAGACCCAAAATAATGCAGACAGGAACAGATCACTTAGTTGCAGTGTGTGTGTGTTCTGGACTAAACTGGGTTTTGCTGGCAGATGGATTTAACTCCCTGAGAGCCTAACCAGCTACAAATAGCACCAGTCACAAACACATACACACACAAACACTTGTCAGTGCACAGACAGGCACAAATCACTCTCTGGATTTATGACTCTCTCTTTGACACACACACATCTCTCTCGAGCGTGAGAGCTACTCAGTGTTAAGGAGGCTAAAATTAGCACCAAAAAGCTGATGAAGTTTACAGCCAAGAACACATTGCTGGACAAACAGGTGGGAAAAAGAGAGCAAAAGAGGACATTCTCTTGTCCAAATTTTCCCATGATGCTCTGGGGTTGGCACACACACGGAGAGCCCTGCTGAGAAACGGCCAATCGCAGGGAAGATCCGCCCCCAGGAGCCGTCGAAGCACATCAGATCTCACGACCAGAGAAAGTGGCACCACACTCGAACACTCGACAATGACCCGATATGGAGTATTCAACTTATAATGAATACAATTATGAGTTTATTGTGGTCAACAGTAATTATATACACCATTTTCTAAAACATATATATTACATATATATATAAATTTATTATATAAGTGAATGATTTTCATTACCATAGTATACATGAGAAAAATTAGATAATATATCATTTAAAAAGACAGAAATTACATTAAATTGATCACTATAATCACAAAATGGCTGTCTGACAATGTCCTAAAACATACATACACACACATATATATAAATATATATATATAATTTTTTTTGTCACCTGGATGTATTTCAGTGAGATTCCCACTTGCAGACTGTGAGACGTACGTGTGTGTGAGTTCGTGTGGGTCTCTGTCAGTCAGAGGGTGTTTAGCGCTGATCTCTGTCTGTCATTACGACTCCGCGGGTGTGAAAAACTATCGGCCATTAGATCCGCGCTGCTGTCACCTCTGTCCTCGCTTCTGTCCTTCTCCATCTCTCCATCTCTCTACAGGCTCCCCTCTACGTCAACTTTAACCCAACCTGTCTCTCTCTTTAACCCTGCTGAGTCTGTCTCTCTCAACTCCACACACACACACACATTTCTGTAGAAATCTAAATAAGGACACCCAGTAGACTTCAACTAAGTTTAATTAAGATTAACTAATTATAATGACTACAGATGAATTACAATGAATTGCAGTTTTATAAATATACAAAGTCGAAAGCGTGTGACAACTTGCCCCAGTATAAAATGTGACGACTTGCCAATACCAGACATTTCTGAAATTCAATATTTGAAACCTCATAAAACGTCATAGTTGCTGAAATACGACAATTTGACCCAGCAGACAGGGATCTATTTCATTCCTGACAGCCTCCTAAAATAATGTCACTGATTTGAAAAAAAAAATCACTATAATATAATGCAATCTACAAAAATATTTCATCAGAATGCATGGCTAGTTTTTGAATGGCCGTAATCTGATGTGTACAGAGTCGAGCGCTGTTGCTCAGACAGGTGTGATTTTTCATCTGTCAGTGATGTATCTGTCAGGTAGTAGTGGCGTACTATGTGGTATTTCACAAAAATCATTTACAGCACTACGAAAAGAGCAACATCTGAGCAATTAAATATTCAGACTTACACAGAGTCACACTTAGTCACTGAATGTTCAGTGCATCCTAGAACAAATGCTTCGCTGCAAACACACAGCGCAAAATGAACAACAAAATATGAAGGTGTGAAAAGAGAAAATGGATAAGAAACAGAAAACATGCATTAGAAGAGAAGCAATGAGAATTGGCTCAAAGACTAAACCTGAAATAGAGCAGAAAGACTACAGGACTAGAGAGAGAGAGAGCAATAGTCTCAGAACAATAGTCTGCATGTGGGAGGACAAGAATCTTCTATTTTACATCTCCAGAAGCAAACACAGCACAAGAGACGAGCAGAGGGATGCTGAGTAAACCAAGAGCTGCGTAGTTAGAGGGGTTTTAGTCAAGGATCACAATGTTATTTATCCTACACAGTATTAGTTATTTGAAAAAAAGCAATAACCCCAGCTTGTCCCATCTGAGTCATTGAATCATTCCCTAAATCATGCAGCTTGTTGTGAAAAGTGTGCTTCACCCAACTTACCTTAGCAACTGCATAGCAATGTGCTAAAAACACTCAAGGCAACCACCTATCAACAGTCTAACAAACCTTAGTAACTTCACAGCAAGCCAACTTAACCATAAAACAACACCCACAACATACACCCTACCGAGTGCATTGCAAAAAATAATTTATTAAACATTCAGAAAATCGTATCAACGCTTTAACAACTTTCCAGAACATCCTAGCAACAGCATAGCAACATGATGAAAAACACTCACCTAAACAACCACAAAGCAAGAGCATCACGACCACCCAGAATGATCTAGAAACTATAAACATGTTTAAAATACTCAAAATAACACCTTAGACACTGCATAGCAACGCCTTGGCAACCACCCACAATATTCTAGAATCTGTATAGCAAAATAAAACACTTTTGAAAGCCTTAGCAACCGCCCAAAACACCCTGGTGTTGTGATGCTGTCATGTAAGCAAGCATCATGCACCCTAGCAACTCTACAAACTGCACAGCAACATTCTAAAAATATTCAGTAACACCTTAGCAACCGCCTATAACACCCTGGCAACTGCATAGCAATATGCTGAAAAAAAACTCACTTAAACAGCCACAAAGCAACATCCTCAGCATCACACAGAATGCTCTAGCAACTATATGCACGTTAAAAATACTCAGAACAAGAAATTAACAACTGCACAGCAACACCCTGACAACCAACCACAACATTCTAGAATCTCTAAAATAAAAGACTTAGAATCACACCCAACCACCCAAAACACCCTAGTGTTGTGATGCTGTTGCACAAGCAAACATCATGCACCCTAGCAACCCTACAAACTGCACAGCAACATTCTAAAAACATTCAGCTACACCTTAGCAACTGCCTATAACACGCTAGCAACCTCACAGCAACATGCTGAAAAAACATTTCCCTAAACAACCACAAAGCAACATCCTCAGCTTCACCCAGAATGCTCTAGAAACTATATGCATGTTAAAAATACTCAGAACAAGAAATTAACTGCTGCATAGCAACACCCTGACAACCAGCGACAACATTCTAGAATCTGTATAGCAAAATAAACACTTAGAATGACACCCAACCACCCAAAACACCCTAGTTGTGCGATGCTGTTGTGCAAAGAAGCATTATGCACCCTAGCAACCCTACAAACTACACAGCAACAATATTAAAAATGTTCAGATACACCTTAGCAACCGCCTACAACAACCTAGCAACCGCACAACAACATGCTGGAAAAACACGCACACAAACAATCACAAAGCAAAATCCTCAGGATCACCCAGAATGCTCTAGCAACTATATGCATGTTAAAAAAAAATCAGAACAGCAAATTAACAAATGCATAGCAACACCCTGACGACCAGCTGCAACATTCCAGAATCTATATAGCAGAATAAAACACTTAGAAAGACACACAACCACCCAAAACATCCTAGTGTTGTGATGCTGTTGGACAACATGCAAGCATCATGCACCCTAGCAACCCTACAAACTGCACAGCAGCATTCTAAAAGCATTCAGTAACACCTTAGCAACACCTTAGCAACCACTCATAACACAATAGAATTTGCATAGCAACATGCTGAAATAACACTCACCCAAAGAACTGCAAAGCAACATCCTCACAACCACTCAGAATGCTCTAACAACTATGCATATTAAAAATACTCAGAACAACAAATTAACAACTGCATAGCAACAGCTTGACAACCACCCACAACATTCTAATATATTTATAGTAAAATAAAACAGCCTTAGCAACCACAAAACAATGCCCTAGCAACCTCTAAAAATCCAATGTGTTGTGATGCTGTTGCACAGGGAAGCATCATGCAGAATAACAGCCCTACAAACTAAACATGCTAAAAACCTTAGCAACAGAAAAACCTTAGCAACTATCTAAAACACTCTAGATTTCTTCTAAACACTCACCTAAACAACCACAAAGCAACATCCTCACTACCACCCAGAATGCTCTAGCAATTATATGCATGTTAAAAATAACAATACCCTAGCAACCACCCAGAATTATTATAAAAGCATTATTTCCATGCTTTCTAACAAACTGTAAATAGTGTTTCCTCATGCAAAACTTTCCACCATGATGGTACAATGCTGTGAGGGGTTGCCAGGGCATTGCTATGCAGTTGTTTCTAAGGCATTCTGGGTATACTGACATATAGTTGCTAGAGTATTCTAGCTGGTTGTTTAGGTTGCTATTCAGTTGCTAGGGTGTTCGGGGTATATTGATATTTAGGTGCTAGAGCATTCGGGCTGGTTGTGAAAATGTTGTTTTGTGGTTGTTTAGGTGAGTGTTTTTTCAGAAGGTACAATGCAGTTGCTAAGCTGTTGCTAAGACGTTGTGACTTTTTATGTGCAGTTTGTATAGGGTTGTGCTGCTTGACTATACAACACTTGCTAGGTGTTATCTAACATGCGTAATGTTTTAGCAATATAGAAAATCTCTGGACTGACTGCTGCACATGACATTAATGACAGCGACAGTGTGAGAGAGCACTTCAACAGGTGTGTGTGTGTGTGTGTGTGTGTGGTTTACCCCTCCAGTACTACATGTTCCATCCATCTTTTCCTTCTCTGTCCGTTTCATTTTTGGAAAGCATGATGCTGAGCTCTAGATCACCATGGAGACCCTGACTCTCTCCAGGAAACACCTAAAAACGCTTCAAAGCGCTGATGGTGTGCCAATCACCATGGAGACTTCAAGTGTTCAGAACCTGCCTGCCGGACACACACACACAAACACACACACACACACAACAGTTTTAATGAAATCTGACATCTTCACAGTTTTGTGGGTAAAAACAGAAGCGCTGATGTTTGGTTGGTATTGAAGATTCTGCGCTCAGATTAAATTTAGTTTCACAAAAACTGTTGTGGCAAATACTTCAAAAATAGATGGAGAGAATGCAAGCATTGACAAAACTAGGAGAAAAGTGTCACTACTAATAATGCTCATAGTTAGGGTTAGTATTGTGATTAAAAGTTCAGTGTAAGTGATTTATGCATATTTAAAAGACCATAAAATCACAGATCAGTTTGGTCAATAGCATGATACTTCACCATTTACTGAAGAAATGATATTTTGCATTAACAAAATCAAGCTCATTTGCTCATTTTGCATTGTGACATTATTTTCATTAAATTTAAGCACTTAAAATCTGTTGCATTATTGTAATGTAAAAATAATGTATTATTTAAATTGTTGCATGTTTTATAAATTGCAAACATTTTTAATATTCTTTACAATGATATAGTTAAATGATATTTAAATTGTAAAATATATATACACCCTGATAATATTTGTTGTACTGCCTTTAATTTATGCTGATTTTTATCATTTCAAATGTACTATAATACTTGTTACTATAAAACTGTAAAATTAATATTTAAAATGCAAAATATTTATAACTTATGATCGTTTGTTGTGCTGACTTTATAATTTAAGAAATGCACTATAATATTCTTTACTGTAATACAGTAAAACAGAATATTTAAATTGTGAAATATTCATACATAATGATAACAGTTGTTGTACTGCATTTAATTTATGCTGATTTTATAGATTTAAATAAATATTTTATAATATGCATTACTGTGATACACTACAAATGACTGTATTACGGTAACAAGAATCTAATAACAATTCCTAAAAGACCTGAAAGTCAAACCCACAGACACATTACAGATAGGATCTGGTGCCAAAATGCTTGTAAATATCATGAAATTGTCACGAGTGCTGCGGGAGCAAATCCAACACGCATTAAAATGGCATTTACACACATAAAGCAAATAAAAAAGCTTTTCATTGAGGAAGATGGAGAAAGTTAGTGAGCCTCTGTGTGTGCGTGTCCGTATGACCACAGCAGAGCATCAAGTGACAAAACGCTGGAACGCTTGTACCGTGGGAGGGAGAAAAAACAGCGGGAGGGGTGAGAGAGAACCGGAGGGACGGAGAGAGACGAGAAAAGTGCAGCACTGATAGATCTGATGGCAGATGAAGATGAAGCCAGCAGGTGCATGAGAGAGAACCGGCATATTCCTCTCTCGTTTTGGGGACAAAGAAGATCTGAGTGTGTAGAGAAAGAAAAGAGGACAGCAGCAGGAGGACATGCACTTCTCCAAACTCAAGTGTTTCTTCACGACTTTCTGTCCATCATGAGCTCATTGATGCTTTGATTCGGTCAGAACTCACTGTTCGTTCACTAGAGAGACTCTCGGAGCGTTTGGGGCTGTTTCTATTGTTCTGATCTGGAATATATATGTGCTTTTAAGGGGAAAAGAATGAAAAAACAAGTGGAACGTAGGATATGAATCTGAGATGGACAATGCGTGTGTGTGAGGTCGAGATGGCAGAGCTTTGGATCCCCATCACGAGCTGCACAAGCGCTCATCAAATGCTCCAGTTTGGATAACGCACCACAACGCCACAGCACACTTGCCCTGTCTTTGTGCACACACACACACACACTCACACACACACGACACACACACACTCAAAGGGCGAGGACCCCTTACAAAACGCAAGGTAAGCAACATCCCTCTAAACTTTACCGCTGTTTTCAAATGTGTTGCTTTTTGATATTATACTTCTCGCTGCTAAAACCTGACTTGTATGCACAGTTGTTACATATTACATCATTGCTGTCAATGCAAATTAATACAACGCTCTAAAAATAAACAGAGAAAGTTCGTAAGGGGTTAAACGAAAAGCCTGCACAGCAGCTGGGGTCTGCGAGTTTATTATTGCATCAAACACGGCGGGTCTAAACGTAAGTATAACACTAAAAATAGCATTGTAAGAACTGTTTAGATACAATGAACATATGAACGTAATCAGATAATAAATATTATTTTTATCTGATAATTTTATAATTATTAATTATGGATTTTTTATCAAATAAAAAGACTATTTTAAATCATATGCAATATTTACATTAAATAAAATGCTAAATAAAGCTGTTTTTTAACTCCCAAAGCATGAATGTTTTAATGCATGCTGGGAATAATCAGTCACTGAACTTCATAAGAACATCGTTAACTGACCTGATTATAATGACCTGATATTGAGCAGAAAGTTATGCATACTAAGTATGCTTTTCAGAGCGTGCTGCAGGAATACTCCATTGCATAAGTAAAAGTAAGCTGTATGTCCGTAGTGCAAGGATTAACACAATCTTTCACACGTGTCTTTATCTCTCACTTTTATTATCTCCCTGACATTTAGAGATGCCAAAAGAGAAGTACATCATAACATAACACGCACTAAAAGAGCAGATAATGCACAGACTCCAGACAAACCCAAATGCTAAAACTTTCTGCATTTACTTATGAATGGTTTTCCCAAATGAGGACGTCCCTGAACGTCCCCAAAGGGAAGTTTTGTCCGATTTTGCTCACTTCTGAGGACAATTTTGTCTCTGGAGTCCCGCACACACACATGCTACTGTTCAGGAGCCACTTCAGTAGAAACACTGTGCAGATGAAAGTGTGTGTGTGTGTGTGTGTGTGTGTTTGAGAGCATGACAGTCATGTTCATGTTGCTGAAGAGGTCAGAGCTCCCCTGACCCCTGGTGGCGCCGAACTGCTCAAACTTTGTTAACAAAACAATGTTAACAAATACAGAACATAGTCAATCCACATGCATATGAATAATTCAAGCAGACATGTAGAAATGCATCACTGACTACTTTCACATAGACACAAGCGATCCGACCACAGACTTTACTCTATGTAATACAGTACTTGTTTGATTTTTTTATAGCGTTTTTTTTAACCGTAGCAAAGTTTTTTTTTATGTTTTTTTAAAAAAGTCTCTTTTGCTCACCAAGCCTGCATTTATTTGATTCAAAGTACAGTAAACACAGCGAAATTTGAAAATATTTTTACTTTTTAAAATAATTGTTTTCCATTCAAATATATTTTAAAATGTAATTTATTCCTGTGATCAAAGCTAAATTTTTAGCATCATTACTCCAGTCTTCAGTGTCACGCGATCCTTCAGAAATCATTCTAATATGCTGATTTGCTGTTCAAGAATTTTTATTTATTTTTTTTTTTTTGGGAAAGAAATTATAGAAATTAGTACTTTTATTTAGCAAGGATGCTTTAAATTGATCAAAAGTGATGATAAAGATATTTATAATGTTACAAACGATTTCTATTTCAGATAAATGCTGTTCTTCTAAACGTTCTATTCATTAAATAAACCTGAAAAAATTCTATTCAGCTGTTTTCATACATATTAATAGTAAAAAACATTTTTGAGCAGCAAATCAGAATATTAGAATGATTTCTGAAGGATCATGTGACTGGAGTAATGATGATAAAAATTCAGCTTAAAAATCACAGGAATAAATTACATTTTAAAATATATTCAAATAGAAAACAGTTCTTTTAAACAGTAAAAATATTTCAAATTTTTACTGTTTTTGCTGAGCTTTGGATCAAATAAATGCAGGCTTGGTGAGCAGAAGAGACTTCTTTAAAAACATTAAAAATGTTACTGTTCAAAAACTTTTGACCGATAGTGTACACATTTCTAGCATCTGTCCATTATTTGGTATCAATTTGTTTGTTTTTTTCTGTGCATAAATGCAAAAATACTAATAATGCAATAGTAAAATAGCAGAGTGGCACTTTTAGTAATATTTTTTTAAATACTATATTACATAAGATGCATTTAAAAGTGTATAAAATGTAAAAATGCAATATGCAGTAACTATGTATTTTGTATAAAATCAGATAAAAAGTTTATGTTCGAGGTCTAATATGAATATTCATTAAAAAAAACAATATAGGCCTGAATATTAATTTTGAATATTTGCGTATAATTCAATTGAGTTTTATGACAATGTGCATGTGCATTTTTTTTCGTGCAATCAACAGAATAAAGTGTTACCAATACTGCTGAAAAATAACTTCTTGGCACAGAAAGTGCTGAAAACAGCAGGTAATGTGACAAAAAGATTAGCGTTAAATACTGCAGAAAACCAGGCCGCAAGCAGCGTGCGTGGACTCATTAATCATGATACGCTTCATATCATAGAACAGCTCTGTTAAGATGTCAAAAGATGTTAAAAGAATACTGTCACATTTAAATGAAGTCAAATAATGAGGTTCAGGTCATTGTCAAATTCAACTAAAATCAACATATGCAAGGTCAAAGTTTACTTTAGGAAAATGTCTGTAATACTCAACTGACTGTAATTCATCTACACTTTCTGAACAGAATCTCACCTGCCGTCTCGAAGTTTCTGCAGAGTTGATGATAAAAAAGCAATTCAATACTGCAAATTATTAAATAATTCATTGACCACAGAGTAACCTGATTAAAAGCCGGCAGAGAGAATTTGAGAGTGACAAACCGTCGGTTTTATCTGTCGTGACTAGAAACACTGTCAACATTACAGCATTACACTACACTGTTGACCTTACAGTCTAGTTGTTTCAATCATATTAAATAATATATATATTTTTTTACTTTACATAAATGTAAACTATTATTTTTTAAAGCTGTGAACAAAACAAACATTTACAAGAAAATACTACTTTAGTATTTCTATTCTTCAAAATTGAATGCATTACTTACCATTTCTTTTTAACTATTTGTGAATAGCTTCTGAATGAAAACTGTTTCAACATTTTTCAGTGCACATTAATGTTGCAAGAATAAAAATTATATTGTTTAAATAAACTATTGTTGGTTTAATTATTTTCTTTACATTTTTAGTTTTGTTTCTACTTAATTTTTATTGTCCAATCTACTTAAATTTATAAAACTGTAAAGTTTACTTAGTCTAACCTACCTGAATATTTTATTTTAAGCATTAAGTTCCCAGAATGCTTTGCACAGGCCTGTATCAGAAAACTAAATGTTTAAATTCAGTGTTATTTTACATGTTTTTTGGGGGGAAATACCTGTTAGAATTTCAGTTACCTGAAAAAATGGTAATCTAAAAACGGTAAAATGTTAACTGGTTTAAAATGTGGCCCTGGACCACAAAACCAGTCAGAAATTGATATATAAGATGTATGGTTTGTATGTATAGGACAATATTTGGCTAAGATACAACTTACACAAATTTGAAAATCTGAGGGTGCAAAAAAATCAAAATATTAAGAAAATCACCTTTAAAGTTGTCCAAATGAAGTTCTTAGCCATGCATATTACTAATTAAAAATTACGTTTTGATATATTTATGGTAGTACATTTACAAAATATCTTTATGGAACATGATCTTTACTTAATATCCTAATGATTTGTGGCATAAAAGAAAAATCGATCATTTTGACCCATACAATGTGTTTTTGGGTATTGCTACAAATATACCCCAGCGACTGGTATGACTGGTTTTGTGGTCCAGGGTCACAAATATTATTTTATATTGCTAAATCGAACTAAATGCATTAATTTTCTTACACAACACATGGGATGAAATCTACCCAAACAAATTGAGTGCAAAAGGTAAATGGTTTCTATTTTAGTGAGGTTCTAGGTTTGTTTTTATAGTGTAATATGATCATTACTGAAGTGGATATTGCAAAACGCTAATAGCAAAAACTTTAAACTTCAATTATCTTACATTAAATTTCTACTTCAGCTCATGCAAAAGTTCATTTGAGTTTGGGTTAAAATGTGTAACTTTTCCATAAACCCTGCCTCTGTCATCCCCATGACCCACATTCTGTTCCGCTTGGGTTCACGGACAGACATCATGACATTCTCCGGTCAAATCTGCTGCTACAACCTAGAACTCACCGTTCCCTTACAAGTCAACTATTTCCTGAGGGTGCACCGTAGCCCAAAAATCAGCAACACGCCACCATACGTCACAACCTGCATCTCATTTTTATCTTTTTGCATACATAACTTAAACAAAACTTACATTACATTTTACAGTTACTTTAGATATCACATGCAAAACTGTTTTTTTGCATTAAATTGCATTAAAAGCATGCATTTTGTGCAATTTATTTGCATTTTAGTTTTGTTTATTGCAGAATTTTTTTCTAAAGCTCACAAAAGTTCACAAGCTTTCTCTTTCTAACTCTGTTATTTGAGACTACTGCGATAAAAGGCCTGACGACGATGGTGCTGAAATGATGCGAGTCACCGAGAGCTCAGATACAGGCAATACTATGGTGTTTCTGTGTGTGTATGAATGCATGAGTGAGTGTGTGTACAGATCAGGTATCATGTTGTTCAGCTACTAATTGTAACCCTTCTGACTTCTACCTGCAGACAGCATAGAGACGCTTCAGCCGCTGTAATTATGTAATGATGTTATCAAATATCACATCAAACAAACAGACCCTGTCATGAAAAATTGCAAAAAAATAAAAATCTAGTAACTAGATCTACTAAATCTAAGTAGAAAACGACCAAGGAAACTTTTGCACAAGTAAACATGACTCAGCTTATTCAGAATATATAAATATATATATTATATAATAGGAAATTACACTCAATTGTGTATTTTAAAACGGCACACCAATTAAAAATTGGTTTCAGTAACTGAAATACAGCTGACATAAAATAAAATATACATTAAAAAAATATTATTAAAAAAAAAAATACAAAAATCTTGCCTTTGCAACTAACTGAAATAAAATAAGTTTTAAATGAAATAAATAAAACTTTAAATGAAAAAAATTTTACATATTTAAAAAAACTAATAAAATGACAAAAATTTCTAAATTTACTCACATTATTAAAATTAAAACAAAATTAAAATTTAACAAAATTTAAAAATTATATTAATAAAAATGTAAATGCTATATAAAACTGAATATAAAATATATTAAAAAAAAACCACAAAACATTAATAAATACTACCATATATATAATACCAAAATAACACTAAAGAAAACAGCACTGAGAGTTTTTTTAGGAAATGTAAAAGAAATCAAAAGAAATTATATAATTAAAAAAAAAACATTCTTGTGCAATTTTAAAACAACTGAGCGAAATGTAATATTGAATATTAAACTGCCATATGTATTGTGTTCTTGAGATTTGACATTGTTAATTAAACTATTAAAAATTATTTTGTTGACTGACATAGAGCTGAAATACAAATATTAAATAAAACTCAAACTTAAAAATTAGAAAAATTGCATTGGCAACTAAAATGACATGTATACATACATTTAAATAAACTTACTATAACTCACAGTAAAATTTAGACTTTAGGTTGCAGGACTTTTTGGAAAAGTGTTTTAAGTAATCCATCATGTAAATTCCAAATTTTATAAATAATATAATATTATGTAAATAATGCTAAAATAACATTGGTGTTCTCCAGAAGAACGGATATTAATCTTAAGAAAAAGTCAAGAAAAGCCAGCGGTAGTGTAAGTGTGACAGTAATGACGTCGCTGTATGCTACGCAGAAGCAGGCCAGACAAATAAAGCACGAAACCTCTCAGAGCGCTGACTGCATATATTTAGATTTCAGGCCACGGGGTTTCCTCCCTTCTTGGTCTTTGTCGTACATCAGTTCTGTCTCTCCTCCCTATTTTTTGCTTCATAACCTTCATTTTTTCCACGTCTTATGTTAATTTTCTGTCTATCCCTAGCTAACTCATGGCCCTCCCCCTCTTCAACCCACTTAGCATCTCTAGAGGATTGTGGGACAGCACCCATGGCCAATGCCTCATGCAGACACAGGTCTCCTGAGTGTCTGAATTATGTGTTTAAAACTCAAGCGCATGTGCGCAAACACTCTCAAACACACACGGGGCATATGCACAAACTCCCAAAATGTTAACACCCCTTTTACGTCATTTTTTACTTTGGTGCAAATGTTTCGGAGGGTAAGAGTCGGGTCTCCTGAGGGACATCTGCGGCTGTGTGTGTGATTTGATAGCCAGAACATCTCTGTTGTGTTAAGCAGCTTTAAAACAGAACTCTGATCAATAATGTACAAGCTGAGAACAAAAACACATACATGAGAAACCTGAAATGAAACCTGTGTCCAACCTTGACCTGGACACGCTAATATCATACAATATCCAGCCTGTGCAATGACAAGCTAATATCAGACAGAGAATTTGACTGTCAGCTCCTTTAAAATGACCCAAAAACAAAACAAAACAGTCTCCATTACTCTTCATGATCAGTTTTTCAAACCAAGGGGAACTAAAGTAAGTAAATGAATGTGCTCGTTTTGGCACATTTTAGCTCTAAACTCTAGTGACCTGCCTACCTAGGAAGCATTTTAAGGCATCATAGAAGTGCTTTTGATGTCAAAGATCTCCTTTCAGCCACATTTTAAGCCAGTACTGTAGTATTCTTCACATAGAAAGCAATCCCAGAAAGACCTGCAACAAACTCAATGAAAAAAAATTTAACATGTCAGAGGATGTAGGAGAAGTTATTAGTTAAAATACTTATATTTTATACAGTGCAGTAAAATATCAATAAAAACTTGAAGAACACCCAGAATAGCCTAGCAACGCCCTAACAAACACCCAAACAACCTAGCAAACACCTAGCACACACCTAGCATCGCCCTTGCAAACATACAGAACATCCAATCAACCACCTAGAAACAAACACTGAAGCAAGCACCTAGCAACATCCTAGAAAACACCCAGAATGCCTAGGAACCACCTTGCAACACCCCAAACATTCTGAACACTGTAGCAACATCCTAGAAAACACAGAAAGCCTAGCAACCACCTAGCAACACACTGACAAATATTCCGAACACTGTAGCAATATCCTAGAAAACACCCAGGATGCCTAGCAACCACATCACAACCAACAAACATTCCAGACACTGTAGCAACATCCTAGAAACACCCAGAATGCCTAGCAACCACCTTGCAACACCCCAAACATTCTGAACACTGTAGCAACATCCTAGAAAACACAGAAGCCTAGCAACCACCTAGCAACACTGACAAATATTCGACACTGTAGCAATATCCTAGAAACACCCAGGATGCCTAGCAACACACACAACAAACATTTCCGAACACTGTCCTAAAACACCCAGAATGCCTAGCAGCCACCTCAAAACACCCCAAACATTCGAACACTGTAGCAACATTCTAGAAAACACTGGATGCCTAGCAACCACATCACAACACCAAACATTCCGAACACTGTGCATTCTAGAAAACACCCAGAATGCTAGCAACCACCTGCAACACCCAACAAACATTCCGAACACTGTAGCAGAAAACACCAGAGAAGCCTAGCAAACCACCTAGCAACACCCTTAACATTCAGAGACTGTAGCAACCATCTTGTAACATCCTAGAAACACCAGAAGCCTAACAACCACATATACCCCAATAAACATTCAGAACACCGGCACCATCCTGGAAAACACCCAAAAGCCACAAACCACCTCACAACACCAAACAAATATCCAGAACACTCTAGCAACATCCTAGAAAACACCCAGAAGCCTAGCAACACTCTAGCAAAACTCAGAACACCACAGCAACATCCTAAATACAACACAGAAGAACCAACTAGCAGCACCCTACACATTCAGAAGACTGTAGCAACTGCCTAGCAACACCCCAACAAACATTCAGAACACTGTAGCAACATTCTAGAAAACACCCAGAAAGTCTAGCAACCACCTAGCACCCCAACAAACATACTCTAGCAAACCCTCTGAATGGCCTTAACAAACACCTAGCAATGCTCTAGTAAAAACTCAGAATACCCTAACAACACCCTAGAAAACACTGCAA
The DNA here is from genome assembly GCA_012976165.1 of Labeo catla. NCBI lineage: Eukaryota > Metazoa > Chordata > Actinopteri > Cypriniformes > Cyprinidae > Labeo > Labeo catla. The sequence continues at coordinate 88,087 of VONZ01000352.1, forward strand.
CAATGAATTGCAACATTGCAACCCCCAAGCAACTATGTAGCAACATCCTGGCAAACACTAAGAACACTCTAGCAAACACCTAGCAACACCCTAGAAAGCAGTCAGAACACCCAAGCAACCACGCAGCAACTCCCAAAAAAACGCTAAGAACACTCTAGCAAACACCTAGCAATGCCCTACCAAAGATTCAGGCAATATTTACCTAGCAATGTTCTAGCAAACACTCTGAACGACCAAGCAACCACCTTACCTAGCAACAGACTTGCAAACACCTAGAGCAACCACCTAGTAACTGCTTAGTAAACATTCAGAACACTGTAGCAACCATCTAGCAGCATCCCAGAAAACACCCAGAAAGCCCAGCATCCACCTAGCAACACCCCAGCAAACCCTCAGAACACCCTTAGCAAACACCTCGCAACACCCTACTAAAGATTTAGGAGACCCTAGCAACCACCTAGCAAAGCCCTAGCAAACACTCAAAGCTCAGAACTTAATAATTATATAAAATATATTCTATACCACAATTAAATGCAGCAAAATTGCTTAGATAAACATTTGCTAAATGATTACTTTGATGTAAGAATATTTTTATATGCCGTGTTGCCCTCAGATGGCACCATTCTTATTTGTAGTTTTATGCACTGATGCAAACATGCTGCACTGATGATCTGTTTCTTTTTCTCAAGGGTCTGAGGAAACCGAAGGGCTTCTACTTTGGATTGGACTTGTCCCAGCAACACTACAACTGAAACACCCACCACCCTGGACTCGTACTACCACTAAACCGCTCCAAAAGAGAGGGAACACCAGATCGCAAAGATAGGAAGGCAGAGTGCTGAAGAGAATGAGCGTGGGTCGGATCGGTCGCTACAGCATCGTGTCGACGGAGGAGGATGGTCTGCGTTTGACGACCATGCATGGTGGAGGGATGAATGGATACGGCAATGGCAAAATCCACACTCGGCGGAAAAGTCGCAACCGCTTCGTGAAGAAAAATGGACAGTGCAATGTGCAGTTCACCAACATGGACGAGAAATCCCAGCGCTACCTGGCGGACATATTCACCACTTGCGTGGACATCCGCTGGCGCTATATGCTGATTGTTTTCACGCTAGTCTTCGTGATTTCTTGGTTAGCGTTCGGCTTGGCGTTTTGGGTTATTGCGCTTCTTCACGGTGACTTGGACAACCCGGCGGGGGACGATAACTTCACGCCCTGTGTGCTGCAAGTGAACGGCTTCATCGCGGCATTCCTGTTCTCCATCGAGACGCAAACGACCATCGGTTACGGTTTCCGCTGCGTGACGGAAGAATGTCCTCTCGCTGTGTTTCTCGTGGTCTTCCAGTCCATCGTGGGCAGCATCATTGACTGCTTCATGATCGGCGCAATCATGGCCAAAATGGCACGTCCCAAGAAGCGAGCGCAGACTCTACTGTTCTCGCATAACGCCGTCATCGCCATGCGAGACGGGAAACTGTGCTTGATGTGGCGGGTGGGGAACTTGCGAAAGAGCCATATCGTTGAGGCGCACGTCCGAGCGCAGCTGATCAAGCCACGGGTTACGGCCGAAGGCGAGTACATCCCGCTCGACCAGCTGGACATTAACGTCGGTTTCGACAAAGGACTCGACCGCATCTTCCTCGTCTCGCCAATCACCATCCTGCATCAAATCGACCAGGAGAGCCCTTTGTTCGGCATCAGCAAGCAGGACCTCGAAACGGCGGATTTTGAGATTGTGGTCATCTTGGAGGGAATGGTGGAGGCCACGGCCATGACGGCGCAGGCGCGAAGCTCCTACCTGGCTAGCGAGATCCTCTGGGGGCATCGATTCGAGCCGGTGCTGTTCGAGGAAAAGAACCAATACAAGGTTGATTACTCACACTTCCACAAGACGTACGAGGTGCCGTCCACCCCACGCTGCAGTGCCAAGGACATGATGGAAAACAAGTACCTGGTGGTGCCCAGCGCCAACTCCTTCTGCTACGAGAACGAGCTGGCGATCCTGAGCCACGAAGAGGAGGAGGACGACAGTCCAGAAAGGATAAAGCCAGAGCGAGCAATGAGCCTCAGCCCAGAGAGAACCCCTCGACATGATTTCGAACGACTGCAGAACCCCCGTTGCACAGAGCAAAGGTCATACCGCCGGGAGTCGGAGATATGAACCTTTACTACTACCTTTTTGATACTCAAATTTTGTCAGATACTGGAGCTTCTACAATGCAGAACAATGCAAAGTGCCATATGGAGAGAGTGAGCGTGTGAATGAACGAAAAAACAAACGGGTGAATGTGCGAAAGCTGGAGAGACGCTTAGCGGAAGATTCGAAGAAGGGCAGTAGGAATCTTTTTATCCTGCACGGAAAACTTGAATCTTTTCCTCATTTTGTTTCATGAAAATAGTTTAGCTGTTAAACTCTTCATTCTTAAAGGAATAGTTCATGCAAAAATGAACATTCTGTCATAGCTTAAGCCCAAAGTATACTTCACTTTTTACGACCACCCCGTTTTTTGCGTACTTTGTACGCGCAGGTTGCACATGGATGAAGCTTTCTAGAGCGCATGTGTCGCATGTGGGCGCACAACATCCAATGGAGTATACTTTGAAAGGCTACGCGCTCAACTATACGCATACGCTAGCGTATGCATACAAAAATGATGTATACTTCGGGCTTTACTTGCCCTCATGTTGTTCCAAAACTGTATGACTTTATTTCTCTGAAAAGTATTTTGAATATTTCAAAATATGGTATATTTGTAAAATAATTTTGAAACTGTAATAAAGAAATTATATTATTTTAAAATGTATTAACAAATACAATAAACTTAGACAATATATAAACATATTTTATTATATTTTTGTTTATAAATGTTTACATATATATTAAAATTTGCATTCCACTAAATAAAAAAATAAATAAATAACAACATACATGCTTTAAACAACATGAGGGTGTGAAAACTATGACAAAATAATTAAAATAAAATTTGGTGCACTGTTCTTTTAATGTGTAAATATTTCTGCATAGATACATGGTTTTGTGTGCGGTATTCATTTTTAGCAAGAGAAAAGCAAAGACAATGTTACCTATACAAAGAAAGAAATGAGTATTTTTATTTTTGCATTCAATCCGAGCACAAACGACAAGCAATGTCGGGGCACACGATCCCTGGAGAGCTACACACATTGATCAGTGAGACATGATAAATTCCCCTTTACAACTGCACTACCTAGACAGACCAAGTGAACAATGTGAGCACCTGAGTGTGAATGTGTGTGTGTGTTTTGTGCAGCTGAGCACAATGCCTCATGTGAGACGCACAAGGAGATGGTTAAATGGCAAACACTCCTAAAATAGATGACATGCTCTTGCATATATGTTATATAGATATATTTACAGCAAAATAGAGATATATATTTAGGTAGATAGATATATAATGTAGACATTATCAGTTTGCACCACATAACCTAATATAGCAGCAGATCTTCAGAGAACTCAGTGGGGGAAATCATCTTATTTTAACTATTTAGATACTTCATTCTTTGTCCCTGAGGCTCTGACAGAAATGCCTGATAGAAAACTCTGTGTGAATCCAGAAACTTCCCTTCAAATGTTGTATTTTAATACATTTACCTCTTAATTTATTTCAAATTTCTGCTGAACTTTTCATAAACAGAATGGGATTCAAGAATGCCAACATTTTTGCATTTCTATATATATAAAACAAGAAATTACACGCCTAACTAACTTGAAATGTAAAGAATGAGAATGATAGTGTAAAATATTCACTGATCTATGCACACTGTCTGACTGAGTGTTTAGTACAAGCTGCATTTCATCACTCTCTTTTTTATCATTGCGACAAAAACCTCACTTGAAGCATTTTAGCAATTAATTTAAGGAATGTTTCAGGTTAAATGAAGCTGTCAATTATTACAGAAAATAATTCAATTGGTATTTCATGTAAAAGCAAACAAAATGTTTACAGTAATGCACTAAGTAGACTATATGGGGCAGGGCATTAAAACACAGTGTCTTCGTTTCAAAACCTAATTAGCTGTCTAAGTAGGGAGACTTTCAGGTGCAATCCATTTCTAAAGCACCATCATCGCGAAGCTTCGAAACTTGCGAATCATTTGTTTTGAATCGGTGATTAACAGCGTATCAAACTGCCAAACGTATGTTACTTCAAACAAACACTTGTTGACTCATTCGAAACAAACATTTGAAACAGTGAATCATTTTGCTAATTTGTTCAATTGATTCGATTTGAGTTTTGGAAAGCTCAGTTTCTCCTATCATTATGGCGAAGCTCGGCAGAAAACGCCACAAAAGATGGCGGATGAGGAAAATGTTGATATAGACTAAATGTACGTTACTTCAATAAACGGAGCTTCAAACCTCATCCTTCAACTTGCTTTGTGAAGCTTTGAAACTTTGTGAATCGTTTGTTTTGAACATTGATTCACAGTATCAATTAAACGGGGATTCATCACATTTTAACTGTTTCAAAACGTTCGAAACAGTGAATCATTTGGCGAATTTGTTCAAATGATTCAATTTCGGGTTTTGGAAAGCTCAGTTTCTCTCATCATTACGCCGACAAGTTCAGCAGAAAATGCCACAAAAGATGGCAGATGAGAAAAACGTTGATATAGACTAAATATACGTTATTTCAATAAACGGACCTTCGATCGTCACGTCATAACGCAACCTCATCCTTCAACTTGCTTTGTGAAGCTTCAAAACTTTTGCAAAATCATTTGTTTTAAACCAGTGATTCACAGCTTATTCAATCAGATTGGGATTCATCGCGTTTTAGTCGTTTTGAAATGTTCGAAACAGTGAATCATTTTGTGAATTCGCTCAGTTGATTCGATTCAGGTTTTGGAAAGCTCAGTTTCTCCTCTCATTACGGCGATCAATTAGACGGGGATTCATCACGTTTTAACTGTTTTGAAAAGTTTGAAACAGTGAATCATTTGGCAAATTTGTTCAATTGATTCAATTCAGGTTTTGAAAAGCTCCATTTCTCCTATCATTACGGTAACAAGTTCAGTGGAAAGTGTTGATATGGGATAAATGTACGTTATTTCAATAAACGGAGCTTCAACTGTCACGTCATAACACGTCCTTCGGCTTGCTTTGTGAAGCTTCGAAACTTTTGTGAATCGTTTGTTCTGAATGTTTGTTTCACAGAATCATTTTGGAAATTCGCTCAATTGATTCGATGAGGAAAATGTTGATATATGCTAAATGTACGTTATTTCAATAAACTTAGATCGTCACGTCGTAACGCAACCTCATCCTTCGTGAAGCTTCGAAACTTTTGTGAATCATTTGTTTTGAACCAGTGATTCACAGCATATTCAATCAGACGGGGATTCGTCGCGTTTTAAAGTGTTGAAACGTTCGAAACAGTGAATCATTTTGAGAATTCGTTCAGTTGATTCGTTTCGGGGTTTTGGAAAGCTCCATGTTCTGTGGGAAAAACTCTTGCCAAGATGGCATTGAGGAAAACGTTCATACACATATACTAAGATTTCAGTAAATATCAACAAAAATATAAGTAAACATCATTCAATCTGATTAAAAAGACTATTGTATCCAATATAGGTATATTTAATGCTTATCATGTTGTTAGTAACACATAAATTCACTGTGAGTCTTGTTTGACATGATCTCTATGTATGTGTGGTACAGTTTAATTTGGAATGCTTAGAAAACAGACATCAAGGCTGCTTACTAGGTTTTGGGACAGAGGCACTGTTTATGAAAGTATCACAAAACATTGTACGTGCTGACATGAAACTAGTGTGATCATAAAACCTTGTTGTGTACAGTTATATCCAATTTCTAAGATCCTGTCATGACCATGTGAAGCCAGTAAACAACTAACTTTTCTACGGAATGTTGAAAGATACTAAACAGACTTTTAGCTAGAGAAAACGCCACCTACAGATGTTAGAGCATTAACACACAAGCATCAGCCGAGGGACAAATTTATCATCTGGTGCGTCTGACAACATGCCACAGATGTTTAAAATGAGAATTAGCTGTATTTTTGCTGGAATGTTCTTTTAAAAAGAAAGACAAAATCCATTAGACAACGTGGCTCAGACTGAATGCTGCTGCATATCACGAGAGACTGTGTGTGTGTGTGTGTGTGTGTGTGTGTGTTATGTCATCTGTCTGTGACTGTATGATAGTATGAAGGGCACATTCATGAAGCAATAATGAAAAGATCGAAGCAATACGTGATGTATCAACCACAATTTATCAGGACAAAATCATTTCGGTTTTACCAGTTTGAAGTGAAGCAATGTATTCCTTAAGAAAGCACAGAGAGTTATAACTTTTGTGAGCTGTACTGTACAACTTTTTTGTAAAAAATTACGAAATGAACACTAGGTCAGTCTCTGCTTCTGCTGTTTTACTATTATTCCAAAGCCTTTTATATGAAATGATACACATTCACTTCTTATAGGAATGGTTGGTGAAAAGATTATTTAATATTATAATACTCTCTTATCATTGCATTTACAAATTACAGTCAACTGGACCTGCAATGTAAATGATCTCGGATAGTAACTGTGAGCCACAAAAACTGAAACCTGCTGGTTAGGTTTGCTCTTACGATGACTGCTTTGCCTGATGCATGGAAGATGACGCATAACGAAGCAAAATATGCTACTGTAAGCTTTGCAGGTGATCGTGAACAAAAATGCCTCCTAGCAACCAAACTGTAAAGGATAAACACTGTAAAGAACTTTTTATACTTCAGTTTTTCCCAATGTTATCATTTAATGTTGGAGCTTTGACTCTACTGCATTTTATTGGCTTGAAAGTGAATGTTTATCACAAACTGTGTAGACGAGTTGGACGTCTTATGAATTGCAAATAATGATGGTGGAGACATTATAAACCATTTAACATCATGTAATCAATATAAAATACTGCATTATTCAAAGGAAATTATACAGGCCATATAAAACCTGAATATGTGGGTCTCACTGCACAAAATTAATAAAAGAATGAGGGTTATAGAACAGCCACACATCTGAATCATATAGAAATGCTGAATTATTGTAGGTAGAAATGGGCAAAACTGTCAAAAACAGCCAATTTAGGAGACTGAAAGACAATGACAAGAAACGCCTACAAGACGTGATTTCTGCCAAAGAGAACGACACCTGCTACTGAAGCTACTGTGTTTTTATGTTCCCAAGCAGAAAACTGCATTTTAATTTGTGTTGTACTCTGAAAAAAATGTTTGTAGAGACTCACATGCCTGGTTATTTGAGAAATTAGATCGCATACGGTATTGCTGACATCAAGATTAATACATGTAAACATTTATGGGGTGTACTTACTTTTTCACACCACTGTAAAGTCATCAGGGTTGTGCACTATTCATGCCTTTTGAATTCATTCTGTTACTGAATCTGAATTGAGAGAACAAACATGATGAATGACTGCAGTTTGTATTTAAACTGGGACTAGTTCACCCAAAAATGTTGAAAATTTTGTCATCATTTACTCACCCACAAGTTGTTCCAAACCTGTATGAGTTTCTTACTTCTGTTGAACATAAAAGGAACCACTCAGGGTGAGTAAATGATGACCGATATTTCATTTTTGGGGCTAATTATTAGTATTCGAAGAAATTACACTTACATCACGGTTTGGTCAGGTACCCGGATGTGCGGCTATATTGGAGATAACTGGATGTCAACAGCATGGATTGCACAATTAATGTACTACTGAATACTGTATTTTGCTAATTTATGCTGTCTAAACCATGGGGAAAAACATGTGAAAGCTGCTAAATCATACAGAGAAGGACTTAGTAAGCAGGAAAGGGCACAATATTTGAACAAACTAAAGTTAACAGGTGGTAAAGATACACACAGGCAGTATTGACTAAATTATTAGTCTAATATTTCACCTACCTGACTGGAAATGATAAGAACAAAGTCGAATGTTGTCAAGATTCTTTCCCTGGAAATCCTGCTTCAGTTTGGCCAACCACAAACGCCTTTTGTTCCTCAGACAGTTGTTTTTTTTTTTTTTTTGCACTTTTCTCCTTGATTTGTTATAACTTTTGGCAGTCTATATTACTCCAAATGTTTTTCCCGGTCTGACCGATTAGTACATACAAAACATGACACTAACTGACCATTTTCAGCAGCAATAATCAACAAAACATGAGAGTCTCGTTCGGTTCAGTGGCATTGTTTACATTTATTGCCGTCAATATGGCCGATGAGGCATCGTTTGAACCCTCTATTAATATTTTCTAACTTTAACTAAGATAAACTGTAAATGTTGGCTTGATAAAACCTTCTTTGAGAGTTTAAACAATATTCAAAAAGTAAGTTTGAATGTTTATAAGGCTTGGTCTTGTAAAGATGCGAAAAATTAGCTGGTCAATTACACACCTAACAAGCGGGAATGGCCATTTTAAACTTGAATGTGCCAGGCTTCCGGTGTCATTCGCGTCCACTTATTTTAGCTCTACAAAAATAGTCCATTATGCTGCTTGATGTTGTAAAGTGTTATTTGTTATCATATTATTTAAATTTATTATCATGGTAATAAACAAAATGGTTTTATCGTTTACTTCACTTTGTTATTCACTAGTTACTTACCGATCGCGGTTAATGAATCGGAAGTCTCGCACATTCACAGAAAATAGCTGAGGCCTACTTCCGCTATAAAATATAAATAAATAAATAAATAAGGTGGATATAGTTTGGTATCGTCATTTTTATCGACTCTGTGGGTGATGCCGTTAAGTTCATTCCCCAATAATCATCAAACATCCCCGAGCAGTGAGTCTACAGCACTAAACCAACCTGAACACCGGAAGCAGATACAGGTAACGGAGCCTACTGGTCATTTGCATATGCATTCATACATGTCTCGCCACCTCGTTGTGGTTTGTCCTCCGGTACTGGAGTTCAACTCCATCTGTGGATTCTGTTTCTATGGAAACATGACACACGTGATTACAGAACATTCTCCTCACATCGTGGTTCCAGGTGTCCTGCATCGTCTTACATGGGAAACATAATTAAAGAAAACGAAAGGAGGGTGAAGAAAGCAAAAAAAGCTGGAAAATAAGGATTTTTTCATCTCAGTTATTATTTAACTTGCCCTGCAAATAAGTATCAATTTGTATTTATTTAAAATTAATAACAGTATTATTATTTTTTATTTATGCATTTTTGCTTAATTTTATGTTTAAATGTGCAAAAAGGCACTATAAATATGCACTCATTTGCCTAAAATGATAAAAAGTTTTCACTGTGTTGACACATTAGAGATTTCATCTTCATCACCCCATAATAATAATAATGTTTTTAGGAATTAAATGTTATAGGCTATAATTCAGGCAAATGATATAAGAACAAACCTGTATTTTCAGAATATAAAACTATTTACTAAGTAGTCTTTTGAAGTCCAGACAGATCACACACACACAGGGTCTTTAATGTTAATGCAGAACTTTATGCATTATTGAATAAAGCTGAACTATTAACAGCATTTATTTTATGAGTGCAGCTTATGGAGGTTCTTGAAGAATATCTTATACCCACATATATTTAGTTTGAATGACAGCATGTGTTGAGATGAGTGACAGACATGTATGATGGGAATTTCTCACACCAAACCCACATATGCACTTACATAACTGTGATCACCGAGCGTTAATAGCAGGAAACATGTTTGTATTTGTGCTCTGAATCCTCAGCTGACTGCTGGATTCATTATTCACTGCTGAGCAGCACAAGTGCTTTGTTCTTCATTTCAGTATGGTGAATAAAGTTGACTACAACAGCCATTCAAACAGTCTCTAATAATAAAAATAGTCTTCTCAATTCCCCATCACTTCAGTTAGTTAGCAGAATGTTCACACAACATATGCATATTGTCACCACGGTGTTTGCATGCTCAAAAGAGCGTACTGTTAGTACATTTTTCAAGTGAATTTCTAATGCAACTTCAGTAAATAAATAAATAAAATCATTATGACTTAAGTTGCATGATTAGTCTAGCTATATAAGTGTTTGTCTAAAATGCTATGGCATTTTGCTGCAATAATGATTTTTAATTTCACAAAAGATGTCATTATCAAAATGTCAAGACTATTTTATCATACAACAAAACTGCATAATTACCACTAGCTTTCAAAGTCAACTGCTAGTTGCTTTATTCATTTTTTAAAAAAGTTATGAAAAGGTCAGAATTTAAACTCGTGTCCCCTTTGCCCACTAACCAAAAATACCAAGGTTAATTCGAGTAAATTAAAGACCGAGACAAGTAAAAGTACATCATTAAAAGTAAAACTGAACTGCGAGTGTCCTCTGCTGGCGAAGACAAGCATTTCTCCTTAAACCCAACATATCCACACTTTAATATACTTTTTCATGAGTAGAATACTCTGTGGGGTTGAACGCTGGCTGAGATCCAGATGAACATATGCGGATAATGATGATGATGACAGCGGCGGAGCGTCACATTACTGCTTCGGCACTTCTTCATACGATATCTGCCACTCATCTGCTGCTCAGCAGTTTCACCAGATCATGTGTTCAGTTCAGCTGAATGATAAAGTTTGCCGAATGCCTGAATGTACAAAGCAGACTGTTAGCTGACGTATCCACAACACTAAAATGTGCGGTCGATCAGATGTGCGTGAACTATTTCCTGTTGAACGTCACCAATTAAATTGGTGATAATAATGCACAGTGTTTCCATCTGACGTGTATTTTGAGGTGCAGCTCGTCATATTAATCTAGTGTTAATTAGCTCACCTGAATGTTCCAAATTTGTGTTTAATATCTTCGACGTGGAAAGCAGTTATCTTTGAAATAGAAATAAAATGTCATAAACCTAGCGAGCTAAGCCAGTAGAAGTTCTGACAGTGTCGTGTAAACATGGCTGAATGCATGAAAAGAGGAACAGAGAAACCGAATCAATTGAGTGAATCATTTACCGCTGGATTGATTCAAACTCGTAACTTCGATCATTCAGTACAAGCGATTCAGTAGCAAAACCAGATTTAAAGAGCCATTCATTTTTGAATATCGACTTTGCTTGTAATGATTTTAAAAAGCATGTAGTGATGGGTGAAACGAAGCTTTTCAAAACTCTGAATCAGTTTAACCTCTGTGTCGCAAAATGATTCACAGTTTCGAAGCGCTGCAATCGGATCGCGTATAATTTGATTTATATCAAAATTTCAAATTGCCCATCGTGAATCATTTAGATTCGGACTTCGGAGCTGGTTCACGAATCATTCAATTCACGAAATGATTTGCGACCTGAATGAACTGATTCATGAACCTGCACCGAAGTTCCGAACTAAATCAAATCCGTGCTCCGAAATCCAGATTTGAAACGATGGTTTGCGAACCTGAAAGTCCCGATTTGAATAATGATTCGTGAATCGCCAACCATTTGAGATTTTCAGAAACTCTGAATCAGTTTAACCACTGTGTCGCAAAATGATTCACCATTTCAAAGAGCTGCAATTGGATTGCGTATCATTTGATTTATATTGTTTTTTTTTTAATCGCATATCCTAAATAATTTAGATCAGCACTTCGGTTTGTGAATCATTTGATTAAGATCGGAACTTTTGGTATAGGCTCGCGAATCATTTGATTCAGATCAGGACTTCGGAGTGGGTTCGCGAATCATTTCGTAAATTGAATGGTTCGCGATATGCGCTCAGAAATCTGCATCTGGTTTGCAAATCATCAGATCAGGACTTCAGAGCGTGAATCAATTGGTTGAAATCGGAACTTCGGTGCAGATTCACAAATCATTTGATTCTGTTAGGGACTTAGTAGCGTATCATGATTCATTTGATTTAGATCAGAACTTAGAGTGACTTTGTGATTGTTTTGATTCAGATCGGAACTTCAGTGTGGGTTCGTGAATCATTTCGCAAATTGAATGATTTGCAACCTGCGCTCCGAAGTCCAGATCTGAAAAGATGGTTCGCGAATCCCAAAGTCCGGATCTGAATAATGATTCGTGAATCGCCAACCATTTTAGATTAGCACTTCGAAGCTTAGATCGTGAATCACTTGATTAGGATCAGAACTTCGGTACAGGTTCGCGAATCATTTCATTCAGGTCGGAACTTCGGAACAGGTTCATGAATCATTTCACAAATTGAATGATTTGCGATCCGTGCTTCGAAGTCCAGATCTGAAATGATGGTTTGCGAATCAGTATTCGGACGGATCAGGAATCAGGATTTCGGAGCACGGATCGCGAATCATTTGATCGGAACTTCGGTACAGGTTCACAAATCATTTCGTGGATTTCGCTCTTAGAATTTCTAACCTGAAATGGTTCCAAAATCATTCAGTTATGCAAAATTTATTGCGAAATTTGTTTGCGAGCGGAAATTCCTTGCAGATTCCAAATCATTTGATTTCAGATCGGGACTTAAGAGAAAGTTTGTGAATCTTTTTTTCTGATTTTTTATTATTATTATTAAACAGTGCAAAACATCAAACCATTAGCTACAGGTAAAAACAAAACCATATTAATTTTCATAAGAAAGAAAGGTAACTTACAAAATGACTGCGGATAAATGACAAGTGGAAGACATCCTCCTCAGAAGACATACAAAGACAATGTATGTATTTTAGATTCAAAAACATTTTTATTATTACAGATGTATCACATTCACGCACGCCAAAATAAAAATATTCATACAGATAGGCAATTAGGTGTGGACATACCGCTTATAGATAGATATAAAGATATTTTTTTTCTTCTATGCAGACCGAGAGAACAAGATAAAGGAATCTTCTCTAAAACCAATTATTTACAAAGCAAATACTGAATATTATTATACAGTGAGTTTTCTTTGTTGTGTGTTCAATACTTTCTGAATTCTGGAGCAGAAGGAATATGGAATCACATGTTTCAAAACCAGAACACAGAAATTAACGACTCAAAGTGCTTCATATTCATGCAAAGGCCAGTATTAAACAGCACGAACGCTGGAATAACACAACGAAATTATTAAAATGTCCCACGTTCAGATCGAAATACGGGACGAAATAAGCTCACTATCAGTAGCCGAACGAACGCTTTATGCCGCAACACCCACAGCAGAGATCACGTTTGGTTGCTCTATATTTTGCACGTCCGAATAAACCAGAAGCAACACAAAAGCATTTAAAACAGCAATTAGATTCTCCTCAAGTAAATGACCGAATCACCCATCTCTGACGATCAAAAACACTCTACAAAACACACTCGCACTCACGTTACCCAGCTTATAGAAACCAAGTCATTTCATCTCAAGGTTACAGTACTAGAAAGTCTGAAAAAGTGTTATCACGTACACGACTTTACTCGTATTTACAATATCATTGGCAAAATAACATCTCTCTCTGTCAATAATTAAGTAATTCTTCTTCTCTCAGAATAATCATAAAAATGTCACCAGCACCTCTATAAGACACAACAGCAGCCATTCAGAAGATGCTCAAATGAAAAACACGCACGTCTAGTGTTCTAGTTCAATACTGAATGTGTTCATATATACTGTGATGACTTATAGAGACCAAAAACACCAAAAATATGAGGTTCGTCGGAGCTGAAGGTTGGCAAAAAGGTCAATATTGAAACATGTCATTCCCTTAATTCACACAAACAATATTAAAACACAGTCAGAAAGCTAAAGTTCTTTACCCTGCTTCGTCTACCAACCAAGAAGCTCTAAATGAAGACAATAAAAGAGCGAGAATACAAAACAAGAAAGAAAGAAAGTGTGTGAGGTGTTATATCTTTCTGGAGTCTTTAGTTTCGAACAGCTTCATCCTTTCCTGTACTGTCAGTCCCTCCTTCAAACTCTGAAAAAGAATGAGAGAATGATGAGATGAAAGAGAAATGTGCTGTTTTTCATATTTAAACATAAATAAAAACAAAAATAATCCTTCAAAAGAGTGCAATCCTTCAGTATGCACTCTTTAATTTCAATCAAGTGATTTGTAACTGTACACAAAATTACACTTAAATTAAATTTAAGTGTTTTTTTAATTAAAATTAAATTTGATATTATTGCCAGCTGAAGCAATAAAAGTGGTTATGGTAAATATGGAAAAATTCAGACTGGGTGAAATTAAACCATATTTCCAATTTTTTTTTTTAATTTGATGGCCAGTATAATTTTAAATTACATTATATTTGCTGCTGTATTATATACAAACATGCAAAAAAACAATAAAAATAAATAAATACAAAAAACTAAGATATGTTCTCTGCTGTATATCAGCCTAAATGAAACTAATTAATTAAAAAAAAAAAAAACTAAAATACAATAATTTAATGAAAATAAAAAACAAATAAAAAAAAATCAAATTAATTAATTAATTGAAATAATCAAATAAATAAATACATTACATTTTAGATTTTATTAAATAATAAAATACTAATAAAATAATAAAATAATAAAACATATTTACATATAAAAGCCTGTCACAAAAACATGCTAACAAATATGTATTTTGTTGTATATAACAGTAAAATATAAAATTGTAATATTCAATAAAAGAAAAATTGTAATATTCAATAAAAGAAAAAAGAAACAAAAATTTAATTAAATTAAATTAAACTGTATATTAAATTGCAGACCTATGGCTAAAAAAAAAAAAAGAAAAAAAAAAGTAATTTTACTCGAGCTGTATTGTGTCTTGAAGACCATGTCTGCATTGCAGTCGGTTTATTAGAAAAGTTCAGACCGAACCTTGATTAATTCAGCTTTAAACTTCACCCGTGTGGTTTACAGCATTATGGGAACATGCACATTCCTTAAAGGGACATTTAGGGAGTTTTAAACCAAAGCCTGTTTCTATTTTCACTTGGTTTCCTCTAAACAGTTTTAGATCCATTTCTGTCATTGTCTTTACGTCTGTCATTCACTGGCTGTGGTTCCTTCATTGTGCAACAAGACACCAGCAAAAGACGTTCACATGAACACGCTGTACTGACTAAACACACGCACTGGTGTCCTGTTTCTTTATTATTACACTATTAGATCTGTCTCACTGCCTTTGAGAACTAAACGGGACACATGACACTTCATTTCCTCATGTCTTTAAATTATACAAAAAATTTCAGCAGGATTCTAAGGACGTTATTTAGAGACAATGTACTCAAAAACTACACCTAAATGGATTTAAAAACAAATTAGAGATTCCCAAGTATGAGGGCAGTCGAGTTAGAGAGTTGGGCTCGTAACCCAAAGGTCGCTGGTTCGATTCCCATACCTGCAGGAATTGAAGGTGGGGATAGTGAATAAACAGTGCTCTTTCCACCTTCAATACCATGACTGAAGTGCCCTTGAGCAAGGCACTGAACCCCCAATTGCTCCCCGGGTGCTGGAGCAATGGCTGCCCACTGCTCCGGGTGTGTATGTGCACGTGTGTGTTCACTTCTCACTGCTGTGTGTGTGGGTTAAATGCAGAGGACCAATTTTGACTATGGGTCACCATAGTTGACAATACGTTGTCACTTTCACTTTCACTTTCATGGTTTGGAAGTAAGAAATATCCTTAAATATCCCTTTAAGTTTAATATATTCAGGGTTTATCACACAGAAACTGACAAAGAAAAGACAATGACACACCAAGTTTATTCAGACGGTAATTGTTTAACACATGAGCTACTTCAGCATTTACAGGATCTAGACAAACCAGACTTTATTTCCCTTTGGTTACACATGAACAACTTCAGCTAGCATATTGTCACATAAATGTAGTGTAAATGCAAATGTTCATTTGCAAACAATTACCGTCTAAATAGGGCTGAAGTCTACATGAACACCGAAAGACAAACCACACACACACACACACACACAAAGCAAGAAACCCCAACATAAAAACAGTCCGAACACATAACTTTCAGATAAATGGGATCTGTGCTGGTTATGTGTCAACCTGCCAAACCAGGTTAAGTTGCAAGTGATTTTCAAACTTTCAGGAGGTGTAGGGCTCATGCAGGATTCAAAGGCTGTGTTCACAATGGAATACTAGCTTACTAGATACTGCACAGTATATGATATAATATATAAATATAGCACCGTTATGTGAAACCGTATGCATTATTTTCAGACCTCAGTGCATGTGAGTGGCATTTAGTTAAAATCAATGCAAGACTTGCTTCTGGTTCATTCATTAAACTGGAAATTAAAGGTCAGGTACAGTATGCTGTGCAATACGCTCCATATTCCATGCAAACACAGCCGGACTCTCACAAGAGTGATACCTGCTTCACCTGTAGGACCTGATGGGGTGACAGCGGTCAGCTACCCCCGACCAACCCCTCACTCTCTGCCTGACAGGACAACGCACACATGTGAAGATACACACACACATACACGAACACACAGTGTTCCATAATTCACACACACAAATACTTGGCCTGTATGTCTTTCTCAAACACTTATATACATACAGCATAACATTGAACAATTACACAACCAACCAACATTTTCTACATAAATCCACAGGAATTTACACTGACCAAAATTATAGACGCAACACTATTGTTTCGCCCCCATTTTTCATTAGCTGAACTCAAAGATCTAAGACTTTTTCTATGTACACAAAAGGCCTGTTTCTCTCAAATATTGTTCACAAATCTGTCTAAATCTTTGTTAGTGAGCACTTCTCCTTTGCAGAGATAATCCATCCACCTCACAGGTGTGGCATATCAAGATGCTGATTAGACAGCATTATTATTGCACAGGTGTGCCTTAGGCTGGCCACAGAAAAAGGCCACTCTAAAATGTGCAGTTTTACTGTATTGGGGGGGTCCAAAAATCAGTCAGTATCTGGTGTGACCACCATTTGCCTCACACAGTGCAACACATCTCCTTCAGGTTGTTGATTGTGGCCTGTGGAATGTTGGTCCACTCCTCTTCAATGGCTATGCGAAGTTGCTGGATATTGGCAGGAACTGAAACAGACTGCCGTATACGCCGATCCAGAGCATCCCAAACATGCTCAATGGGTGACATGTCCGGTGAGTATGCTGGCCATGCAAGAACTGGGATGTTTTTTAGCTTTCAGGAATTGTGTACAGATCCTTGCATGGGGCCATGCATTATCATGCTGCAACATGAGGTGATGGTCATGGATGAATGGCACAACAATGGGCCTCAGGATCTGGTCACGGTATCTCTGTGCATTCAAAATTCCATCAATAAAATGCACCTTTGTTCATTGTCCATAACATACGCCTGCCCATACCATAACTCCACTGCCACCATGTACCACTCGATCCACAACATTGACATCAGCAAACCGCTCACCCACACAACGCCATACACGTCTAATCAGCATCTTAATATGCCACACCTGTGAGGTGGAAGGATTATCTCTGCAAAGGAGAAGTGCTCACTAACACAGATTTAGACAGATTTGTGAACAATATTTGAGAGAAACAGGCCTTTTGTGTACATAGAAAAAGTCTTAGATCTTTGACTGTAGCTCATGACAAATGGGGGCAAAAACAAAAGTGTTGCGTTTATAATTTTGGTCAGTGTAGATACACTCAATGGCTGACAATGTATATTTATGACAACGCGAGACAGACACACTATAACCTCTCACCTTTGACCTGACCCCACGAATCTGTTTGGATTTTTCTTTCTTCAGGAAATCTGGGTTACTCTTCGACTTCATAATGTCTGCAACAAACATAAATACACAAGTAAAATCTTCAAAAGTAAAACACTCTAACTGTAATAAAATAGAAGATGTTTGGCAATTATCTGAGATGATCTAATATGAAATTATCTGGACTGGCCAAACATTTACACTAATTTCAGTGAATTTTCTTGTGTGTAATATTGTGTAAAATAAATATATAAAAAAAATACACACGCATATAAATATACACACTACCACTCAAAAGTTTGGGATCAGTAAGACTTGTAATGTTTTTTAAAGAAGTCTCATGCTCATCAAGACTGCATTTATTTGATCAAAAATACAGAAAAAACGATAATACTGCAAAATGTTCACAACAGAACATTTTTTTCTGTATTCTGCCTTGATGAGCATATATATATATATATATATATATATAAAATAAAATAATAATTCATTTAATTTCAGTATATGTAAATATTATATGCTATAATTGATAAACAAACAAACAATTTAAAATTAAATTCTCTAGCATCAGACACTGAAAATTTGTGCTTTTTTGTCCTTTTGTGCACTATGGCACAAAAGTCACGCTGACAACCTGAGGTTTGTTAAATGATTACATAATTCCAATTTTTGCATGAATTATTCCTTTTCCTGTCTCACCGTATCCAGGAGTAACGCCACTCCCCTCAGCATCTAATTCCCCAAGAGCTTCTGTAGCAGCCAAAAGTTTCTCTCTCAGCTTGTTAATGTCACAGTCAGCTTTAGCTTTGACAATACTCAGCTCCGTGTAAATGTCCTTGTACTTATCGGAAGCATACTTCTTATCCTGAAACACACACACATGAACAGCATGTTGATATGTTCAGAGAACGGTTAAAGAGAAACACTTGTACAGAGTGTCTATGTGTGCGTGCATATTACTCTTAGTGCTGACTGCAGCTCGTCTTTGAGAGAGTTTATTTCCTGTTTGAGGTACTGGATCTCTGACTCCTTCACTCGCAGCAAAACCTGCAACGAAGCAACATTTAGATGTTGTGCATGGCAACTTTTATTGATCTAAATTCAGATGACAGAGTTGGTGCTGTACCTCCAGTTCATAGATGTCTTTGCCTTGTGTCAGAGAGGACATTGATTTGTCTTCACTAATGCAAGAGTGCATTCTGGTGATTTCCTCATTTAGACGATGGTTTAGTTCCTGTAAACATAAACCACTCAAGTTTATTTTTATATGACAGTGTGGAACTTTGTTTGCTTCTATTGTTCTTAAGGCAAGATAATAATACAGGCAAAAAGTCAATTTTGAGATATTGGTTTTCATTTCGTTGTTTCAGACTAGTGGAAAGAAAACATCCAAAATACATATTTATTACAGTTTATTTATTTATTATAAGGCATTTTAGGCTTTTTATCAAGAAATGTTTTCAGAAAGTTCAGGTTGACCTGGTTGTGTATGTGCAGTTTCTGGTTCTCTCGCTGGCATTGTCCCAATGCCTGTCTCTCGGCTTCCAGCGCTTGAGCCAAATGTGCATTTTCTAAACACTTCTGAGAATACTGCTCAGACAAAACCTCCAGCTCACGATGGATAGACTCCAACTCCTCTCTACATGGACAAAATTTAAAAATACATGTCAAAACTTCCATTTGCTTGGCAAAAAGCATCAATAAATAGAAGCAAATCTTGTGACTAGTGAATGATTCAAGTAGATAAAGAGATGTTTGGCATCTTACTCGTACTGTCTGCGCAGCTCCTGAATGTCTGCGCTTACGCCGCTCATCTGCGACCGCTGCGTTTTCTCCATTTCCTCGCGATGAGCATTTTTCATGGCCTCAATCGCTGCACACAAAACAACCTACTGTGATGCATCAAATCCATGACATTAAACATTTATTATAGTGCTAGATACAATGTTGCAATATAGTTGCAAGCAGCGACTATATAGTCGCTACACACTTGAACCCCTAATTAAACATTACACACTTTAACTAGCATTCATACTGACAGAAATTTGCAAAGACAAACCATAAGTAATTCACTTTCAAATTTGGAAATTTGGTGTATACAGTAACGCATTCATTACCAGCAATAGTGGCATTTGTTTCCTCCTCCAGCAGTCTTTCTTTCTCCTCCAGAAGTTTCCGGATCTCCCGTTGATGCTGCCTTTGAATATCGTCGATCACCTTCTGATGTGTCTCCTCCATCGCTGCAAATCCACGCTCGCATGTCGCCTGCATTTCACATAAAACATCAGATTACAAATGCAAACAAACACCATGCATACTATCTCTACTCCAGCAAGCTCTCTATTAGAGCTGGGTATCTGCAATTGTTTCCCTGATTCGATTCAATTTGGATTCAGATTCAGTTCATTATGTCTTGACTTGATGGTGGATAAAGTAGATAATTTATTCAGCAAAGCCTATTTTTTCACTTCAATAGTCATTTTTGAGTCTGTCATTAAAAAGCCATAAATTAAATGATTTAAATCAGTATAATCCAATTGTACAAATGAAGAAATGATTCAGAAAACCGATGTTTACCCAGCCCTATTGTCTACAGAGCTTCGTCAACTATGGGGTTCACATATCAAAACATTTGCTCGTGTGATGAGAGATGAAAGTTAGCACAGAGGAGTGAAAGGAAAGCAACATGCTTGATAGGGGTTAACTAGAGAATTCATGCACTCAACATTAACACAATGCTAAAACTCTAAAACCCAAGGTGTTTTTAAACAAAGGAAGTCCTCAGTAAACACAGTAACATAATTTGTGATAAGTTTGTCTGTAATCATGGTCATTTGTACATTCATTGTGTGTGCTCAAGACTCCCAGTGCTTCTAATGTGCACTACAGCATAGGAAAAAATGGTAAAGCATCATGGTTATGAGGCTACAGGGTTGCAGTGGTCATCTCAGCATTGCTTTCAAAAATCCAAGAGACATAAAACCATAAATCACATGATATATATAATAAATAACAGAGTAGATATGTCATTTGAAATGTGTACTTGAATAAACGAATGCAATAAGCTAAAGCATACTTAGCTAAAACCACTGCAACCCAAACGAATAACAACAACCTACTGAGGGTCCTACAAACATGACACTATGGTGGTGAATGGGTGTGACTTTAAAATTGAAAAGCGAAAGGTTAAACCTTGAGGCTGTCCAAGTCTCGCTGGTACTTCTCCTTCAGGCTGGTCAGATCTCCATCCAGTGGTTTCTGTTCCAGCTCCTCCCTCATGCTGCTCAACTGCATTTCCAGCTCCCGGATTCGGAGCAGGGACTCCCTGCATGTTACCTGATCAGATCCACCCCCTTCCTCCATCTCCTCATCCTTATTCTCCACTTGTTCGCTCCTCTCCTCCAACGAGCAGATGGTCTGGCTGTAGCATTCTTGTAGCTTGCGGAGCTCTTCTCTGTTGGCATGTTCTAGTTCCTGGACCTTACCCTGAAATTCCTGCTCAAGTTTTCGGATTTGCTCCTTGTGCCTCAGCTCGGCATCTTCCATTTCTAGCAGCAGGGTCTCCAGCCTGCGTTGGCTGTTGGCGGCACGCTCCATTAGTTCGAGCTCTCTGGTTATCTGCTCCTGCTCGGCCCTTCCCATCTCATCCATATGCCTGCTCTTGAGCTCTTCTTTCTCCTTATGAAATGCCTCTTCCAGCTGGGTTAGGTTCTGCCGTTGCTCCTGGAGCTCCCTGAGCTTATAGGATAGTTCTCCTCGAAGCATGTCATTCTCCTCCTGCAGGGAACTGATAGTGCCAGTGAAGCTAAGATGTTCTTTTTCCAAGCAGCTCTGGTAGTGCCTTTGGATGGCTGCAACACTCTCAGCGTGCTCCTGGACGAGTGCTGCCATGTTGCGGCTAGTCTCCTGGCAAAGGGAAAGTTCCCTCGTGTGGCCTGCTCGCAACCTGCAAGCAACATAAGCGACTTGCGCTTGCATTAAAGCCTCTCGCATACAAACGGCACTGGACTCATCGCAGCACGTGCTCATCTGGATGGCATCCGCAAGTCCAGAAAGTGCATCTGTTTCTCCTTCTTCACAGATCCTCTCAATTTCCTGAGAGAGAGTGCGAAGGGCTTTTGCTTGCTTTTTGAGCTCAGCAATGAGATTTTCCCAGCTCGTTTGCAGATGCGATTCGGATTCTGCACTATGGGATAGCATGCCACCTGTTAAATGTCTGCGGACAATCTCTGTTGCTAAACTCTGAGCTTCCTCAATCTCAATCTGCTCCATATAGGGGACAAGCTCAGGAGGGGCAATGTCAGCAAGGTGATCAGTATCACTTTGGGTCATGCTCTCAATGTGAGCACGCTTTGATACGCTAACGGCATCTTTCAGAGCCATGTCCCTTTGCTTCAATGTCTTGTTTGCCTGGACCAAGTCCTTTTGAAGCTCATCAAATTTTTCCTGAAAATTCATTGTTAGGTTCTGAAGTGAATAGGCAAGCTCAGCACTAATGCAGGTGTTCTTGATGACATCCTGTGAAAAAGTGCTATTTGATAGTTTACTTGTCTCAAGCTTGCCCACCTCTGCCAAGAACGTGGTCTCCAGCATAAGCTTTCTTGTAAGTACATCAGCATAAACAACTGAGAGACAGCCGTTGCAGTTCTTCTTGATGTTTTCGGCATCCTTGTGAATGGAGTTCAGGGCTGACATAATATCAGAGTTCAGGTCTTGCAGAGAGAACCCCATCTTCTCCAGAACCTCAGCCTCGAAGGTTAACGTTCTGGCAAACTGCTTTATACTATCCTTCACTGATTGCGCATCTGGTGCATCAAAGATCTGGCACGACTCATAGAATGGGCTGTTCTTCCTCAGATACGTGGTGGCACAAACCAGCCGTTTCTCTACTTCTGCAAGGGTACAAATGAGAGATTCAGGAGAACTAGTCTCTTTCTGATTGCTGAGAATTCCTCTGACCTTTTCTGTGCAAGACTCTACAAGTGCCAGTGCCTTCTCATATTCCTCACTGCCCTGTTCGCCAAAAGTCTTGCTGAGAAATTTCTGACTGGGTTCATCCAGTGGTAATTCATCACAGGTTTTAGTCGTGCAGTCCTCCATGGTGGCTCTGGTGCTCAAGTGTTCCTGCATCGTTGAAAGATCGGGCTGATCCCGTATCTTTTCTGTAAGGTGCCTAAGCTTCTCTTCTGTGGCCAGTAGCTTGGTTTCCAGAGCATGAATAATGGAGATGAACTTCTCTGGATCTCTGTACTGCTGGAATGAACTGTCACTGACTACACTGATATCTTGGGTCAGGCTTAGGTCATGCATGTGGTCTAGGCTCAGATCTTGCGTTAGATCCAAAGATGTATTTTCTGTCTGAAACTTGTCTTCCTGGGACCGGTGATAGGATTGGCACTGAATGGTGGAAAAGCGAATCCTCTGGCGCTTTACCAAGGACATTTCCGTCTCGGAGCTGCTTCTTGCAAGCAGAATTTGGGAGGTACTTGAGGATGAGGAAACATCATGTTGCATCTCTTTTAACCCATCAAGCAAGTCTTCCTCTGAGCGACAACGTCGCATTCGGAGATCTGCATATCCGAGTCGCAAGGCATTGAGGTGCTCCTCCAGCTCAGCAATTCGATCCTCTGCAACCACCAGTTTTGCCTGAAGCTCCTGTTCTGCTTTCCGGGACTCTACCAGCCCTGGATACTCGCGCTCCATTTTAGAAAGTAGTTCTTCTTTCTGCTGCAAGCAAAGCTCTGTTTCTTCTAGACTACTGCCTAAGGCAGCCATCTTGATGAGAGCCTCGCTCAAGTCCTGCTCCTTCTGTCTGATTAGCTGCTCATACATTTCCTTTGTCTGCTTCACCTCCTCTTCCTTCTCTCGTAGCACATGACTTATCCTAGCAAATTCTTCTGAGACTCGCTCATACGAGCTCTCCAGAGAGTGATAGTCCGTTTCCACTGTCGTTAAACATGCCTGTTGCTTTCCTACCTCTCGGTCGGCCTCTGCAATCTGATTGAGGAGTTCCTGACAGCGGCAAGTAAGCTGGTCACGTTCCTCCTCCAGCCTCCTCACGCTCTCCCGCAGCATTTCAACCATATCCGTCTGCGCCTCCAATTCCTGCTGAAGACGGTGAACTTCGTCCCTGAGTCCCACAGTTTCCATCCCACCACTTCCTCGCAGCAGTGCCTCCACTTGTTCTTGCGCCTCTTGCAGTTGCTCTTCTATTTCACTCCTCCTCTCTTCAGATTCCACCAATCTCCGAGTCAGTCCCTGCCGCTCCCGCTCCTGTTTCTCCTCCAGGCTTCGTTGTTCTTTCCTCTCTCGCTCCTCTCTCATAGTTTGAGCTTCCTCCAAGGAAATCAGACGTCCAGTGGCCTCAGCGAGCCTCTCCTGTAGCCTCTGCACCTCCTTGTGCTGATCCCTCTGCAAAGCTTGCTGCTGCTCAAGCTTTCTCAGTTCCTGGTTCTTCTCTAGCAAACTAGCCTCGACTTGCCGAAGACGTTCCTCGCTCTCTCGCAGCTGTGACCGCAACGTCGTCTCATTTCGAACCCATTCTTCCTCACGTTCTTGACAGCGAACCCGCTCAATTTTCAGCTCGCTACGCATTCGTGCCACTGCCTGCTCACTCGCTACAATCTCTGCCATAGCAGCCGTTAACTTTTCCTCTAGGGCATCAATCTCCGCCTCATGGTGTCCTATTATATCTTTCGCTTCGCTATAGCTACGCCGCAAGCTGCTAACTTGTTGATTTGCCTTATCTTGCTTCCGTCGCTGGGAATCCAGCTCGCATTTTAGATCCTGGTTCAGCTTGCTGAGGCGCTGCCATGGTGCTCGGTGAACCGAGGTAGATGCTGCCTCAGACGAAGGCTTTGCAGCGGTCGTATCACTCTTTAAGAGATTAAGAGCAAAGTGCAGTTAGTCACACACGATGCTCAACATCTTCTGGGCTGTGGCTGGGAACCCGGGAGTTCAATTTCTGAAGTTACATACTTACTCAAGCTTTCCACTGTGCTTTTTCAGGATGGCATCAAAGATGAAGAGTATGGTGCTCAAAAATGAGGGGAAAATGTGAACAACAAGGGAAATAAGTGATCTACAAAGGCTGTGGAACTATGAAATGCAACTATGAAATGCAATCTTGTGTGGATAGATAATATAAATGGAACTGTACAGAAAAAAAATACAAGAAGAAACAAGAGAAGGAAGAAAAAACAAATGGAGTAACACTACACCAGATTACTATACAACAACTAAAGAAAAATGAAGTACAGAGGAATGGTACCACCATGCAAAAAGAGGATGACAAAAGATGAAACAGATACAGAAAGTAGAAAAGCACAGCTGAAAGCTTGTCAGATGTTTACATTTGTTATCTTCAGCAAACTTGTGGTTTGGTTACAAGCATTTGAACCAAAACCCAGTCAGAGCCCAGGAAAAGAAAGACATTGCAGATCAGTTAGTACCACTCATGCTGAAAGTTTTATAAACACCCCAAAAATTACATTAGTATTGAAATCAAAAAAGCAAGAGACACAAACACAAAAAGTACAGAAGATATTGATTTCGGTATCTTTTCTGACTAGGCCGATCTGTACCTGGAGTACGTATCCTTCCCTGGCACTCTGCTCTCTCCCACGCGCATCCTGAAGTTGCTCCTGTAAGATGCTGTTCTGCTGCTGGAGTCTTGCCAGCTCCCTTTGTGCCTGACCTAACTGTGGACAACAGACGACATGAGAAGACATCAGAGGAAGGCAAATAGATCTGAATGTGGAAATGTGGAACATTTTATGATGGAAAACGAGGCCAGAAACTCATGTTTCTCACCTCCTTTTCCAGTGCAGCGGTTAGCTCTTGTGGAAGGACTCTGTCTCCAACAGGTACATTTGAGCTGCCAGTGATCGGTACCTGCTTTTCCTCTCTGAGGGGCGTTGTTTCTACCTGATGCCACCTCTGCTCAATTTCCACTTGGACGTCTGAGTTTCTGCGATCCACACTTTGACTCTCGACCTCTTGCACCTCTCTGCCATGGTCTACATCCATTCTCACTTGTTCTTGTGGCACTTTATGAGGGATCTTTGATGGAGGCTCCGCCACCATCGTCGCATTGATTGTAGGTGCAGTCTGATTGTGGTGCATATATTCCTGCATGACTTCTTCATCTCGCTGTGGCAACTTGTCAGTATGGCTGGTAGTTGTAATTGAGGATGATGTCTGATGAGAGGAGGTGCTAGAGATGGGAGAGGAGGCAGCAGAGGAGCTGGAGGAAGGAGAAGACGAGATAATGACTGAAGTGTCTGCCCTCTTTATTGAGGGTTGTCTGCTCTCGTTTTCCTGTCCTGGGTGGAACTCGGACCAGTCGAAGGTTTTAGACCGTCCCTCACGCTTGTTGACTCGGCTCTTACGGTGATCGGAAGGAGGCGCGGAGTCTGTGACATCCTCGTGCGCCTTTTTAGCTTCAACTACAGAGCTGTTAGAGAGTTGCGAAGAGCTCGAAGGGGGTTGGATGTAGTTTTGCTCCATGTTTGATCTGGTTCGCTCTTCTGGAAGGGAACTGTGAGGCGAGAAGATACTGAATCAGTACATCAATTCAAAATTATTCCTTATTTGTGGACACAATTGTACTGTACACAGTGTTAAAGAAAAGAAATGTCCCACAGCTGTCTAAAAACACATTCCCAAAACGCTGAAGACAGGATGGTTTGATTAATGGTTAGTAGGGTGAGGAAAACCATCTGGTCACTGCATGGCATTCAACCACTGTCAAACGTGTCGGTAAACACTCATGTATGCCTGCGCTGCAGGGCACCTTCTAAAAATAGGCACTGATACAATGCTATTTTTTCATCGCCTTTAAAGAAGGAGGTGGTGTAACATCACAAGGGATGGAGAGACACTGGTGAGTTGTGAACATCAAAACGCGCTGTACCAGCCTAACTTAACTACCCGCCAATAACTGCGCTTAGTTTTAATGCATTTAATGCATTTAGTTTTAAAATTTGCCTTATTAACCATGTTTTTCCAATCGGACGATTTTTTTCTAAAATAAAATGTGTTATCTAATAATAGATGACTGACAGACAAATTATGCCTTAGGGTGTCCACAATTAACTTGTTTAATATAGGTCTATCCAGTGTGAAGCTGACAAAATGTCAATTCATTCAAACAGGATTTCACACATATCACTTTATCGTCTTGCGTCTGGTTAGCATGTGGTGTGAAACAGCTGGAATGTCAAATTAGGCAGACGTGTTAAGTGCATTAAATCAATTTAATGTCATTAAACACGTCTCAAAAATTAAAAGACCAAAACAAAACATCAACACCACTATCGTACTCCAAACACCACTAACAACTCCAAAATAACCAGGCATACATCGCAAAGGCTCTTCTACTCCATTTACTTCCATAATTGCAAACAACATTAAAAATACTAAATTAACAGCTCCACTATAAACAGAGTAAACTGGGAAACAACACAGGCGAACGGGAAAAGGAATTATTGGCATAGCAGACAGAAGCCAGGACATTACGAAAGCACATCGCTACGTTTAGCTCTGACATAACAGCAGAAACACACACACAGAGGTCAGAATAAGAAGTGGAAATGCCAACCTGGGCATAAGAACTGAAAGTTTCAGAGACACGTTTTTCCTGTGGCCGGAGCAGGAAAAACACAAGAAAAGAAATCATACAGGTAAGTTAGGAACAGAAGAAAAGAGAAATAATTACAAACAAAAACAGTGGAGTTTGAGGAACCATTTAGGAGACAGAAAAAAAACTCAAGAGGAAATATGGAAGTTGACGTGCTTAAATGGTAAGCATGAACTGTTTAGGTAAGGTTGTGGATCTTTAAAGGTGAAATTCGTCATTTCTGTTCCATCAACTAACACAAACTGAACCGGTCTGCTGTTGGACGGACAAACATGTAGTCCCAGTCCAAACTCACAGCACTGAAAAATCCGATTGTTGTCAACAGAGGTGCAGAAATGGCACATTTAACCTTTATAATACAGAGTATACTAATTAATTCACAGATGGAAGTTTAATGTTTGATGTTCTTTTCACATTAAACATGATGTAGAAGCTCACCGTGTGACATCAGGAGCGACGGTGGGCCGCATGTTCTTTAGAATGGCTTGAATCCAGTTCCGACGTATCCCAGAAGTCATAGCAGAAAGCGTGAATGCTCCTTCCTTACTCTGAGGACGACAAGGATATTCATGCTCAATTCTGATACTTTTCCAGTCATGACTACTGGACTCAAACAAAGTAGTATTTCTGTGAATTAGTGATTTATTCAGCTCAACATATTTTAGATGCAAAGAAACATAATGTAAATGTTTATATTCTTAATAATATTATCTATTTAATTGAATATTTAATAAAATACATATTCAGAGCATAATAAAGTATATTAATTACAGAAAATATTATCAGATTTTTATTCATTTAAAATAATTTTACAGGCCTATAAATCACAATTCCTTGATATTTCCACTTGCTATAACTGTGGGACACTGTAAACCACAAAAGAAATTAAAGAAAGCGTGTCAGTCCTACATCTTTCATTCAGAAACAGTATTATTTCACAAGAAATGATACAATTACATACAAGCTCAAGTGAAATTTAAGATCAGACAGGAAGAGGAGTTTCAGACGTGAGTTTAGCATTCTGTATCCAAGGCATAAAGATAGCAGCCTGAAGTTATATTTACAGTTGTTATTCATTTCTTGACACTGACGCCCCGCTGTTCGTCTGTACACAGAGACGGCCAACGCTTTCTGCTATTTCTGACATCTCTAAAATAACTTTAAAAACAGCGCCGGGGAACCTACAGTTATTCGTCATCTAGATGAACAACACAACATCAAGTACATCTCAACAGCGTTATTAATAAAACAAAGGAGCATTAATGTGTTAAGCTAATGTGTGTGAGATTTTTTTCAATTCAAAAAATCACTTATAAATCATTAATCCTAAGTATTTTATAGAACTGCTGTTGCTTGAAAGCCATTAATTAAAAATTAATTGATCACTATCTGAAAAATCTTTACATTTTGATATTAAAAACAAATATAAGTAAAATATTTTAAATATAAGTCAAAAGAGTCTCAGATGAGCGTGTGATGTGTGGCATTGGACCTGTAGGGTGTTATTTCATAGGGATGTGATGATGTCACGGCTGCTGACAGATCAGGTGACATTAGTGATGAAACAATGCTTAGTGAGGAACAGCGGTAGTGTTACAGCTAACATCACCACAGCTTTATTTAGGTGGGAAAACATACCATTGCATACCTACCAGACATATTTGTCTAGCATCAATACCTCAAGAGCTCAGGGATGAACAGTATGACTGATACATATATTACAGTATGAGTTAAGGTTAGCTAAAATAGCCCGGTCTGTTGCTCTGATGTAGTTTATTAAGCAGTTTTGGTATATACATATACCTTTATTATAAATGAGGTAAAATACGACTGAAACAACAAAGTAGCATCACTCACAAGGATTTGGAATCCATAGTTCCTCTGAACTGGGAATTCGGTCACATCGTAGCACGTGGACAGATCGATCTCTCCGTCCAGATCGGCAGCCTGAGGAACATGAGGGATTTTGTTAAACAGTCACGTGATTAAAAAATGAGTTTAATCGCTGATGAAAACACATACCTCCTCAGCGATGGAGTCTCGGTAGAACCTCAGGCTCTGATCGGTCAAAACAAACCAGTGTTTTTTCCACTGATGAATACAGAAGCAGAAGAAAGCTTTTGAATAACCTCCATATTAAATATTCAAACATCACTAAAGCACAAGGACATCAATTTCTGAATAGTTTCATTTATTTTAGACTCACCAATCCATCTTCGTACAGTTTGGTCATCCATCCTTTCTTAAAGTTCAGCAGGTCTGGCTGAAAACAGATGAGAATAATAGATGCAATTAATAGACTACCAACATTAACAATGAACAGCTAAATATTACTGAACATAAAAAACAAAAACACAGTTTTGCAATAAATGTTTTAGAGCAGGAATTATTTATTTTAAATAAATAAATTACATTTTAAAAAATGTGTTTAATTTTAATTTAATCCAATTTGATGCTCATTCAATTCAATGCAATAATTCACTGGAAAAAAATGGATTTATAAATTATTTACATTATAAAATGTTCTTGTGTTTCATGAATGAGTCCTGATGAGCTTATTTTTCTGATTTTTAAATACATTTTGCCTTTTAACTTAACTTAACTTATCTTGTAGCCGGTTTATTTGGTTTAAGAATTAACACTTAAAAATGACATATTTTTCCATATTTACAAAATGCGCAATATGGTTATTTTTTATTTTATTTGTTTAGTATGTTTTACGTTTTAAAATTAATAATTTTTTATTTAAAGCAATAAAAATGAATTTCATTACAAATTAATTAAAGATTAATCAAAATAATAAAGAAATCACTTTTATTTAATTTATTTACAATATTTGTAGTTCAATTAAAATGTATTTTATTAAATATAAATACAATAAATAATTAAATAAGCTTAATTTTCAACTATCCCTTATTATTCGCCTTCATATAACTTCTATTTTGTTGTTTATCTTTTTTTTTTTTTTTCACATTTTTATAAAGAAAATGAATGGCAAATATATTTCCTGAAGCCAGAGCATCAGAAAAGTGACTCATTCCTATTCCCTTGCCATATTTTGTTAGTAATTGTGAAAAAAAAATTGAATAAATCACAATTCATGATATTTCAACTACTTGCTATTTAAAAAGGGGTTTGGAAAATGCTGTTTTGAAGTACTGTACATGCAATTAGCAATATAAACTAACATAGAAAAATAAAATAAAATTGTATATTCAAAAGAATCTGCATTCAAACTTAATAAAGACCTAAAAATGACTTCTGCATCTTAAATCCACGATTAATCACAGTCAGAAGGCATCCCGCACAAACACAAGCAGTGGTCCCTCACAAAGCCATAAACAAACTAATCTACAACCTAAAATACCACAACCAATAATAATATAAACACTCCACCATCTAATGCAGGCGTATAGAGCAGATCTGGAGTCGAGATCACACCCACCAGCCGTTTGCTAGCTAGCCGTTAGGTTCACAGTACCTTAGTCTTGTTGAGTTTCATCTGTGACCTGTTCTTCACACGCTTCTGACTCACATGCCTTCTTTCTGTGTGTATGAACATGAATCTGTGTTCTCATGTGTGTGCGTGTGTGTGTTTGGGCATGTGTCGGTGTCTCTGGTCCTAACACTCTGAGCGAATGCTATTTATAATCAGGGGTGGTGAAGTGGTTCTGGGTTGGGTTTACATGAACAAAGTACTAACAGCTGAAACACACAGACGCTCTTAGACCGCCTCGGAGTCCCTTATAAATAATCACGCTGTGTTCTTAAGAGCAATTAACTATAGAAGCATATTTGCGTTTATAAGACACTTACAAACTTATTAGAACTGGCCTCAAATGTTGCATGAAGACTATGCAGTGCACTTTTTTTTTGCATGCAATGCAATATAACTGTAACCAACAATGTAAAGGTTAACTATTGTGGGAATTAACAGTCATGGACTTCTGCATCTTAATGAAATACAGTGACACAGAAAAGGAAAGCTGATCCAGAGGTCAGATGGCTGTTAAGTCTTTAGTCATGCACATCAATCTTCAAAGGGCCCCTTTGGGACTTTTACAACGTAATGTATATTAAAATGACACATTCATGCACAACAAATTATTTCTGGCTAAAAATTAATTGATTTAGAGAAACATAAAATTATGCCGACGCATACAGAATTATGTGGCAGCATTTGAAATGAAACTGACCCTATTCACACGACTTAATTAAAAAAAAATTACGTTTCTATATTTACAAACTATACAATTTTTTTTAATTTTTATTTGATGTATTTAGTATGTTTTTAATTCAATTAAAATAAATTATTTCCTTATTTAAAATAATAAAACAAAGTACAATATGGTTAATTTTCTATTTGATTTATTATGTGTTTTTAATTAAATTAAAATAAGTAATTTCTTTATTTAAAATAATAAATCAAAGTACAATACGGTTAATTTTCAATTTGAATTATTTAGTGTTTTTAATTAAATTAAAATAAATAATTCCCTGATTTAAAATAATAAATCAAAGTACAATGATTCATTTTCAATTTGATTTAGTATGTTTTTAACTAAATTAAAATAAATAATTTCATTATTTAAAATAATACATCAAAGTACAATATGATTCATTTTCAATTTGATTTATTTAGTGCGTTTAACTAATATAAATAATTAAAATAAATAATTTCCTTATTTAAAATAATAAATCAAAATTTATCAAAATTAATAAATCATTTTTATTTTATTTATTAACTATATTTTAATTAAATTAAAATGTATTCTATGTAAAGATAAAAACAAAAATATAAAAAAAATCAATACGCAGAATTTTCACTTATCCTGTAATAGTCACCTACATAAAAGTTCAATTTTTGTTGTTTATAATGTAAAAAAAAATCCTAAAACTTCATACTTCTGCAATTAAAAATTGTCAATTGAATCCACAATTAAAAGACATTTATGTGAATTTGTGTGGTCTTACAGTCATGAGTGTCTCTGTGGCTCTGCGATCCAGACTTTTGGCCCTGCGGTAACCAGCTAGTGAAGAAATGTCATCTGTCCGGCCTTTAGCTGAATCCAATGAAAACTCCTGTAACAGTTTATGAAAGAAATTAAAAATGAATGAATTTAAAGAAACTTCAATAAGTTACTGCTAACAGGCCTCCTTGAAATTTCATCATACAACATAGTTTTGACTCTGACATCTAATTGGTTGAAATTAGAAGATTTCAGAACTGGTTTATTACTAGAAAATGTTCAGTCTACTCATTTAAAATTTTAAATGATTACCTGTTTCTGGTTGGACAGGCGTCTCTCATTGCGTCCTGCTCTCTGATTGGCTGTTTTAGAATAAGAAGGGGCAGGGTCTGTTGAAGAACTCGTTGTTTCCATTTGTTCTGGAGTGCTGCCAGTGTCATGAGACTCAAATCTCTCGATGACCTGTGAACGTCTGCTGCAAAACACACACACAGATGTCAGAAGACAAACAATGGGAATATACAGCAGAATCAGATGCTTTCCTTTTTATCACAGATCTTCATACTTTATTTCTAAATCCAAAGTAATGCCTTAAATCATAAACCGAGTTAAATGCAATGCATAATTCATTAGGCTCATAATGCATAATATCCTATACAAATATACACCTCTGTTCAAAAGTTTGGGATCAGTAAGATTTTCAATGTTTTTTAAAGCAAACTCTTCTGTTCATCAAGTCTGCATTTTTTGATAAAAAAAAATACAAAATAAACAGTAATATTGTGAAATATATTTACAATTTAAAATAGCAATTTTGTATTTTAATATACTTAAAAATATTATTTATTTGTGTGATGCAAAGCTGAATTTTCAGCATCATTACTCCGGTCTTCGGTGTCACATGATCCTTCAGAAATTATATTTTAAAGTATATTAAAATAGAAAACCATTATTTTAAATCGCAACAATGTTCCATAATATTACTGTTTTGTTCTGTATTTTTGATCAAATAAATGCAGATTTGATAAGCATATGAATCTTCTTTAAAAAAAAAAAAAGCATTACAAATTTTACTGATCCCAAACTTGAACGACATATTATAATATTTAATCAAAATAAATTATTTAAAATCAATTGAATTGAATTGAACAATATAATAAACAAAAAAAATCCTAAAACGTTCTACTTCTTTTTAATAGTGTTGAATGTAACGCATAATACATAAACTAATAAATGCATTATTAAACATTTCAACACTCCTCCTAACACTGCAGGATGTTTACATCTACCAAGGAAGGATGCTGGAGAATATTTCATGGAAAAATTAATAAAAAAAAATAAATAAAAAAAAACACTTCCTCGGTTCACTTCTGGTCAGTCAGCTGAATCTGACCCCTGTGAATACCCTCAACACTGTCTTAAGTCAAACAGGAAATGTTTTTGGAAATGTTTTTCATCGTTTTCCCTCTATTATGATGTTAAACCTCCAACATTGTACATCTTGATTGTTTCAGAACAGCTCAGTTTTAATTAAACCAGACTGGATGAATTACATTAGTAATAGTAGACTAATGTAATTATTGCAATTAGTCGTAAATACTTCTTATTTATAATGCAGCAACTTTTGGCATGCATTGGAGTTAGCAATCACAGACAAGCTTAATTTCCTCTGCAAAATAGCCTTTAGAAGAATTTTGGTGTTTAAAACTGTAAAGCTCTTCTCAGTAGTGAGTTTCTGAGATGTTAGCATGTCATTGATTGTGGGTTTTTTTTAACATGATGAATTTGGTCTTAAAAGAGCAGATGGTAGAGCAGAGGGACAGACACAGGAAACCAGCAACAACAGCGATGAGCAGAACCCCAGACACCATCAGTCTTTGTCCCAGTGTACACCCATGTGTTAGTAGGAATAATTTATTTTTTATACCTGTTTTACACCGAAATAAAGCAGCAGCATATGTGCACTGTTTTCACAGCGTTTCTGATGCACAACATTAAAATACTTCATACAAATAAATAATTTCTTTATTTAAAATAAAAAAGTAATCCCTTGTTTATACTTAAAAAAAACACTCTATATCAATATATACAAATATTGTAATTATTTAAATTTTTTGTCATTTGTCAATTATAGGCATAAATAAATATTATTATTAAATGTTATTATTATAAATGTTAAAAAGAAAACATACATATATATATATATATATATATATATATAAATGTGTGTGTGTGTGTGTGTGTGTGTACATATATATACATAATACACATATATACACACAGAAACTCAAACTTTTATTTTGTATGCGATTAATCGTGATTAATAATTTGATAGCCCTAATATATATATATATATATATATATATAGAAACGTCTTTCAAAAACATTTTAAAAATCATAATGTTTCCAAATGGTACTGTACTTATATAAAACCTATTTTTTATACATTTATGAAATAACTATTTATTACATGTTTACATTTAAATGGTAAAAATCTACCAAAATTGAACTTAAACCTCAAAGTCAGACTATAAACTTTATAAAGTCTTTGCATCACGGCCAAAATAAAAAAATACGTGCCGAATTAAATATGCGCTGCTTGCGGTGTGAAAAAGGCTTTAGTTTTATGTCTTTGATTCTGAGATGTGTCTGTGTGTTATAGTTTGGCCCCAGCAGGTGGAATGAAAGTAAGCAGTGGGCGTGTCAGCGGGCGTGGCAGGGCGCGGCACAGGGCAGGAAGTGCAGCGTTTCAGAAGACTGCCTGAAAAAGAGAAGAAACAGATCAAATAAAAAGCAAAAAAGAGCTGAAGACACAGAAAAAGCACGAGAGAGAGAAATCAGAAATGAAAGGAACAGCGCAGAACATTTTAAAAATCACAGATACAGAACTGAACGGCACAGCGTTCAGGACTGCATTGGGATTCCAACAAAATGGAAGAGAGATTAGGCCGGAAGTCCGGTTCTACACAGTGCTCACTAGGTGGCGCTAAAGCTGCAAGTATGAGATGAACGTCATGATTCTGAGTGCTAAAGGCAAAGCATTAGCTCAGACAGTTTAGCAGCGCATCCTCCCTGCATCTCAGTTTCTGAACTTGTTCGTCCTTAGTGTCAATGACAGATAACTAGCTGGTCTTTCCTGCCCGCTCCAGCAGGTGGAGGTATAACCTCCACGCTCGCTCTGAGACGTAAACACAGCAGGCGTGTTGGCTCATGTTGAACGAGCAGATTGTGTTTATACTGCAGGGGAAGTAGCTGCGTATCTTCAGTTCCCTGTTCAGAGCTGTATCTCCTCAATTACAGTCAGACTATGAACTAGGCTTATTAGGCTATAAAACATTAATGCCTCTTAAGAAACACTTCATTTCAATGACTTAAAAGTATGTAGAATATGTGTGTCATTGGCTCTGGTACAAACTCTAGTGACTTACCTACCTAGACAGCATTTTTAGGCATCATAAACACTATTAATAATTAAAGCATCAAGTAATTAACTTAACTACATGTTAGTATTACAAGTGCACAGAGTATGTTTCTTACTCATTCCTTCTATTGGAATAAACTGAGAGCAAAATATATTTTATTCAGAACGGATAAAAATTGTATTTGTGCATGCTATTATTGGTAATATTGTTTTTTTTATTTTTATTTTAATATTTAAAATTATTATTGAAATTAATATGAAAGATTTACACTACCAGTCAAAAGTTTTTGAACAGTAAGCTTTTTCATATTTTTAAAGAAATCTCTTCTGCTCACAAAGCCTGCATTTATTTGAGCCAAAGTACAGCAAAAACAGTACAATTCTGAAATATTTTTACTATTTAAAAAAAAAAAAGTAATTTATTCCTGTGAATTCAAAGCTGAATTTTTAGCATCATTACTCCAGTCACATGATCCTTCAGAATCATTCTAATATTCTGATTTGCTGCTTAAAAAAACATTTATTATTATTATTATTATGTTGGAAACAGCTGAGTAGAATTTTTGTAACATTTCAAGTGTAACATTTTTTAAAAAATATTTTAGATGTCTTTTTCATCACTTTTGATCCATTTAAAGCTGGGGAGGCGAACTCCAGTTCTGGAGAGCCGCAGAGTTCAGCTCCAACCCTAATTAAAACGCACCTGCCTGTTGCTTTCTACTAACCCTTCAGACCTTGATTAGCTTGTTCAGGTGCGTTTGATTAGGGTTGAAGCAAAACTATGCCGGGCTGCGGCTCTCCAGGGCCGACATTCGCCACCCCGATTTAAAGCATCCTTGTTAAATAAAAGTATTAATTTCTATCATTTCTTTCCCAAAAAAAAAGCTTTTTATTTCAGATATATACATTTATTAAAGAATCCTGAAAAAAAATGCTTAGCTTTGGTCACAGGAATAAATTACATTTTAAAATATATTCAAATAAAAAAGTTATTTTTAAATAGTAAAATATTTCAAAATTGTACTGTTTTTGCTGTAATTTAGATCAATTAAATGCAGGCTTGGTGAACAGAAGAGACTTGTTTACAAACATTAAAAAACTTACTGTTCAAAAACGTTTGACTGGTAGTGTATATTAATTAAAACATTACAAAATATTGATTATAATATTATTAATGTTATTTTTTAAATAATATTAATGACTATTATTAATCTGTGAATCTTAAAAATATTTCAAGATTTAATAGAACACTTAACTGAACCTTTAAAAAAACAAGTGTGCATATGTGTTTTTTGTTGAGTATCATATTTGATATATCAGGTTTTTATGCCTCATATAGTATGATACATATTGAAATGGAGGGATTTTATTCAGAAGCCCAAACTGTAATATAAACTATCTGTTTTGATGGGGTTGATCATCTAGAAGCCTTAGAAATTTGTGTATCAAATAATTCAGTAGGCTTTATAAAGTTAGAGTTCCTAGCTTAGCATCTCAGACTACTGGAATCAACTGGACGTCTTTTAAGCGCTGTTTGTGAATGCAGATGAATGCCACTTACAAGAGCTACCTCCCATGTATAAACATGCTGTCTAAGAAGATATGGTTTGAAACAGAGCCTTTGTGTGTGTATGTAACTGTACAGGCTCGTCACCTTCGTTCACGTCCGAACAGGCGTTCCACTTCCTCCCTGCCCGGGCTCCTCGTGCGTGCTCGCAGCTCCTGCCGTTTCTGAGTGGATCGGTACGCATCCCGATGACTGAGCCTCCGCGCCCGCGGCACATCCGCCAGGGCGGCGTAACCCTGCCCACCTCGCCCTGCCCTGCCCGTGGCTCCGCCCACACGGCTCTCCGGACTCTGCTCAGAGTCTAAAGAGCTCTGAGAGGAAGACAGGGACGACGGAAGGACGTTTGCATGTGGGTTTGCACTGGAGAGCCTGTCCGGGCTGGGAAGGGGGCCGAGATTTGCATTCGACGAGGGCGGGAAATCCAGCGAGGGGGCGTCCGGCTCCTCTGATTTGCTAAGTCTGTGCGTGTTGTGTTTGTGGGCGCAGGCGTTAGATGTAATGCTGGAAGTGTGTATGTTAGCAGCGCTGTGTGGGTCGTGCAACGTGTGTTTGTGTGAGCTGATCGGAGAGCTGAAGAGCTCAGGATCAAAGGAGAGATACCTGGAGCGAGAGGAAGAGGAGGATGTGGTAGAGGAGGAAGAAAGCAGAGGGGGCGGCTGCTGCTGCGGCGGTGGCGACGGCTCTCGCTCCTGCTGGCGATGATGCTGACGTTCTTCATCTTCTTCGGGTTTGGGTTTTTCCAGCGAGAAATATCCGCTCTCGACCCGTGGCTTGCGACCAACATTCGAGTTTCCTGAATCTGAGCGTGAGAAAGAGTCAGTTACCTTTATAAAAATGTACCATGGTAACATTACAGCTGCCAAAATACCTAGTTACTACTGTAAAATCATTCTGAATGAATCTGGGAGCTCTTTCAAATAACGCAAGACGCTCTGAGAATCTGTCATCTAGTTTAATAATGACAGTGGTGACTAACAACAAGTCACCGCAGTTTTATTGAGGCAACAATCTTGGTAGTATTTCGTCGGAAATGACGGTCACTGTGGTTTTTGTGAGGGCAGTGAGCAAATGTAATTAAATGTTCCTTTCGTTTAATGTGTTTACCCAGAAATCTGAGGTCAAGTGACTGTATTATGTGCGAAGTGGACATTTAGGATCAAAAAGAGTTTCCTTGTGATGTAAATCACTGAAATAATCACATGTTTTGAACATGATGACATGTGACGCCGTAGTCAGAGTAGATATTTAACAAGATTTTATGACGAAAATACGCCAAAAACTTACCACCACAATAAAGTGCAACAAGCTGTCCACTTTTTCAGTGGCTTTGGTTCGAGAAGCATTTTTCCCATTCATTTCTCCCATAGGAATTTTTAAAAAGTCTTTGTTTAAGAGCTATAAGCCATGAACCAAACCAACTAGCCATAAATCACAACAGTATAAACTGAATGTACTGGACAAAATGAGGCACAAGTGAGGGCTTTAATGAGAAAGAACAACGATCCCATGAGGCACTGTCAAAGTAGATGGATAAATATAAAACTATTCATTTAAAGATGTTGATTGTGTACTTAGAAAACATTTTTAACATTTATTGCAAAATATGCATAAACACTACCAGTCAAAAGTTATTTTTTTAATGTTTTTTTTATGTTAAGTCTCACCAAGATTGCATTTATTTGGTCCAAAGTACAGCAAAAACAATATAATTTTAAAATATTTTTACAATTTAAAACAACTGATTTCTATTTGAATATATTTTAAAATGTAATTTAATCCTGTGATTTCAAAGCTGAATTTTTAGCATCATTATTCCAGTCACACGACCCTTCAGAAATCATTCAAATATTCTGATTTGCTTCTCAAAATAACATTTATTATTATTATTATTATTATTATTATGTTAAAAACAGCTTTTTTCAGGTTTTTTTGATGAATAGAAAGTTTAGAAGAACAGCATTTATCTGAAATAGAAATCTTTTGTAACATTATAAATGTCTTTATCATTACTTTTGATCAATTCAAATGCATCCTTGCTAAATAAAAGTATTAATTTTGAATGGTATAGTATATAATGTTACAAAAGCTATTTATTTCGGTTAAATGGCGACCTTTAGATCCTAAAAGGCACTCAACTGTTTTAAATATTTCTAATAATAATATTATTGTATATAAATGTATATAAATGTTTCTTGAACAGAAATTCAGCATATTAGAATGATTTCAGAAGGATCATGTGAGACTGAAGACTGGAGTAATGGTGCTGAAAATTTTGCTTTGATCACAGGAATAAATTACATTTTAAAATATATTCAAATAGAAAAGTTATTTTAAGCAGTAAAAATATTTTTGCTGTACTTTGGATTAAATAAATGCAGGCTTGGTAAGCAGAAGATACTTCTTTAAAAAGCATTAAAAATCATACTGTTCAAAAACTTTTGACTGGTAGTGTATATACACACATTTACACACAATTTTCTCATTTTAATTCTCTGATTGGTGAGATTTCTTTGCAGAATCTTGGGTAGTTTTACAGTAGAATTTTAGCTGTTAAACATAATTACAAACTTGCAGTTCACAGTAGGTCTGTCTTTAAAGGTTTGTATAGTTACAAATCAATTCCTTTATAGAGAAAATGGATTTTTACTTTCGGAACCCAATTGTTGCACTCTGTGCTATATTGTTGTGGGTGGTTGCCATGGCGTTGCTATGAAGTCACTAAGCTGTGGCAAGTGGCTGTTTGAACGTTTGATACATTTGTGTATAGAATGTTGGAGTTCAAATTTTCAAATTTCAAGATTTCAAAATCTTGTCGGCTGAATGATTGACACCCAGGTTCAAGACAGCATGTCGTAACCTTGTTCGTTTCAAATGAATTCTGTG
Organism: Labeo catla; assembly: GCA_012976165.1. NCBI lineage: Eukaryota > Metazoa > Chordata > Actinopteri > Cypriniformes > Cyprinidae > Labeo > Labeo catla. Next base: position 128,226 of record VONZ01000352.1, read on the forward strand.
TTTGTGTACCCAGCTGACTCAGGCTGCCGGTGCTGCAGCTTGTCGGTATAGTGGCTCGACTCCATGTTTCCTCCTGCCACAGGGTGGCCCGCGTGGACGGGACTCGCTCTGCGTGAGCTATAGTGCTGGGAAGACACACCATACTGCTGCTGCTGCTGGTACTGGTGACCGTCACCTTCGCAGGACCTGGTTCCTGAACACAGAGAGAAAGAAAGAGAGAGACATACAGACAAGCATAATATTTAACTAACCCATAGTCAAGAACAAAGAGCTCTTTGATGTCAAAAACACCTGTGTGTGTGTGCAGATTGATACACACACAAATGTAACTGTCTAAACTTGCAGGCTGATAACAAATGAGCTATTGTGCCATGATTTCATACATACGCTGATTTACCCTGAGCACCACACCCCACACTAAACACACACTCGCAGATTACAGTCTGTGTCTTTCCTGTTTCCACCTGACCGCCCAGTAATACCTTTTTGATTAATACATAAAATCACTCAGTGCATTTTTCTGCATGAAACCAAACACACACACATGCCTGCGTGAGCCACCCAGCGTCCCAGCAGAAGCACACACATGAGAATTATTTATTGGACAAATTATGACAAGATTCCTGCCAATTATATGATCTCCAAAAAACCCCCCCTGAGTTTATGTATTGATTAGATTCCTGTGCTGCGCTCTGATTGGTTGGATCAAGCTGGTTCTGGACTTACAATAAACCCATTGATGTTCTGCTGGGAGCATCGACCTGTTAGCAGATCAGCAGCCTGATAAAACACAGGTCAGGAGGTCAGAGCAAAGTACATCCTAACGATACAAACACAATCCGTTTAAAAAAAAAAAAAACTATATTAATTTATTAACTAGAGGATTGAGCAAAATGAACAACAACAACAACAAAAAGACAAAATGTGACCCTGGACCACAAAATTTATCGATTTTTCTTTTATGCCAAAAATCATTAGGATATTAAGTAAAGATCATGTTCCATTAAGATATTTTGTAAATTTCCTATCGTAAATATATCAAAACTTTTTATCAAAAAACTCAATTTTTGATTAGTAATATGCATTGCTATGAACTTCATTTGGACAACTTTAAAGGCAATTTTCTCAATATTTAGATTTTTTTGCACCATCAGATTCCAGATTTTCAAATAGTTGTATATCAGCCAAATATTGTCCTAACAAACCATACATCAACGGAAAGGTTATTTATTCAGCTTTCAGATGATGCATAAATCTCAGTTTCGAGAAATTTACACTTATGACTGGTTTTGTGGTCCAGGGTCACACGCTGCACACTTGTTTGTTTTAGAACAAAACAAAAAATACAAATACAACATCAAAACCTATAATATAGCTAGATATTATAAAATATACCTTAAAAATGATTCCGAAAAAAAAAGCATTAAAAAATTTAATATACTTATTTATATTAAATATAGAAATTGACTTTAGGATAAACTTTTTCTCTAATTTGTGTACTAGCCTTCCAAGCAGATCTGTGTCATAAAATCCTGATTGGTTGATCAAAATGCTAAATAAACCATCTTATCTAAGGACTAGAAATAAGGGTTTTTCTGAGCTACCCATGCATGAAGATGAAGAAACACCTTCAGATTCCAGAGTAGATTCCTTTTGCTGTCATTCACTGAATGAGGTGAGTGAAATAGTAGGCGAGGTTTTGTGTGTAGGTGTGTAAGTTTGTAAATGTAGCTCAAGAAGTTCAAAGCTCATGGTTTACACGGCAAAACTCAAACACACATCAGTTATATCCAGACGTGAACACAGATTTAAAATGTAAAAATGTTTGCTGGTTAAGCTAGTTAATGCTATTTTTTTTTTTTTTTTTAATTTTGGGGTGAAATATTCCTTTTAAATCTCTCGAGTCAGTGTATCTGTATATACGTTTACCTGTGGCGTTGGCGTTTCCACTTTCCGTTTCTTCTTCTGGTTTTGTTTGTTGGTTCGTGGGAACACCATCAACGCCTCCTGCCACCTTAAAACACAAACAGCGTTTGGGAATTATTTCCAAACACCAATTAGGTAGTAATTGCTTATCTAAGTATACAGACTGTAATTACAATTAGTGAGTGATCACATTAGTCATTACTTCTTATTAATGTGTAAAAACAAACCCATATTAAGCTTAACCAGATGAACAAATGAAATTAAAACATCTAATAAATATATTTTAGATTCTTATCTGCAAGTTATGATCTGTTACTCTACAAAATAGCAACCTAGTGATACCAATGGCTCTATGACAAATTGCTTGCGGTGTTCCGCATTTATAAGTCACTTTGGATAAAAGCATCTGCTAAATGAGTAAATGTAATGATTAAATGTATCAAAGTTGTGATTAAATCTCAAACAGTTTACAGAGTGAACGTGCATGCGGAAATGAAAGGAAAAACATGCTTTTTCAAAACATAATTAATTGTGGGGTAATAAATTTACATTTTAAATGAACCACTGTCCCTCAGTAGTTCATCACATCAATACAGTAATGTGTTAAACTGCACATAAACATCAGACTGTTGTAACCATATATGATAAACACTGAGATATTAACACTGATTCTTCATCTGTGTGTGTTTAACTCACCCATGGATGATCTCTTTGCTCTCAGCACGTATGTAATGGTCTTTCTCCGGTGTGCAGATGCACAGCGAGTGTTTCTGACCCGTCCGGTTCTCACCGTCCACAACATCCACACACTGATTCAGGTTAATGGTGCCCTGTGGAAGAGTGCTGGCCTAAAACACACACACACACACACACACACAGATATTTATGATAATTATGTAGCTTCACGACTGTTTTAAGTTTATGCTTGAGTAGCATATTAGAATGATTTCTGAAGGATCATGTGACATTGAAGACTGGAGTACTGATGCTGAAAATTCAGCTTTGATCACACAAATAAATTAAATCTTCAAATACATTCAAATAGAAAATGGTTCTTTTAAGTTGTAATAATATTTTGCAATTTTACTGATTTAACTGTATTTAAAATCAAATAAATGCATCCTTAGTGCATGTTCAAAAACATTAAAGCTGACTTATGAACTGTAGTTCAAACTAAAAATATCTATTCACATGTGTTATGGCTGATTTTAATCACCAAGTACGTCTAAATAAACACTGTCATGAATAATATTTGTACAAAAAGCCTCAACAACAACAAAACTCTCATTGTGGAATTCGTCATTTGACAAAGTCAGACAAGACATGTCTGTTTACTTGGGTATAGTTTGAGGATTGATTTATTACTTATTAAAAATGTTCTTTTCGGATCATTGTTTGGTTATTGTAATTATAAATGGCTTAATATCAAATCAACAAAAGTCTATGCTGCTCATCTAGGTAGCTAAGTAAACGTGTGTGTGTTTGTGTAAACGTGTGGCACATGACCTCTCTCAAATACACACCACAAAAACACCACAAACCGGTTCATTCTCCCTGTATTTCTGTCATTCCCTGACAAACCTCCTCCAACAAACTCATCCAAGTTTCTCTCTCACCTTCTTTCACAACATCTCTTGATATTTTACTTCTTGCTCTTGACTAGTTGCAAAATTCCTTTTTTGTTTTCCAGCCAGCACACACACACACACACACACACACACACACACACACACATACACACAATAACTCTTTCAACAGGAAAGACTGACACACACAGAAACAGTGACCAAGCAACACACACATACTCATCAGAAATTTGGAAAGACGAACAACACAAAACCCTGGAAAAAAAACAGGCCTTCACAAAAACGTTTCTTTTTCAAAGTTGCGTTTCCAGCTTCCTTTTAATGGCTTGTTTACCGCGTTTCACTTCGGTGCCGCTGTTGAACGAGCTTGTTTGTTTTAAAACCACTGATGACACGATGCCGACACGTCTGAGTGATGACAGCAGAGGTGCAGATAAGGCTGCTGAGGCATCATGGGAGAAATTCAAGTTCCATAAAAGAGACATCATACATTTTTAAAGGACGGCGGGGGGTTTTTAGTCCATGTAATCATCCCAGCAGGGTTCACTCGCAGGCAGAAAAGCCTCCTTAACCTCCCCTAACATGTGGCCTAACCAAACCTAACATTCATCATCTGCTTGCTTTCTGTTTTTCAGAGTGAAATCAACTGCTCCAAATAGGTGTGTATATTTATTATGAAATATGTTTTGATTAAGCATTTTCATTTATTATTCTAAAATATTCCTCACAACTGTTTACATTCAAAGTCGGTAACAAAATTTTATTACAGACGGATCCGTGCTATGTGAATCATATTTGCCAGATCAAAGTTCCTCAAGCTCAAATATTGTGTTTGACTTCTGCCCTCTATTTACTGCCAGACTAGTTCCATCTAACTAACCACCACTGCACTTTTTTACCCACAACCTGTGCTCATTTTGGTCCTACATATTTGGTCCTACATATACAAAAAAAAAGTGACATTTAGATCTGAAACAACTTTAAAAAGGATATGAGTATTTAAACTTCTCCAATTTCTTTGCCGTAGTTGTCCAATTTTTTTAACATCAAAATATCAGGTAAAATACAAATTATAAATATAGATACAGATTAGATAAAGATAGATAGATGCCATATATGTATAAAGGAAAGTGTATATTTTAGGCGCTCTAACTAGTCTCCATTTTCAGCTGTTTTTGCATTTAACTTCAATGGTCATGCAGTTTGACAGATTATAAATATTGTATTATAAATATTTATATTATTATATTATATACGTTTTATTTATTTATTTATTTATTTTTATTCTTACTGTTAACTATTAATTACAATTCTCTGGCCTCAATAAACTCTTGCTGCTTATCAATAGTTAGTTTTAGGATTAAGGGATCTAAATTATGGTCATGCAAAATAATGAGGCATTAAAATGTGCTTTCTAAGTACTAATAAACAGCCAGTATGCTATAATATTCATGCTAGTCAGTAGTGAGAATTAGTCCCTAAAATAAAGTGTTACCTAAATTTTATTAAATCATTTTAATGAATTATGAGCTAATCATCATCTTGCAAACCCCAATTTGGAAATCTCTGATCTAAACGGCTGATAAACTAGGAAAAGAAACACATGCGAATGAAGTGGAAACATTGTGATAATGACAAATCGCATTAAAACTCCTCTAGTGCTGCTCTGCGTCCCGTTGTCTTTAGAGAGGTGCCTCTGGGAACGCTGCCCGACTGACTGAGCGTTTTACGCAACACAAAGAGACTGCTGAATCTGTTTTCAGCAAACCCATGCCCACAGCTTTAACCCTCGCCTGGCCCACAGGTCAGCATCAAGGGACCATTCTGATGAACCGGGGCCACTGAGGTCGTGCATTACAACATGTATGTTCAATAGCAACTCGTTTAATCACAAAACACACGTGCATTGATCCACAGATGCAACTGGTCTGAAAATAGCAGCCAGGCTTCTGTTGTAATCTTCCTCTCATCCTGTTCTTTCCTCCTACACATGTCTCTCTCTCTCGTGGCTCTAAGTCCAACGGGGGCGGACGGCAGAAGAAGAGGAAGGTGAATGAGAGAATGATAGAGAGAAGGAACGCAGGACTGTCAATTGATTTTAAAAATGCAATCAAATTGATTATGTAACAAGCAATTACTCACAATTCATCGCATATATCAATATAGAAGCCACAAAATAGAACAAAATACGCCCCATCCTACATTTTGTACACTGAATATCATGTTTCACACTATACACTACCAGTCAAAAGTTTTTAAATGTCTCTTCTGCCTACCAAGCCTGCATTTATTTCATCCAAAGTACAGCAAAAACAGTAACATTTTTTAATAATTTTTACTATTTAAAATGGCTGTTTTCTATTTAAATACATATTGAAATGTAATTTATTCCTGTGATGCAAAGCTGAATTTTCAGCATCATTACTCCAGTCTAGTGTCACACGATCCTTCAGAAATCATTCTAATATGCTGATTTGCTGCTCAAGAAACATTTATTATTATTATCCATTTTTAAAACAGTTAAGCACATTTTTTCAGGACTCTTTGATGAATAGAAAGATCCAAAGATCAGCATTTATATTACATTACTTCTATAATAGATAAATGCTGTTCTTCTAAACTTCCTATTCAAAGAAACCTGAAAAAAAATCTATTAAGCTGTTTTCAGCATAATAATAATAATGATAATAATGATAAGAATTAATGTTTTATGAGCAGCAAATAAATATTAGAATGATTTCTGAAAGATCACATGACTGAAGTAAATGATGCTAAAAATTCAGCTTTGAAATCACAGGAATAAATTATATTTTAAAATATATTCAAATTGAAAACAGTTATTTTAAATATTTTTAAAAAATGTCAACATTTTACAGTTTTTTTCAGTACTTCAGATCAAATAAATGCAGGCTTGGTAAGCAGAAGAGACTTCTTAAAAAAAAAAAATCTTATTGTTAAAAAAACTTGATTAATAGTGTACATTGAAATTTCATGTTCATTTTTATGGTCCCTATGAAATTGTTTTTACACTATTCTCTTCCTTGTCTTGATGTAGTTCCTATTGAAATATATTTAAAAATTTTGAAAATATATGAAAATATTTAAATATTTTGGGTCAGTTTGCAGGAAATACTTTTTTTTGGTAACACTTCACAATAAGTTTAACTTTTGTTAACTACATCAGTTAACATGAATAATACTTTTAAAGCAGTTATTAATCTTAAATGTAATTTTTGACATTTACTCATACATTATTAAAATCAAAAGCCGTATGTGTTAATATAATATTAACAGCTACGTCTTTTGATTTTAATAATGTATGAGTAAATGTCTAATGGACCTGAGCTGACATGAATTAACAATGAATAGTTGTATTTTTATTAACTAACTTTAACGAAGGAACATATTGCTCATTGTTAGATAATGATAGTTAATGCATTAACTAATGGGACCTTACTGCAAATGTAACCATTTATTTAGTCAGCTTTTAGATGTACACTAACATAACTGCTAAACACAAAGCAAACACACATGAACTAAATGTTATAATGCATAAAAAAAACACGAACAAACATGACAGGAACAGTTTTAGAGTTTCCATTCTGTAATGATAGCTAATGGGGTCCAAAACAACAACAATAAACTTCCTCTGTATAGACAAAGACTTTTTTTTAATCTTCTTTTGTGTTCTGCTGAAGAATGAAGGTCATGTGGGTTTGGACAGACATGAAGGTGATTAAACAATTGAATTTTTCCTTTAATGTTCTGAATGAGCCTAAATGAGCCTTTTTTAGAGTCGATTTATAGGTGTTCTTGATATGTTTCGTAAGATTCACCACTATATTCTATATTGTAGGGTTTGAGCGGTCGTTATGGAAACATGTTGGAGAGCAGCTATAAATACAGCGTGAGACTCAAGCATTCAAGCGTTCGACGTCCAGTCAACACCAGACATCCTGACCTCTCATGAGACCATTGCGGCCACTTCAGCACCTGTTTCTGATGGGACCGATACAATGAAAACCCTGCTGATGACACCCACACACACACATACACACGTGTCAAAATCATCTGCATTAGAAAGCATTTCAAGTGTGTGTGTGTGTGTGTGTGTGTGTGTGTGTGTGTGTGTGTGTGTGTGTGTGTGTGTTTAACACAAATGTGACCCTGGACCAAAAAACCAGTCATAAGTGTACATTTCTTGAAATTGAGATTTATATAATCTTATACCATCTAAAGGTGAAATAAATAAGCTTTCCATTGATGTATGGTGGATACAACTATTTGAAAATCTGGAATCTGAGGGTGCAAAAAAATCTAAATATTGAGAAAATCACCATTAAAGTTGTCCAAATGAAGTTCATAGCAATGCATATTACCAATCAAAATTAAGTTTTGATATATTTGCGGTAGGAAATTAACAAAATATCTTCATGGAACATGGTCTTTACTTAATATCCTGATGATTTTTGGCATAAAAGAAAAATCAATAAATTTGACCCATACAGTGCATTTTTGGCTATTGTTATTAATATACCCTTGAAACATAAAACTGGTTTTGTGGTCCAGGGTCACAAATAGCAATTTCTGTTATTAATGTTTTTTTATTAATGTTTTGAACTAGCTGTTATTTTTATATTTTAAGTTTTCATTTTAGCAATTTTGTTTCACTTGCTTGTTATTTGAATTAATTTTAGTGTAATTTAATCATATTTCTATTTATTTTTATGAGTAATTTTAGTAGGCTTCATTATATTTAATTTTTTTAGTTGGCAATGCAACATTTCAAATTTTCTTTTTAAGTTTTTCATCAGCTATTCAAAATTGTTTTAAATTGTTTCGTAGTATATAGTTGAGGTCAAAAGTTTACATACACCTTGCAGAATCTGCAAAATGTTAATTATTTTACCAAAATAAGAAGGATTATAGAAAATGCATGTTATTTTTTATTTAGTACTGACCTGAATAAGATATTTCACATAAAATATGTTTACACATAGTCCACAAGTGAAAATAATAGTTGAATTTATAAAAAAAAATGACCCTGTTCAAAACTTTACATACACTTGATTCTTAATACTGTGTTGTTACCTGAATGATCCACAACTCTGTTTTTTTAGTGATGTGTTTTTTTTAGAGAGTCCCTTGTTTGTCCTGAACAGTTAAACTTCTGAACAAAATGAAGATGTGTACATGTGTAACCTAAAAATGAATCGTTTACTCATCCTCACCTCTTCCGAAACTCGTATGACTTTCTTCTGTGGAATACGAAGGAAGTTATTTATAGCAGAAGGAGCTATTTACAGTAGAAGACGATGCTTTCCAAGTAAACAGCTGTCAAGCAAGATTTTGAGTGAATAGTAACTCTTTAGTTGCAGTTTTAGTCTGTTCTTCACGTAAATCAGTAGTATGTCTTCATAAAATCTGGAATATAGTTTACAAGTCACATAGACAGAATTTTTTTTTTTTAATTTTCACTTCAGATTTTGGTAGTCCAAAATTAATTTAACTAGCCTGAATAAAAAAGACACAGGCTGAACTTCACTGCGGACAAATCAGCATGATCAAAAACATCCACGATTGCATTTTTTTCTTTGAATAACAAGTCAAGAGACTAGGAATGCAACAGACAGTCCGGATAATATTACAGATTTTGAGTCACGAATCGGGTCATTTTTCTTTATTAACTTAAGAACACTTTCGTACTTCTTCTAAAACTAGTAGCATATCTAATAAAGGTCAAACATTTTAAAGACAAGTAAACAGTCAGTAATAAAATGAGAACAAATACCACTGCATAGTGTTTACTATATACATTAAATATAGATTAATCATTGTTAAAGTTTAAGACCAAATGCACGGATCCAACATGATGCACATGCGATTTCTTTCTCCACTGTTTACATTCACGTAAGACAAAACTGATGAGAATGATTGTCAAGACCAGTGTTGCACGATATACAGGTACTTAAAAAAATATTGCAATACCCTGCTTTTAAAAACAGTACGGTTCCGCATTTTACTAGTACCGGTACTTTAGGAATGCATTTTAATAAGAGCCGTATTTCTGCGTGTCTGTGTTAGTGAATGGCGCAGAATGCGCCGTTTTTATTTACTACAAACACATGCGTGAAGCTTGCTGTGTTTTCAGCCTCTGCCGCCTCAATATGGGAGTACATAAACACATCAACATAATCTCTAGAACTGCTCTGAATCACTTCATGAGCACTTTACTGTTTCTTTTGCGGAAAACTATTGTCATATAATTAAGACCCTAAAGGTCTTTACAGCAACCTGCCAAAATAAAGGTTCGGTTTAACTTGACAGTCAGAAATATTACTATGTAAAGATAGTACTACTACTACTAAAAAAATACTATTAAAACAATGTTTAAGGAATATTTACCAGAAAAAAAATATTTACCAGAATTTATTTACCAGAAAATTGTAAATACACAGTATTTCTGAAAAAAAAGAAAGAAATAGGCTACAATAAATTAACTCTTTATCAGATCTAATTATCCTTTTTTAAATTAATTAGACATGCTTTTGATTATTAAAATGTAATGAAACGATTAAAATAGAATCCAGAAAATGAATGGAAAACAGAGATTCACAAACAAAACTGAATTTGAGAAAATTGTTAAAACGTATTTTAAATATGTAATTCTTATTAAACTTTTAATAAATTGCAGTTAAATTCTGCAAGTTTCATCATTAATTAGACATGCTTTTTGATAATTTTTTTTTTTTTCAATTAAAATAGAGTCTAGAAAATTTAAAATGGAATTTAGGAAAAAATAAGGTGTCTTTGTTTTATTGTAGTTGTCCTTTAGTTTCTTACTAGGTTCTTATTATTAATAACACAGATAAAATAACAAAAAATGACTATGTCATGATATAAATTGTTGTTGTGAAATAAAATCATTATATCATGAAATAAGATTTGGCTTTATCCTTTAAGTAAACTTACCAATATAGCAAAGATCTCTACATACCTGTAGGCTTGGTATTTGTTCACCATAATCCTGTGTAGTGACATTGGCATGTTGTTATTATTATTATTTTATTCATTTTTGGATGAAATGCTTCGTTTTATTAGATAAAATAACCATGATCTCCATTTGGATCGTCTATTATTCAATTATTGTTCCTGTTCTAGTTTTTTTCCCTCGCAGTATCGGTTCAGTAGTACTATTACGACATTTTAGTCAGGTATTGTATCAAAAGTCAAAACTGTAAGTCAAAATTTTGGTATGGTGACAAGTCAAGACGGGTATTTTGAGATCATTTTGTGTGTACGTGTCCGTTCAAGAGCAAGAAGATGCGAAAGAGGAATCAATTCTGTCTTCGCGCCTTGTCTGAAACAATTTTTACGAAGCTTTTTTTGGAGCTCGACGGCCTCTGGTCACCATTCACTTTAGTCTTTCACAAAATTATAAACAACACAAGCAACTGACTGCAATGTCCATCAATCACAGCCTTAAACAGGCCATCTGACTACAGTTCGTATCCACAAGAGAATATCATCCCTCCCTTGTTAAATGCTTCTCTTATTTGCCCTTCTTTTTCTCTCCGCCACTAGCAATTCTCCAGAACGAGAGATTGCAGTAATGTGTACATTCATCTCTGTTCCTGGATGTCTGAGTGTAGGAGGAAAGTGGGCACAGATGGATTGTGGGTAGCTTTCGGATGTAGCGCCGCTTCACCCACCCACACGCATACACACATAGAGATCATCACCATCATCACCCGAGCCGGGTCGGACTTGCATTCAGTAATGACGGACTTTATGCTCATGTAGTTCCAGACACACACTTACGTGAACAAACACACACACAAAAGAACTCATGATCACGTGTGGGCTGAAGTGGTGCTTAATAACAATCACAAACACACATGAATGCTAATGAAGCCAAACGGCTTTTTATCCTTTATGCTGCTCTTTATACGTCCGTCACTCACTTCCCTCCTCCTCTCCGAGAGATGAAAGAGAGCGAATGAGATGAGCGAACAGACGAGGAGAAACAGCACAGCCTTCAGATGAAAATACACCTTGGTATATGAAAGCCTTTTAGATGATATTCAATATACCTTACGACTGAGTTATATGATCTGAAACGGCCTAAATAAAATGCTTTTTCCAGTCGGAAGATCCATCATTTCAGCCATCATTGCTGAGAAGATGAGGACTGTTTGGGGTTCACTACAAGTTAAGCTCAACCAATCACATTTGTGGTGAAAATGAACATAAAATACCTTTTTTTCTAAAAATGAACACCTAAAACCATAAAAAGAACATTAAAGGACAACAAAGATTTGACAGCTCAAATAATACACAGAAAAATTAAGTGCAAGTGCTTTTATAAAACCAAAATCTTCACATTTTCACTTCCATTGTAAATATCTCACTGTAACTCAGATTTTGTTTTTGTTTTTAAAGAAAAAAGGACAAGTTTAACTTGTATTGAACCTGGTATATCCTCCAAAATGTTCAATGGAAGAAGCACTGTCAAGCTGCGCATTAAATGAAGTAGTATGCTATTAGGAACATCACATTCATCGTCACGATTATGCACTGCGAGTCTCTGAATTCAGCTATATTGTACCAAACAATGCATATACAGACACACACAACATACAACAGGCAGGCAGTAACATAAACACCCTGAAGGTCTGTCCATACATTGCCGCCCACATACTGCAGACAGAACATGGCAACACATATACAGTATGAGAACACAACCGAGAGTGAGCTACAGTACACACTCACCATGTCATCCAGCGCGTAACGCAGGAGTCCATGTTCATACAGAAGGAAAAAACGCCTCTGCCATTTCTGCAAGAGAAGAAATTGAGATTGCATGAGCAAAATGTGATCCCACCTTCATGTTTTAGCTCTCGAGGCTAACTTAAGTGTCTAAATAGTTTTTAGGGCCACTGTATATTAATTATAATGTACGCACACTACCTGTCAAAAGTTTTTGAACAGTAAGATTTTTTAATGTTTTTTAAAGAAGTAAATTCTGCTCACCAAGCCTGCATTTATTTGATCCAAAATACAGCAAAAGCAGTAATATTGTAAAATATTTTTACTATTTAAAATAACTGCTTTGTATTTTAATATCTTTTAAAATGTAATTTATTCCTGTGATTTCAAAGCTAAATTTTCAGCATCATTACTCTAGTCACGTGATCCTTCTGAAAGCATTCTAACATTGTGATTTGCTGTTCAAGTTATTATTATTAGGATTCTTTGATGAATAGAAAGATCCAAACATCAGAATTTTTCTGAAATAAAAAGCTTTTGTACAATTACACATTTTTGGGAAAGAAATTACAGAAATTAATACTTTCATTCAGCAAGGATGCTTTAAATTGATCAAAGTGATGATAAAGACATCTAACATTTCGATTTCAGATCAATGCTGTTCTTCTGAACTTTCTATTCATCAAAGAAACCTGAAACAAATTCTGTTTAGCTGTTTTCAACATAATAATAATAATAAATGTTTTGAGCAGCAAATCAGAACATTAGAATGATTTCTGAAGGATCATGTCACTGGAGTAATGATGCTAAAATTCAGCTTTGAAATCACAGGAATAAATTATATTTTAAAATATTTTCATTTAGAAACCCATTATTTTAAATAGTAAAAATATTTCAAAATTTTACTGTTTTTGCTGTACTTCAAATCAAATAAATGCAGGCTTGGTGAGCAGCAGAGACTTGGTTAAAAAACATTGTATCTTATCATGTAGTATAAGCATGATTGATTTACAGAAGTGGTAACTTCCTGTTACTGTCAACTGACATTTTCCTCAATTAATAAACATTTTCTGCAGATGTGCATTTGGGGTAGATATTACGTCTTAATCACATAAACACTATACTGTATACTCAATTTTGTCAGATGCATTAAATTGCATTTTATACATTTATTTATTTATAGACTTTGGAGATTAGCAATAGCTATTTGGTTGACCACCACATGCTACACATACATACTTGTACGTATTACATATATTTTGGGGTTATTTTTATCATCTTTCCATCTTGTTTATCAATCTGCGATTTCCTGTTTGCTGTAGAATTGTTTCCCATCCCACAAACTCCCTCTCCTGCTGTTTCTCACGAGTTCAGCTTGAGAGAGAATAAGAGTGAGTCAGCGACTCCACGGCCCCCTCAAACACACACACTTGACTCGTTCGTCCCTTCACAAGCACACATACTGTACAGTAAACACACACACACTCAGTACACACAGAATAGCTGCAATCTCTTCACTTGCACAATGTGCGATAATAGAGAAACAATTCTGGTCCTTTGTCATATTATGCATGACATCTAGTATGTTTTTTTAAATATTAAACTGCTCTAACAATCATAACTTTTGTTGAGACAGATTTTTGAGATCTCAAACATCATTCCATAAATTTTCCTTTTCATTTTGGTGTGAAATACAGTCCTGGACTTCCATGATATTCGCTCTATTAGTGCAGGTGAGAACAGCACATTCTAGGACGTGTCTAAAAATAGTTTTTGTTAGACATTTTTGCCAAAATTAACTGTGCAGCGCTGCATTATAATCCATATGCAGTGGCGAGCTGTTGGTGAAGTTTTCCTGGACTTTAAAGAGCACTGCAATTATACGAACCCGTGATCTGTGCAGAGGATTGTCAAAGTTTGTTCCTTCAGGTGCCAGGAGCAGCCATCCGCCGTAGATGGGTTTTGCCTGAAACATGAAACACACATGGTGTAAAAACAATAAGACCGTGATTCAAGACAACTAATCAGTTCTTTTTAACACAAGTGCTATTTTAGATAAACCTGCTCCTAACATAAAAACAAATCTGTGGTTGGTCACTTTAAATGTCAGTTAGATATGGGGTTTTTTGTCTGCAATGTGGAACGGACTTCATTCCGATAGTCTAAAAGTATCTGAGCATGAGATATGAAAAAGTATTTTAACACTGAAAAGCACATTTCACCATTGAGGAAACATGCCAAAGAAAAGCACCAAAACAGGAATAACATCTCTGCATGTGACCCTCCTGTGACTGCACAACAAAGTGCCGATGAACGGATTTGTAATATTACAGAAACCTCAAAGAAAGCACGCATGAGAGAAAAATCAAACGCTAGGGGAAAATTAAGGTTCCTCTTTCAAAGCTCAGCAGACTTACTTGAGATCTCAGATAAGTTTCGTTTTAGTAGCAACTTTGTTTTGTGTTTCTCCTAAAGTGGAGGAGAGACTATAGTTAACGAAGACTATAAAGCTATAAAATCATAGGTCATTTAAGTTGCACAGATCTCTGAAAGTCACACGAGATTACAGCCGTCTTTTTCTCAGGAGAAACATCTGAGAACTTCAGAAAAAGTCTTCATGTCTCCAGGAGAAACAAATGAGATATTAAAGAGTTCAGAGTTGTTATTTTTCTCTGCTAAGGTGGAAAAGAAAGAGCGAGCGAGCGAATGAATGAATGCCAGTTTATCGTCTGGTTAAAGGAATGTCGGTTTGACAACTTGAACGATGGCCCGTGAAAAAGTCTGAGCAAAAGAAAAACGTTAGAAAAAAGTAAGACTCCTCAGATCAAGTGTGAGACAAAAGGCTGAGGTGAAATTCATTCTTCTAGCTCATGCATGGCTTCACTGCACTGACTTAAAACCTTGCAGTTATGGTTTAAAATAATAAACTTATGCAATTAATTAAACCTAAAAAATTAAACAGTATGTGTGTGCATAAACATATCATAACTTAAGATCAGCATTCAAAATATACCCGTATAAGAATGATGTATTGAACTGATAAAAATGAAGTGTACCTAAAAGTTTAACACTATTCTTTCCCTTCAGGAAATGCAAGTCTCCTGCTAATGGGAGACTCTGTGCTCTGGGAAATCAGTGATGAGGAGCGGACAGGGACGCCGAGAGAGAGGGAGAGCGAGAGAGAAGGGCTAATGTAGGCCAGATTTTCCTCTTCAATGGTTAAAGTTTGTTCTGTTTATTTTTACAGCCCCCCTTTTTCTCTCATAACAGCAGAACTGAGCGCCGACTGTCTCACAGAGAGCGTGTGTCAAGGGGGAGGGTGGATTCTAATAGCATGACAAAAAGCATGGACATAAATATGTGTGGAATGAACAATTCGGAAAAACCTGACCAACTGCAGCGAGACAGAAAGAAAGAGCGAGAGACGGGTATATTGACGTCTGACAGAACGACGGGCCGGAATCATTACGACAGCCTCGCACGACGTACACCTGAACGGCAACAGCTTGCTTAGATTTTTGCATTTTTTGATGACAACGTGAGCGATGTTTGCCATGCATGATGCTAGGAAGTTGTTGTTGGTTTCTTCCCCCCGAGTCATAACATAAAAGTTCACTGTCTTTGCACTGCTTTTTTAACTACTGAAATTAGAGCTGCGAATCGATTAGTCGCAATTAATCGATTCAAAATAAAAGTTTATGTTTGTTTATTATGTATATATAAACACAAACACATACGTGCATATATTTTAAAAAAATAGTATGTAATGTATGTAAACATTTGTATTTAATTTATATTATATATAAATATTTTACATATAAATCTAACATATTTTTGCTTAATATATACATGTATGTGTGTATTTATATATACGTAATAAATATACACAGTACACACACATATACAGTAGTATGCAAACATAAACTCGATTAATCGTGACTAATCGCTTTGCCGCTCTAATTTAAATGTAATCATCATGCATGCATAACAGTCTCGGTAAATAAGTTTTTTAAGTCAATATAAAATCAAGACTGACTTAATTTACATTTAGCAATACGAGATTAGAGTTAGGATATTCTGAGATTAAAATGGTAATATTATAAACAATAAAGTATTAGTATTAGTAGAATAAAGTTGCAATATGAAATATATTTTGTTTTGATAAACATAAAAGTAATATTTTGATAATAAATTACAGTCCAGAGACTTCTATTCATAATAAAATTCACACTGCCGTACTAATGTGTTTTATTATATATTACAAAATAATAAACACACCATATACTGTATACTTCAATCTTGTACTGCATCAACTGTATCCTCATAATACTACAACTTTATCTTCATAATTTTGACTTCATTCTCAAAATATTGTCATTTTAATCTTGTAACGCTATGAATTATTTTATATTCTCAGTTTTGACTTTGTTCAAAATATTGCAATTTTAACCTTGAATTGCTATGTTACAACGTTATTCTGGTTTTGCCATGACTTTTTCAAAATGGCCCGGAATCATTACGACATTGTGCAGCATACACCTGAACGACAACAGCAAGCATAGTTTTTTGCAATTTCAGATGACAATGTAATCGATGTTTGCCATGCATGATGCCAGGATGTTGCGGTTGGTTTATACACCCGAATAAGTTCTGAATCACTCTGTGCATTGAAGTGAATCAAGTCATAGCATAACAGTTTACTAAGGTCTTTACATTGCTTTTTTAACTTTTGAAATTAGAGCTGCAAAACAATCAGTCACAATTAATCAATTCAAAATAAAAGTTTGTTAGTTTATTATGTATAAATAAACACACACATATATGCATATATTTTAAAAAATATATATTTGTATGTATTGTGTGTATTTGTATGTAAACACATGTATATAATTTATATTATAAATATTTTACATATAAAACTAACATTTGTCCTTAATAAATACATGTATGTGTGTGTATTTATATATACAATAAATACACACAGTACACACACATATACAGTAGTATGCAAACATAAACTTTTTTTAATCGATTAATCGCGACTAATCGTTTTGCAGCACTAATTGAAATGTTTTAGTAAAGAATATAATTTTGAATGTAATCATGCATGCATTACAGCCTCGGGAAAGAGTTAAGTCAAGATAAAATCAAAACTGACTTAATTTACATCATTTAGCAATACAAGATTAGAGCTGTGACATTCTGAGATTAAAATAGTAATATTATGACAATAAAGTCATAATATTATGAGAAAGTTGTAGTATCAGTAGAATAAAGTTGTAATATGAAATATATTTTGTTTTGATAAACATAAAAGTAATATTTTGATAATAAATTACAGTCCAGAGACTTCTATTCATAATAAAATTCACACTGTTTGTCATACTAATGTTTTATTATATATTCTAAAATAATGTATTGCATTTCTATGACTTTATTCTTGTAATTTTGACTTGACTTTAATCATATAATGCTATGACTTTATTTTGACTCCATGCTCAAAATATTATGACTTTGATCTTGCATTTCTGACTTGATTCTCCTAATTTTGACTTTATGCTTCAAATGTTACAACTTCAATTCAAAAACATAATTTTCCTTTTTTCTTTTTTACTCAAACACCTGTAATTCAGAGACATCTGCATTATCTATTCAGTTCTCGATGGATACAATTATATCCAGTCACTTTTTCTAATTAAATATCCTGATTCACTTGGAAATTCTTCACATCGAATAATTAAAATGGGTTTCATGTGGACATTTAAAGCAAGACGACAGAAGAAATGAGAATACTACAGACATTTGCTGGGAAGGCTATGACTGCAAATCTGATCCTTAAAAAAAAAACAGAAGGATATGAGTCTCAACATATGACTTTGACTGCCTTAACAGGTACTAAAGACCTGATTCACTTCACTGTCAGCTCAATTTCTAAGTGCTTTCTAAAAAAAGACTTCTGTGCCGCTTTGAGGCTCATTTCTCTGGATTTCTCTCTCACGTTCAAAGACACAAGCGCTTGCTTTCACGTCCAAATGTTCAGCCTTTCTTTGCTTCATCACTTCATTCTTTGATGACAATCCAACCTATACAGCGAGACAGATGGCAAACGGAGGCCACGTCACGTCAGTAATATAGTCGAGACCCAGCTGTGGTAATTTTTAAGAATACAGTCGGGAAACCCCCCTGCATCTGTGTGTGGCCTTCCTGTAAAACCATTCTGGAGCTGGAATAAAGGCTCAAAATAGTATAAAAGCTCCGATATGACAAGTATCTTTGGTCTACAGCAGGTGAAATAACACTAAACTCTGCCACTAATTACTAAATTAGTAGACACTTCTAGCCAAACAGAGTCAGTCCTTTTGGACTTAATGGGTTCGAACCCACAACCTTTCAATTACCAGCCCAGATTTTTAACTGTGCAAAACTAGACCACCAGTTTTAAGATTCTAAACAACGAACGCAGCAGCTTAAGGCACGTCACTTAACTACAATGTGCATCTGGTCAACGGCATCATTAAATACTACTAATCACTAATTAGTCATCTGGCTGACACCTTTACCCAAAGCAACAGTTCACCAGAAATGGGTCAGACCTCCAGGGGTAACCTGAGGTTAAGTGCCTCAATCAAAGCCGTAATGGTAATTAGAAAGGATTAACCTCTCTAGGGTTTGAACCTACAACCTTTTTTAAAACCACCTTGATATTTAACCACTACTCCAAAGCACATGTTGTGGAAAAAACAAATGTTATTAGTTATAAACCTGTGGTCTAGTTTCACAAATAAAGACTGGAAAGAGGGAATTCAGGTAAATCAGATCATCTTAAATGTCAAAAAGTGGTTCAGCATATAATCAAAATCACCTTATATACCGTGGTAATGACATCGTTTTTTACATGATACTCCATTTAACAACTAAACCATGGCATTGTCAAAGTATATGTCAAAAACATGGTATTATGGTAGGGTTATATTGTGCTAACTACCACCTTCTAGAATCTTAATGGGCAGCCAACCTTTGACCATGGAACCATGTCTAACCACAGTATTACCAGAGTACTTTATTGTTAGTGTGGGTCTGAAGCAATTTGGTGGTTATCCAGTGCATCTGTTTGGCTTTAATATGGATCAATATGGATTGATAGGAATCTTTCCGCTGATTTTGTACCAGTCAAAAGTTTTTAAACAGTAAGATGTGTTATGTTTTTTAAATAAGTCTCTTCTGCTTTACAAGCCTGCATTTATTTGATCTGAAGTACAGCAAAAGCAGTAATTTGGTGAAATATTTGTACTATTTAAAATTACTACTTTCTATTTGAATATATTTTAAAATGTAATTTATTCATGTGATTAAAGCTGAGTTTTCAGCATCATTACTCCAGTCTTCAGTGTCACATGAGCCTTCAGAAATCATTCTAAAATGCTCATTTGCTGTTCATTTATAATGTTACAAAAGATTTCTATTTCAGATAAATGCTGTTCTTCTGAACTTGCTATTCATCAAAGAAACCTGAAACATTTTACTCAGCTGTTTTTGAGCAGCAAATCAGAATATTAGAATTAGATTAGATTTCTGAAGGATCATGTGACACTAAAGGATGGAGTAATGATGCTGAAAATTCAGCGTTGAAATCACAAGAATTACATTTTAAAATATGTTCAAATAGAAAATAGTTTTACATTTTAAACAGTAAAAACGTTTCAAAAATTTTACTGTTTTTGCTGTACTTTGGATCAAATAAATGCAGGCATGGTGAGCTGAAGAGACTTCTTCAAAAAAAAAAAACATAAATCTTACTGTTCAAAAACTTTTGACTGGTAGTGTATTTAAAAAAATAAAATAAAAAAAACTAATTTAAAATATTTCATATTCATGTTATTTAAAATATTTGATTTAATTATTTCATTACATTACCATATATATAATATACTATTTTTTTTAAGTGACACTCCAATCCATTTATCTCCAACAATACCATGACATTACCATAATACATGTCCAAAAAAACATGGTATTGTGGCATCCTGCCATCCCTTTTACCCTGGTACCATGTCTAAAAAAACCATACTATTACCATGGTACTTTATTATTAATGCAGTTTTGAAGCAGTTTGCTGGTCATTATTCATTTGACACTGTAATTATTCGGTCATTTTTGCAGATACATTACCTGTGAGAAGTCTTCATCACTCAGCAGGTGCGCGTCCCGAGCTTTGAAGCAGTTCTGGCATTTACTCTTGTTGAAAATATTGGCCTGGAATTTTCGGCAGGCGTTATCTTTTGCAGACGTACTCTGTGCCATGAGTGTGTGTTTGTGTTCCCGTTTTTCCGTTATTTTAAAAACTGCGCAATAATTCCACCGTTGAGTCCTCCTCCGCGCGCTGCAGTCCGACCTCCGGTCCGCCTCATCACAAACTCACTACGATGATTTATTTATGCACAATAACCATCTGACAGGACCCTCGCTAAGGGGACAATAATAATAACAATAATAATATTAATAATAATAACAATAATAATAGAATTTATTTAGCCAAAAAGTTTTAATTTAGCCGAGCTCTCCTGGGTTGATTTCTGAGGGGATTCAGTCCGGGACCTTCCGCGCTCTCGATCCATGCGCGTCACCGCTCCCCCGCAGGCACACGGACACGCGCTGATGCGTTACAGTGCGAGTTCCAAAATAATGTGGCAAACTTATAAAAACACTCCAAGTAAACAGTGATGGAGAGGAGTTGTTTACTTTCCACTAGCTCACAGCCCCTGACGAACCTTTCGGCGATACGCGGAGACAACTATCCCGAAACTCCATGATGTGGCTCAATGTGGATTCTCTCGAGAGTTTCCGCTCCAAAGACGGATTTTTGCAGGTCTGGGTGGGCGCAGTGGGTCCGTTTCCCACGGTCACAGCTGATCACACGGGTCCGGCTGCGCTCTCCACACACACTACACACTCAACACACACGCAGGAATGAAGGGGGCGGGGCGAGAGTTAACTGACAGGCACCGTAAGCCAATCGCTGGAAGGGATACGCCTACTATTTGTAGTCAGGGGACGGAAGTGTCCAATCAGATTGTTCAATCACACTGATTTTATGGAGAATAACAAGAATCAAGGTAGGTGGACTGTGCACGGGGTAAACCTAAGTTATTTAAACTTACAGTCAGGATTTTATATGGATTTTAACTGTGTTTTTAGTGATTTTCGTCTGGTTATAAAATGAAAAAACGCAACAGTAAATAATTCATGCGTTAAGATCTTTGATAACTACCCTTGTAACGCCCCCAGATAGTGACCAATCCTACCTGAGCGGCTCTTCAGTGCCCCCATTTGGCTTTAATGCGTTATGAGAGCCTGAAAAAAAAATTATATATATATATATATATATACATATACATATATATACAGAGAGAGAGAGAAAGAGATTTAAAAAAAAACTGTTTTAAATTATTTTAATATTATATATGTACTTTAATATTACATATTTATTGATACTTATCATAATTGTATCATAGTAAATTATACAATATAACATTTTTTTTTAATATTTAAATCATAATCATATTATTGCATATTATATCTTTATATATTTTAAATGTAAACATTCTTAAATTAAATAAAATATTTAGTTTGTAATTTCATTATACTATAGTAATATTTTTTATTAATATATTTTTTAGGTAAAAAAATAATTGCAGTATTTTAAATTCTATTTCATTTTATTTTAAAATTATATGAATATCTTAACTGTATCATAAAATATTAACTTTTTTTTTACATATTTCAACAATATTATTGCACATTTAAAATTATTTTTAATAAAATATTTAGTGAGAATTTCATTAAACTATATTAAAATAAATATTTTTCATTTTTTGCGCATACACACATATAGTATTCATAATCTCTCTGTAGCACAAAACTTTATTTTTTATTAAAAAAAGCTTAAAATTTGCAAAATGCATATTAATCATTTTGTAAGCAACCATTAATACAAGTTTAAAGGAAATGTTAACAATTCACGAATCTGACCCATTTCACTGTGTTTTCAAAATGACATAACATAGTAAATTTACAAACAAAACCTCTGATTTCCTCAAATTAGTAGGATATTTGTCAAACAGTGGCTTATAAGGAAAAAAAAAGGACAAAGCTGATGTATGTTTGATGTTATAAAACAGATGAGTGTCAACATTTCCATTCCAGCTTCTATTATCCATAAAAAACGATTGCTGATCTTTCACATTTTTGAAAGTATTACATTAAACTTGTTAGTGAAGAATAGAGTTTTAGGACTGGCCTGAGAAAATCCGACATGATGGGGGTACCTGAAGTCTTTATGTTAGTGTTAATATTGAACATCATATGACACGTTTCTGAGAGCAAGTGTTTCCCTTTACGTCCAGTGACACGAGAGACAGAATGTGAGCGATTCCCCTATGTCCTGTTGATGGAGGGAGCATTATTTATCTCTTCGTTGTCCTCTTCATTCATCAGCGGTTCTCTCTCATTCTGAGCAGGAGCGCTTTGAGCCGCTGACCTCTTAGTCGTCTTATTCAGAGTGCTTCCCTATAAACACATACATACATTTAAACAATTATTCATAACCTCTATATCTTCAGGTCATCACGAAACTATTCATAAAGATAATTTTGCGTAGGACATTCTACTTCATTTTATCTGCTGATTAAGATAATGAACATTTTTCTTTTAGCATCACATGCACAGATGAACTGTGCATGATAAGGTAAGGAATGTATACAGTATTACAAAAGTAAACAGGGTTAATTTTCAGTTCATTTTCATTGCATTAGGTCATGAACGATACTGTCACAACAGAACAATCCAATCCACCTCTATTAACATGGACTGATGTGTTTTCAAAGCCAAAAATAACCTCTGCTATTCCAAAGTACTGTTGACTCAAAACTCATAGTTCATGCGGCGCTTGAGTCACGCATAAGTTTGAATCCACTGATAGCACTTTCTCTATTATTCTAACTTATGATGTAGACAATAATAGAGGTGAATCCAGCTTAACAGGCTTGGAGAAAATCCTGTAATTACGGCGATCAAGGTCGCGTACAATCACGCATTCTTAAACATTGTACAATGTGAACTCGCTCGGCTGCTCCTCGCTCAAACTCTTCACGGTTCTCGTTCGATCATACTGTTGCTATGGTTACCTGAGGTTACCCATTTATGATGGGTGATTCAGAGAGATGTGGCGATAGTGGGTGGTTGTGTGTGTGTGTGTGTGTGTGTGTGTTACCTGTCTGTAGTCAACGATGTTGAGGATGGTAGAGGTGACTATGCAGCTGATGGTATTGGCCAGCATGAAGATCATCATATATTGCCATCTCCACAGCGGGATCTTTACATCACTGTGCAACACATACATTTCTAAACTCATACACACGGTACTCAGAGATGTTTTTGTGAGTTTGATGCAATGCGCAAGAACGTGTATTGAATTTCAGTGTGTGATGAACATGAATCCTGGCCATTAATGTCACCTGGATTTGGTTCCCAGAATCTGTCCGACCACCAGGTTAGAAATGCCGATGCCGATCATCTGTATGGATGTGGCAAGTCCCATCGCTGTGCCCAGTGTGGCTTGAGGAACCACCAGCGGGATGGAGGGCCACATGCTCGCCTACAACACACAAAATAATAGAAAACCAATGAAAAACATGTCAGTCCCATAGCAGGAATCAAACATCAGGATTCGTACAGATACTGTAAAATGAAAATTTAGGACTTTGAAGGCCTTTCTAACTAAGATCTCACTTATCAAACAATGATTTATCTTTCAAATTCTAAAAAAAGATAAATAAATAGAAAAATATACTAACAAATAGCAAAAAAGCAAAGTATGCAATGATGTCAGCTAACACCAACACTACACTAACCACAGTTTAACCACGGTATTTGTAATAAAACTGTGTTTATTCAAAAAATATTGTTACTACACTTTTACTATAGTAAACCCACAGTATATTTTCTTAAGGGATTTATATTTCTGTAAACTTTATTTTTTTATTTATTTGTTTAGTTTTTATGGTTTGGTGTTTTCTACTGTTTAATAAAAATCTGGAAAAAGGCGAGCCCGAAGTTCCGATCTGAATAATGATTCACGAAAAATAATTTCAGATCAGGACTCGGAGCGCGTATAGCGAATCATTTAGTTCGCGTAATGATTCGAAAACCCACTCTAAAGTCCCGATCTGAATCAAATGATTCGCGAACTCGCACTGACGTCTCGATTTGAATCAAATGATTCGCGAACCTACACTGAGGTCCCAATGTTCATACTATCCATCCTAAAAAGTATGTGAGATTACAATAAGTGTGTCCCAAAGCATAGTATGCTGAAAAGAGTATGCACAAAGTCCCAGGATGGTCTACTATTTCAGGTCGATTTTTGAAGTGTGGATCCGTGCACACTCTAATGGTTAATACTGTCCACAATTCATTGCGCTTTGGCAAAGGATTCGTCCAGAACTACGAATACGAATAAAACGCTTTGAAAAAAACTACAAACATGGCGGATGTGCGCGACCGGCGGTTAGGTAGAGATGTTTAGAAAAAAAAGATTTGAGTTACTAATAATCAACATTTAACTTAGTAAAAATATATATTTATTTAATGTTATTTAGTGTTATATTTCATCTGCAACAGCAATGTTAAGTTTTATAAACATCCGTTTGGTCGTTCATTTCTAAATGCATCATTATGCAGAAAATATGAGCAGTTTTCAGCAGGAAAGCCCCGCGACTGGCAGATCAACGTGCTACTTCTTATCTCTCCAATACGGTAGGAAGATAAATTAAATCAGATGTGGAGGATGTTAACTGTGACAAAATGATTGACAGGCCAGTTTACTGTGACATTTAAAGACACAGTTGTGTGACGTGATAGTATGTCCCAAAGCTTTCCTACTCTTCAACTACACACTCAAAAGTGTGTACTTTTTCTTTACCAAAACAGTACATACTTTAAGGGCGCAGTATAAGTAGGCACATTGGGACGCAACATCGATTTAATTCAAACGATTCGCGAACCCGCACTGATGTCTCGATTTCAATCAAGTGATTCGCGAACCCGTACAGAAGTCTCGATTTGAATCAAATGAAATCGCGATCTCGCACCGAAGTCTTGATTTGATATAAATGATTCAAACCGCGACTCTCGCCTCGATTTGAATCAAATGATCCGCGAACCCGCATTGAAGTCTCGATTTGAATCAAATGATTCGCGATCCCGCACTGAAGTCTTGATTTGATTTAAATGATTCGCGAACCCGCACTGATGTCTCGATTTGAATCAAATGATTCGCGAACCCGCACTGAAGTCCCGATTCGAACAAGTCCGTTTCTCACGCATCACTATACAAGCGATGTCGAAATTCGAAAATGAATGGCTCTTTAATTTTATCTGTCTTTTGCTAGTGAATCGCTTGAACTGAATGATCGGAATCACGAATTTGAATCAATCGGAGCGGTTCCAGAGAAAATGACTCACTCAGTTGATTCAGTTAGTCTGTTGCTCTTCAGCCATGTTTACACGACACTGTACTACTATTCGCTTAGCTCGTTAGTTTTTTTACAGTAACTGAAATAAGCGAAGAAAGTATAATGTTTACAAATAAAATATCAATATCCATTCCAAACTACATTATATCGAAACACTGTGCATTGTGATCGAGTTTGTAGTTTAATTCACTGTATTTTTAATTGTTTGACCACTGTTTTCAAGAGTTTTCCAGACCAAAAAGTCAAAATTCAAAAAGTCAAATTCAAGTACTTTAAGCACCTTGTACGAAACGTATGCAAAATATGGCCCAATTAATCTTATCCTGCATACAAATCTAATATTTCTCATGTTTTAAGGTGTCAGTATTATGTTCAGCGATGAATTCTGAATATTTCAACCAGTCACATGCTCACTTACAATATTTGCTGACCACACAATTGTGCATGTGCTTAAATAGGCTACTCCTATAACATAGGGTAGTCGGCACCTATAGTGTCTGCCGTGTGTGTGTGTTCATAATTGATACTCACAGCAGCAAATGAGTAAGTGATGCCGAGCCAGATGGTTGATACAAGAGGAGGGACGAATGTGAAGGCCAGCAGACCAAACACAGGCAGTGTCAATACAGCACAAAGCACCGCAAACACACCACGCAGGCCCACATAGTCCTACAGCACAGACACAAACACAATTAACATTAAACACATGAGTGAATATACTTCTTAGGAAAAAGTACTTTAGTAGCATCATATAGTGATGATATTATTCTTTTTAAATTTTTAATGATACATTTAATAAGTTTGTGAAATATTATTACAATTTAAAATAACTGGTTTTTAATTTCAGTTTGTTTTAAAATATATTTTATTTCTGTGATCAAAGCTGAATTTTCAGCATCATTAGTTCAGCCTTCAGTGTCACATGATCCTTCAGAAATCAACTTATGCTGCTGCATTTTTTCAGGATTTTTTGATGAACAGATTGCATTTATTTGAAATTTAAATCTTTTGTAACATTATAAATGTTTTTAATGTCACTTTTGATCAATATAGTGTGTGTATAACCATGTAAATGCAATATCTTACGGATATGTTTTTGTGAGGTTAGTGTGTTTCGTAACATGCACTAGTGTTTGTTCATCTAATAGTGACAGCAGTGACTTACAATGAGGATGCCGACAACAGCAGACAGCACTAGTGAACTGTCATACACAGCGCCTGCGATGTATGCTGCCTCCTTCTGGCTGTATCCACTGTATTTATCCTGGATAAACTTACTGAAAACACACACACAGCATCACATGAACAACATGTATGAATCATTTTTAATCTAGACACATCTATATGGCTCATGACTGTACCTGGCATCAGCGATGAAGGGGAAGATACCGTTATAAAAGAACATGATGGTAAGAACCAGCAGCCAGTACCTGAGAGACAGACGCTTCACATCCTGAACTCTCTACACACACAAAACACAAAATATAGCATTATGCATTCTGTGGTGCATTTTGTTATGCATCATGTGGTGCGAAAGTCCGGCCATGATTTCTGTTTTGGAAACATTTTTGAAATTACCCTCAATTTATTCAGATTAATTTTCTGCACTATTTGGCATGATTTCCAAAGTGTTTTGTAATCATGTATAAAATTGCAAAGCATTTACATTTCCATCATAATATACAAACTACAAACTGTCAGATGATTTCCATTTTATGAAATATCATGTGGTGCGACCATCAAAAAACTGCCATTTTGTGACTTTTAGGTTGAAATGCATTCAAAGACATCGCATCATATACCAATTTGCCAAGAACACATGGAAGCATCAAGCAGGTTTGTAACTCTCTTTCAAATTTGGAAAAAAATAACCTTTTTATGAGCAGGTATGTAGTTACCACGTTTGGATATCATGTGGTATGACCTCAAAAAAACAAATATTCAGTTATTTTTACAAGTATTTATATGTGGGGAGCTTTTTGTGTTCAGGTGGCCAATTCTGTGCTTGCAAATTTTGACTGAATTTGAAATATCATGTGGTGCGACCAAATATTATGTGGTGCGACCACTGCAGAGTGTCCTAAGAGAAGAACGGGTATTGTTTTGGTTTTAGGACAACTTTGTTGATGTTGACTATGCTAGTGGTAATTCTTTATCATCAAAAAGTACTTTTTATTAAAAAAGATTGATTACTATTGTCATTATTATACTTCAGCAATGGCATCTTTATGGCTTCTTTATGGCTTCTTTATCTGTGTCTCACCACTTTGCGTGACTCCTCCTGCATCACTCCATCCAATCCCAGCTGCTTCATGCCCATCTTATCCAGAACACTGACCGTAATAGCCGACAGGAAGCCAAGAACACACAGAAATGTGCCTTCGCACATCAAACAGACGCATAAGGCTCTGCAGTACTCCCAGAATCTCAGATCAAGAGTCTAATCATGTGCATGTTGTGTTTCTTACCTCCCCACAACGTCCACTGCATACCATACTCAGACTCAAACCTCTGCGTGAGGAAGAAGTTCAGAACCGAGCCCAAGCGGGAGAAGGCCAAGGTCAGTCCAAATGCCAGAGCCAGCTCCTTCCCGCGAAACCAGAATGCCGTGATACGGTTTTGGACAACTGAGAAATGAAGAAAGACACATGAGATTCAATGCTGTTTATGGGTGTGTTTGTAATGTCTTTGGCAATGAAAACCCTTGTTTATTAAGCAAGTAAAGAATCTGTGAAATTAAAAGCACATTTAAATGTTGTTAGATACTTTCAAGACTTTGTAGAGTTTCATAATGCAGATCAATAGCCAGCCAGTGGACATGGATGTTAAAATGTTTTACTTCTGTAATATGACATATTACTGATATTCAATGAGCCGGACAGAATGAACGCTTGTTAAAACAATGACTAAACCATTATCCAGTCCAAGAACATTGAGAGATGGCAGTGGAAAGGGAAAGTCATTTCAGAAGAGGAAGTGTTTCAGTTCTCAGTAAAGATTATAAAGATGTTTTTCTTTGGAACAGCATGCACAGATTAATCATGTACAATAAGACCAGAAGTATGCATTAAGGAAGTAAAAAGGCCACAGGGACAGTTTTTGATAAAAAAAAAACCAAATTGGCAGTCTAGTTATTTTTGCAATTAATTTTGACACCACTAGTGATGCAGACATTAGAGTTCATTAGTGCAGTGGTTCTCAATCCTGGTCCTGGGGGCCCCCTGCTCTGCACATTTTGCATGTCTCCCTTATTTAACACACCTGATTGAGATCATCAGCTCATTAGTTCAGTTCATGGATCTCTCTCCTAATGAGTTGATGACTCATTTTATTGCATTATAATTTACTTTTATTTATAGATAATTTATTACTTTATATGTTACTTTTCTCCTTGATTATTTCAGTTCTCTTGTGTGTATATGAATGCATGCACCCAGAGCTCCTCAAAACCACAACAAATTCCTTGTGTGTTTGTGCAAATAAAGATAATCTGAATCTAAATATAATAAAAATATAATTAAAAACTGACTTCACTGCCTTTAATCATTTTTAAATGAAATCTGCGGTAACACCACCCATATTTATTTTTGCAATTTGCAGCTTGGAAACTCTAACAACTTGCTGACAGTGTAGGGTGTAGCATTGTTTGCAATAATTATTATAGTTTTTATACTTAATCCTTTTATCCTTGATCCTTATTTATATTTTATTTCTATTCTCTTGTGTATATATGCATGTATGGACCCAGAGCGCCGGAAAACCAAAACAAATTCCTGTGCGCACTTATCGAATAAAACCAACCTGAATCTGAATCTAATGATTTGGGGTTTCTAGAGTTAAACCTGCTCAGTATCAGTGGTGTTACAGGTGAATAACTGATGTATTACTGGTCAGGGATCCGTTTCCAGAGCCAAACAGAAGTCGTCCGGTCAGCATGAGGGGCAACAGATACGTCGTGCCCTTAAAATGAGACCCCAGTGCGAAGATAGCTGATCCCAACACAGTCAGGAAAGAGAACAGGAAAACGCCAACTACAGGAGCGAAAATCAAACATATTCAAGAAACAATATAGAATATTAACAAAATT
Organism: Labeo catla; assembly: GCA_012976165.1. Lineage (NCBI taxonomy): Eukaryota > Metazoa > Chordata > Actinopteri > Cypriniformes > Cyprinidae > Labeo > Labeo catla. The sequence continues at coordinate 158,126 of VONZ01000352.1, forward strand.
CAAATTGAGAACCTATTAAAAAAAATTCGATCTAACGTACAGCGGTTTCCCAACTTATCAATGAGGAATCCTGCCATGATGACCACCACAGCATTCCTGGGAAAACAAGATAAAGCTCGTTTTAAAGCTGATAAAGGCTGAAGCTTTAGAGGGTGACAGACAGTAATTTAATTCTTGTTGTGTGAGTGTGTGAGTCTCACGTCCAGGCGTAGATGGCGTAAAGCAGGTTGTACTCCTGTGGCGTCATTCCCAAACCTTCCACACACACTCCTGTGCCATTCCCTGTGCTGTTACTCACCGTCGCGTTTGGACATGTTAAATTCTGTAGGAGAAAACACAGTTTTCGCATTCAGGATCTTACTTTACTGACGTTCTGTTCACACAATAGATTTCACTGACAGTCTGGCAATATAAAGATTAAGCAGCTCATTTTCAATAAATGCTCTGTTGTATATGTAAATGCTGTAACATTTCTTAATATGACAACTTTTAAAATGTCTAAACTAATGTGAGGTCAGAGGTCAGAGGTCAGTAGGTTGCTTCTCACCCCCTGAAACTGCTCCTGCAGGACACTGGGAATGTCAAAGCAGAAATAAGAGCCGAAAGTCAGCATACAGTTAAAAAACAGGACCACAAACCGGTAATAGGCTGTAAAAACACGCATATATTGACACGGAGAGAGAAAGAGAGAAGAGTTAGTCATCATGTATCAGGTTACATCTTTTCAAGACAGAAAGCAACACTTACGAGCTATGAATCTCTTATGAATTATGATATTTATTGTTTTTAATTAATGAAACTATTAAGTTTAACATTAAATCAATCTCATCTGGCTCTGTTTACAAACTGAGAGCTTATTTCACATCCTGAAACCAATGAAATGCTTCATTTACCTTGTTCTGCTGCTTTAGCCATCTCGACCCTAGATGAATCACTCAGTTCTTTCCATATAACGACAAAACAGACTAATTTATTTTTGTTTACGTGACCCACAAAGGAGGAGATCTTCAGAATGTACCGCTTGTGCAGGAGCCGTAGATATTTTCTGATCTATAAATCATACAAAAATAGTGAAAGCAGCGTTAAACTGCGGGAACAGTCGATCCAGATTTTCTACCGACTGACAGTTTTCCGCATTTCGCGTTACGTCACAGTCTGGGCGTCATGTGACTGGCCGCATGACGTTGTTTTTGTCAGCGCTGACACAGCATTTATTGCTGATTGGGTAATCACTGCACACAGCAGTGGCGAGCCCAGATAAATGACAGATTAGATAATTTAATCATGTATGTTCAATTACGTTTGAAAACAAAACAGTGCTCATGTAAGTCTCATGATATGTAGGGAAAGAAACTGTATCAAAAGTTTTTTTAACAGTAAGATATTTAATATTTTTTAAAGAATTCTCTCCTTCTCACCAAACCTGCATTTATTTGATCCAAAATAAAGCAGTAATATTGTGTAATATTTTTACTATTTAAAACAACTGCTTTCTATTTCAATATATGTAAAAATAGAATTTATTCCTGGGATTAAAGCTGCGTTTTCAGCATCTTACTCCAGTCTTCAGTGTCACATGATCAAGTTCAAGAAATTATTATTATTATTATCAATGTTTAAAACAGTTAAGTACATTTTTCCTGGATTTTTCAGATATATTCTGATCTGTGGATCAAGAATAAATAGAAATAAGAAGTTTTTGTAACAATTAGGGAAAAATATAGAAATTAATACGTTTATATTTATATTTAGGATGCTTTAAATTGATCAAAAGACAATTAATAATGTTACAAATGACTTCTATTTCAGATAAATGCTATTCTTTTGAACTTTCTATTCATCAAAGCAACCTGAAAAAAATCTACTCAACTGTTTTCAACATAATAATAATAATAATAAATATTTTTGAGCCGCAAATCAGAATATTAGAATGATCATGTGACTGGAGTGATGATGCTAAAAAAAATCAGCTTTGAAATCACAGGAATAAATTACATTTTAAAATATTCAAATAGAAAACCGTTCTTTTTAAATAGTAAAGATATTTCTGAATTTTGCTGTACTTTGGATCAAATACATGCAGGCTTGGTGAGCAAAAAAGACTTCTTTAAAAAAATATTAAAAATCTTACTGGCTGGCAATGTGTGTATATATCTTAGAATGTGCCTGTGTGTGACGTTTACGAAACGCAATCCGTACTATTGTCCTTCTCGCCGCCCCGTATTTATTTACATTCGCAGCCTGGACACTTGGAAACGACTTGCACACTGACAGTTTAGGCAACAATAAAACAACAAACGATAACTGCGCAGGCTGAATTTACATATAATGACTTGTTTATCATACAGCATACTGTATATTTAAATATACTATAGTTTACATATGTATAGTTATAATAAATGCCCCGCTGAGGGTTTAAAGGGATGTCAGCTGTGCAGAGAGCGAACACATGGGAGATATCAGACTCAGAGGATGAGAGTGATAAACATAAACCATCATTATCATCTGTAATACTCGATCAGGACACATGTACGAATGAATCAAACACTTCAGCCGCATCCACGAGCTCATCCGCCCGGGCGGATGACACCAGAATCAGCGGGGATGGAGAGAAGAGCTCCGGGAGGAGCAGAAGGAGGAGGACACGAGAGGAGGTGCAGGAGGAGCAGGAGGTGAGAAGAGCTGCCAAAGAGAAACGGAGGCAGGAGAAGGAGAAGCTCAAAGAGGAGAAACTACAAGAGCAACAGAGAAGGAAAGAGGCAGCGGTGAGAGTGAACCTGCTAAAACCTGAAAACCTCATCAAGAGTCTGACAGTTCAGATTCATGCAGGTGAGAAAACAACACTGTCATGTATTTTTTATCAGCAACTGAATTACATTCCATCAGAAACCAACCACTGATCTGACCACCAGGTTTACTAGTTGCACCTTAATGTTTTTCTTGAATTTTAATGTATTTTTGATTGTTTGTTGTCTCTTCTGTCCCAGTTTTGTCTTAATTAAACTAAATGTAATCTCTCTTTTTTCAGTGCTGTTGCAGTACACAGGCTGTGATGTGTTACTCAGGACTCTCGAAGGTTTGCAATGGAGGAACAGTATAGAGAACCAAGCTCTTCCCAACAGCATCAGCTGGACACGACAAGCCCTTCAGGTCACTAGTAACTCACACTGTTTCTTACTTTACCTCTTCATTAGAGGTGAAATGATTCATTATTATTGTGGCAACATTAGCAAAAGTTTATATGCACAAGAATGTCTCAGAAAGTGTTTGTTCTCTATATGCAGATTGAAGATGAAGCTAAAAATGTTATTGAAGAAGATCAGGTCCTGATGGTGATCTCCCATAATGAGTTTGAAGACATGGTGATGTCACATAAAACAGTGAGCAATCAGTCGGTCAGTCATTCAACATATGTTTATATTATAGTGTATATAATATAGTGTGATTAATATTAATTATGCATTATTATAATTATAAATAATATTGTACTAATTTTAATATTATTATTGTTGTTAAATTATTGCTGCATATAATTATAATATATTATTCTAATGTTAATTATAAATCAAATTAATAAAATGTATAATATTAAATTAACTATATGAATTTACATATGTATATATTATATTAAATATATACATTTCTAAATTAAATAAATTAAATTATGAATTAATTTATGAATAAAATATAAATTAAATTGTGAAAATGATTGTTAGAATATATGTATAATGTATAAATGTATAATATTAAATTAACTATATTAATTTACATATGTATATATTATATAAAATATAATACATATATATATTTCTAAATTAATATAAATTAAATCATGAATTAATGTATGAATAAAATATAAATTAAATTGTGAAAATTATCGTTAGAGTATATAATACACACACATATATAAATTAGAACATTTTAATATTATTTTATTACAAATAATTTTAATTTTGTATACATGTTAATTACATTATTATTATTATTATTATTAAATTTATTATAACATGAATATATACATATATGTGACTCTGGACCACAAAACCACTTTTAAGTAGCACTGGTATATTTGTAGCAATAGCCAACAATACAATATAATGGGTCAAAATATACATTTTTTCCTTTATGCCAAATATCATTAGGATATTAAGTAAAGATCATGTTCAATGAAGATATTTTGCAAAATTTTTACCATAATTATATCAAAACTTAATTTTTGATTAGTAATATGCATTGCTAAGAACTTCATTTGGGCAACTTTAAAGGCCATTTTCTCAGTATTTTGATTTTTTTTTTGCACCCTCAGATTCCAGATTTTCAGATAGTTGTATCTAAATATTGTCCTATCAAACCATACATCAATGGAAAGCATCAATATTCAGCTTTCAGATCTCAATTTCTCAATTTCAAAAAATTGACCCTTTTGTGGTCCAGGGTCACATTTGTGTATATTTGTATTATAATGTGTATTTATGATAATATAGTTTCTTTGTCATTCTAGGCTCCCATTGGTGATATGTATGAGGGGGCGGAGTCTCCGTTGCAGCATCTCTGTAAATACTTGACCAAAACTGCTGGGAAGTTTGTCACAATTCTAGTAATCAGTCATCAGCAACGGTACACATCTTCTCTCAAATCAGCTTATTTTTAATGTAACATTTCACAACAATAAGGCTATTGAATGGACTGCTGTAAGTGCGTATATGTGTGTACAGATCGGGATCTTGGGATGAAGATGATTTTGATTTTCACCTCAGTCAGCATCATCTGGATTCAGAAGAGGTCAGATAAATCTATACTCACACTTGTTTTTTGTGGTCATGTAAGCTTTTAGTAATCATCAATCTTGTTTCTGTGATGGGCAGCTGTTGGTTCACCTCCAGCTCTATTGGAATGTGACAGTGAACTTCCTGTTTGGCTGGCAGGAAGTGGTCGATCATGTGGTTGCAGTTACCAAAGCATTATCTAAGAAACCTTACAAGTAAGTTCTACACAGAAATCTACATCCAAGATGTAGATAAGTTTGTTTTTCATCAGGTTAGGAGAAATGTTTCATTCCATCACTTGTTCATCAATGGATCCTCTGCAGTGAATGGGTGCCGTCAGAATTAGAGTCCAAACGGCTGATAAAAAATCATAGTAATACACAAGTAATCCACACCACTCCAGTCCATCAACTAACATCTCGAGAAGCCAAAAGCTGTTTGTTTGTAAGAAACAAATCCATCATTAGGACATTTATAGCTTCAAACTTTTGCTTCTGGACAAAATATGAGTCCATAATCCATAATAAGACTTCCTCCAGTGTAAAAGTCCATCTCCCCAGAGTCGTTGTCTCTCACATCAAAATCCACCCACACATTTGCCTTGTAAACGGTGCTTGATCTGTCCAAATTTCTTTCCTGATTCAGACAAGACACCTTTTTCGCTTGTGGAAGTGCTATTATAGATAATAGACTTTTATTTTAGCAGGAAGCAGTTGTTTGAAGTTTGTTTCTCACAAACACACAGCTTTTGGCTTTTTAAGATGTTAACTGATGGAGTGGTGTGGATTATTTTGATGTTTTTATCAGCTGTTTTAACTCTCATTCTGACGGCACCCATTCACTGCAGAGGATCCACTGATAAGCGAATGATGAAATGCTACATTTTTCCAAATCTGATGAAGAAACAAACTCATCTACATCTTTGATGGCCTAAGGGTAAGTACATTTTAGCAGATTTTCATTTTTGGCTGAACTATTCCTTTATAGTAGTATAGTGTTATTAACTGCTCATTGTGTAGAAGACACTATGCTTTGTCAACAGTAACTGAGAAGGTGTTTTGTTCTCAGGGCATTGTGTGGCGACCCTGATCTGGGTTTCTGCATGGACGGCTCGTGGTCAGCGGGTGTACGAGTGGACAGGGATGGCCGTGGTCTCGCTCAGGTGTGGACACGTCAGATCCAACAGCTGAACCGCGTCAGTCCAGCTCTGGCCAAAGCCGTGACGAGCGCCTACCCCTCTCCTTCCCTCCTGCTGCAGGTAACGTGTGTTCAGATTCTCACTGAAAGTCTCTCTTTATATGCTCTCAATCACATCTGCTTCAACAGGCCTATGAGGAGCTGCCGTCTGAGGAGGAGCGACGCAGGCTATTGGCTGATCTCGAGGTGGTGGGCGGAGCCAAAGAGAGGCGTGTTGGTCCTGAGCTCGCTGGCAGAATACATCGCCTTCTCACTTCCCAGAATCCTCATCTTCTGCTGGATTAAGGCTAGATTTGTGGGAGTGGAAAACTATTTTGCACTTTATTGCCAGTATAGACGACTAACCATCTTCTATATATTTGTACCTCAGATTAATACATTAATTCTCCATTATGAACATATTAATGGATCTGCTGTCAATACTTGAAAATTAAACATTAATGAAATGTTTTATAATGTTTGCATTATTATTTAAAACTGATATCAACGGTGCAGAGAATTTATGATATGAAATTAATTTTTATATATATATATATATATATATATATATGAAATTTGAAAAATGTAAAAAAAAATCTAATCAGAAATTTGAAAAAATAAAATTTGAAATTTGAAAATATGTATATTACTAATAATAATAATCAATAAATTTATTGATATTTTCTTATTTTATAACAACAATAATAAATAATATAAATAAATAATATAATATGTCAGTGTAAAATAAAGTGACTATTAAGAAAAATAATATAATAATTATAATTATGTTACAATTAATTTAATTATTAATTGTACAAATATTATTTTGGCAGAAATAATCAAGGAGCCCTTAAGCCTCCTTTTTTGCAAACAACAGATTGTTTATAAGTGTTTCTTACTTGAAATACTTGAAATAAAACATATAAATAAAAAGATTAATTCTTTAAGCTAGATGCCAACAATTTCTCATTTCATTAAAATAACTAAAAACGAAATAACTAAAAATGTACTAATTTAAAACTAAAAATGAAACTAGAACTATGTAGATGTTTAAAAAAATAATAAAAATGACAAAAATACAAACAAAATTACTAGAACTTTGACTAAATTTAAATAAAAACAAAATATGAAAATAAAATCCAATTCAACAAACAGTTTGGGATGAGTTATGCTCAGACGTTTAATATTTGTTGAAACAGAAATTAAAAAGAGCAAATTAGATACTCCAAAAAAACATGCAATTATGATTTTTTTGTTGTCGTTGTTTCATTTGTTTTTTACCTCAAAACAATATAATCAGTAAGAAAACATGCAAAAGAGTACAAAATCATTCACTCATATATAGCTAGTATATAATAAATCATAATCAAATAATATAATAATCAAATAATAATAAGAGAGGGGAGGTTAAACTAATGCATAAAAGTTTGTGAATAAATACACAATCTACAGTGTTTATCAAATCAGATATGTATTTTAGCTGTCATATCAGAGCTGTAGCTCTCTGATACTGAATTATGATAAAATACTGTAATTGATTAACAGGCTCAGATATCGCCTGTCAATTACTGGAGATACTAAGATACTATATTGAGAGTATTTACATATTGGTGGTACTGAGGTTTCAAACTACTGATGGTTGTAATATTTCAATAATACTTCTGCAAAAGATGTTTGGCATGTGTTGATCTACCTTAATATACAAGATAAAAACTCTCAAAAGAGGGGTCACCTGACTGGAAATATTGGCACTGGAAATGAGCAAGCTGATGAGAAATTTCAATCTTTACCCTCATCCTGAACCCTGAATAATGAATTAACTGGAAAAAGAAACAGACTACTAAGTAACAAAGCCACTAATTCACTAGATCTCATGAAGGTTATAATTCACAACAAGTCCAGTGAATGTTTTTTGATAGTTTGGCAAGGGATGAGGACGAGCGGTTTGAGTTGAACTGCATAATGTGTGTATTTAAGGAATAGTTCACCTAAAAAGGAGTTATGTCATTTAGTTACTCTCATGTTTTTTCAAACCCTCATGACTTTCTTTTTACTCTAGAACACACAAAAAAGGTTAAGCATTATTCAAGAAGAAAAGAAAGCCTCATACCTAGGGCTATATAATTTGGGGGAAAATTTGAAATATTGAAATTTGAAATATGAAACATTCTAATTTGAAAAATTGAAAATTTGAAAAATTGAAAATTCAATTTTGAAAAATTGAAATTTGAAATGTGAAAAATTGACATTTGAACTGTGAAAAATTCAAATTTGAAATGTGAAAAATTCAAATGTGAAATTTGAAAAGTTTTGATTATATATTATATACAATGATAATTATATAAATAAATAATATAATATTTCGGTGTAAAATAAAGTGACTATTAAGAAAAATAACAGAATTATTATTTTACAATTAATATAATTATTAATTGTACAAACATTATTTTGACAGAATAAAAAAACAAGGAGCCCTTAAAGCTCCTTTTTTTGCTTCCTTTTTTTTTTTAAGTGCTTCTCTTTCGCAGTCTTTGCAATTTTGTAATCACACTAAGCCATATCACGATATCAGCTAATCGAACAGCCTTTCTCAAATGAGTTTGGAACAACATGAGTGTAAGTAAACCATGAACTCTCTCTCTAAATGTGACCTATGAGCTGTGATTTACATGTAAACGCTGTGTGTCTCATGTCCAGCGGCAGCGTTTCCTCTGATACGTCTCTAGATCTGCAGAGAAGCCGTCTGAGTCACTCTCAGAGGCGGAGTCAGGCCAAAAGGAGGCGTGGCCTGCCGAAGTGTATGAGGAGCATAGAGTGCAAGAACCGGTGTGTTCCGTTTTACACATAGAACTAGCATCATTAACCGTATGGCCGTCACTAGAAACACATATTGGCGGGTCACAGCAAGAACAGGAAACAGACACGTGTTGAAATGTAGGGTCAGGGCTGGGGGCGGAGCTAAAGTAGAGGTCAGAAGGTGAAGGTGGATCAAGGTAACAAGCAACATCCATTATGGAGACATCATCTTGATAGGATGTAGAATCGGGATATACGGAGACAGAATCAAGAGACTCAGGGTTATCAGAGAAGGAACTAGCAATAAAGACACGTTCGGTGTCGGAGGGATAGTGGGAAGGAAAAGGGCTTGTGAATTCGTCATATTCGCCATCCTCTGTTTGTGTGGCTTTGTCTTCCCTGTTGTGTGTGCAGGCATCTGCGCAGCCGAGGGTCAGCACCCATCCCAGCTGGTTAGACAGCAGCAGACGCAGACCCGGCGGCAGAGGCAGCACGCGCAGAGCGTCTGCGCAGTTGGGCAGCATTTTGCGCAGCTGTGTGCAGCACAGGTACTGTAACGTGGTTGGCGCTGAATGCGAACGGATCAGTTTCATGCTGCTCTTGGCCGCAGTCGAACACACCATTGGATACAAACGCTTATTCTGCAAGTGAGTGGCTGCTATGCCTGATAGAACCATAGATAGATAGATAGATAGACATGAAAAAGGAAGAATAAGAAAGATTGTAGTTGCAAGAGGTGTTTCAGTAGGAAATACATTCATACAGGACAGAAAAGAGAGAATGTCTTACCGATGCAGCGGCGGTTCTTATAAAAGCTCAGGGTGCCGTGCCAGCTGTCCAGATGAACCCCGATTATGGACCCTTGACCAAACCGTGATGAAAAGTTCACCTTTGACCCCTTGTGGTGTAGGTGACCTGAATCATGAGCCATGTATATGAAGACAAAGTGTTAAAAATGCATTAATACTACCACAAAATACTTAAAATCCAGTCAAAACAATGTGGGGGTTGGTACGTCTTTTAATGTTTTTAAAATAAGTCTTTGCTGCTCACCAAGGCTGCATTTATTGGATTAAAAATACAGTAAATTGTGAAATATTATTACAATTTCAAATAACCACTTTCTATTTGAATATACTGTAAATTGTAATTTATTTCAGTGAGTCAAAGCTGAATTTTTAGCATCATTACTCCTGTCTTCTGTGTCACATGATCCTTCAGAAATCATTCTGTTATGCTGATTTGCTGTTCAAGAAACTTTATTATTATTATTAATGTTGAAAACAATTGTGATGCCGAATATTTTTGTGGAAACCGCTGTACATATTTTATTTTTCAGGATTCTTTGATGAATAGAAAGTTCAGTATAACAGCATTTATTTAATGTTAATCAATAATTTTGATCAAGTTAATGTGACTTTACTGAATAGAAATATTAATTTCTTTAAAAAAGCTTACTGACCTCAACCTTTTGAACGGTAGTGTATATCTAAAATTACATACAATGGATACTTATGGCCTTAAGGCGATAAATGTTTTATACATTTGCTTTTTTATACACAGACAAGCAGGATTTTTAAAAAGTAATTAAATGAATAATGCTGAATTAACTGTATAGAGTGCAGGCAGAGGTCATGTGACCTCTGACTTCACCTGTATAGGACAAACCCCAGCTGTCCTCATCTGTGCCCAACAGACTGCAGAAACTATGTTTGAACTGATCCAGGTTCACTTCTGATGTCCCAATACCAACCATCTGTGCTCATAAACACACAAAATACTGATTTTAAATACTTTTTCACTCTTATTAAGAGATCCTAAAACATATTTGTGACCCTGGACCACAAAACTTTTAAGTCTTTTAAGTAGCGCTGGTATATTTGTAGCAATAGCTAATGATACACTGTATAGGTCAAAATGATTGATTTTTCTTTTATGCCAAAAATCATTAAGATATTAAGTAAAGATTATGTTCCATGAATATATTTTGCAAATTTCCTACCATAAATATATCAAAACTTATTTTTTGATTAGTAATATGCTAAGAACTTCAGTTGGACAACTTTAAAGGTGATTTTCTCAAGATTTTGATTTTTTTGCACACTCAGATTCCAGATTTTCAAATAGTTGTATCTCAGCCAAATATTGTCCTATACTAACAAAACATATATCAATGGAAAGCGTATTTATTCAGCTTTCAGATGATTAAATTTTACCCTTATTACTGGTTTTGTGTTGCAGGGTCACATATATTAATTACATTGTTAATCTAGTTTAGTGTCTTTGCACGTCCAGTCACTGTATCTCACCATATCCGTGCCATAGACGGGTGATGTCATCTTGATTTCCCAGAAGTGCTGTCCGTCGCTGAGAGCCTTCGCACCTCTGATGGCGGCGGTTCCACAGCTGTACTCCGAATGGAAGCTCACCTTCCGGTTAGAGCAGCTCAGAGACACGGAGGATGATTTGCTCTCCTCGTCCCAAACCCATTCACACCCTTAATACAATGACAAACACAAAGATCCATGATTTCAAATCTTCAGTGTGGAAAAACACAGCATCGTTCACTTGTTTTTTATTAAAATAAAAAATCTCACCCTGTTCTTCCTCTCCACATGTGCAGCTGAGGGTGTACGGGCTGATCTGTTCGTCTGAGCTGAGTTCGGTTTGAGCCGGACACTGGCAGAACGACTCGCCCGTCACGGGCACCACCGGCGGCAGCTCCGCTGGCACACACACCGTCACGTGCTCGTACCCTGTAGAGTCGCCCTCCGACTGACCACAAACAAAACCAGTCAATGATCTCACTTACATTTTAAAATCAAAAGAAATTATTCATTATATTTTTCATACAGAAAAAGAGCAAAGCCTGTTTTATACCTATTAAGAAGTTTCATAATCTTCATGTGTGAGAAGCTGATTTAAAGCAGCACATGCTGTGTCACTGTAAACTGTTCATTTGAGACTCTGATTGGCCAGATGCCCAGGTAATGTAAAACTAGTGCTAGTTAGCTCAAAATAACCTGACAGAAATAAGCACAGCTTGTGAGGACAGAGTAACTCATGCTCACCTGTGATCCCACAGCCTGTTTTTCTTCTGGGTCGAGAGTCGTGGTGAGGGGCGTGGCTTCAGTCTCCGGGACATTCTCACTAACAGCATACTTATTCCAAGACATTCCTGGAACACAAGAACAGAACAGGGCTGTTCATTTTTACATTTATCCATCAATCAAACAGTCTGTCTATATCTATCTATCTATCTATCTATCTGTGTGTTTGTCTGTTTGTCTGTCTATCTATCCGTCTATCTGTCCATCACTCTGTCGCTCTATTTATTTGTCTGTCTATCCATCTGTCTATCTATCCATCTATCTGTTCACCTCTCTATCTGTCTATTCGTTTGTCTGTCTGTCTATCCATCTATTTGTCTGTCTGTCTATCCATCTGTCTGTATATCTACTTGTCTATCTATCCATCTGTCTATCTATTTATCTGTCTGTCTGTCTATCTATTTGTCTGTCTGTCTATCCATCTGTTTGTTTATTTATCCATCTGTCTGTCTGTCTATCTATCTATCTATCTATCCATCTATCTATATGTCTGTGTCTCTGTTTATTTGTTTGCCTGTCTATCTGTTCGTCTTTTGGTCCGTCTATCTATTTGTCTGTTAATCCTTCTGTCTGTCTGTCTATCTATCTATCTATCTATCTATCTATCTATCATCTATTTGTCTCTCTGTCTATCTATCCATCTATCTATGTTTATTTGTCTGTCTGTCTGTCTGTCTATCTATCTATTTGTCTATCTGTCTATCTATCTATGTCTATCTGTCTATCTATCTATCTATGTCTATCTATCTATTTGTCTATCTATCTATTTATTTGTCTGTCTGTCTATCTGTCTGTCTTTTAGTCTATCTATATGTCTGTCAATTTATCTCTCCGTCTATCTATTTGTCTGTCTGTCTATCTGTGTCTGTTTATCTATCCATCTGTCTGTCTTTCTCTCCATCTATCTGTCTGGCTATTTATCTATATATCTATCTATCTATCATCTATCTATCTATCTGTCTATAGTTGTCAACATTTGAAGTGGATCAAAAAAGTTAATCAAAGTCATCCCAAAACAAGAATGAGTATTGTTTTGGTTTTAGGACATCGTCGATGAATTTTCTCAGCATCACTTCCTGTAGCTGCTGACGCACAGATGTCCGGCTTTGCCACGAACTTGTTTTGCACTGACAGACTGACTCCGCTGACACTGTACCCTACTTTTGATTGCTCCATATGCCACGGCTGGCAATCTGAGACGCTAGTCTTACGTGCTTCATGTGATCTGCTCAAATCGCTCTGATGTTTACACTGTAAGATTTTCAAAACATCCCACAATGCTTAAGAAACTTTGAAAATCATTACTAGAACAGGCTGGCAAAGCAGAAAATGCTCTTTAGAAATCTCATTGCACATGGATAAACACAGAAACTGGCATGCTTCAAGAAACTGTTTTTTATATAAATCTGATTTCTTTAATGGTTACAGGTTTTGACTGCATTTCAAACATTTCTATACCCTAGATATAAGTGTATAACAGGATGAGAAGACTTAATTGATTCTGTCCTAATGTGCACGCGACATGGCCAGGTGTTCGCTAATTGATGGATAATTTGTATCTGAAATGAGAATCCTGCCCTAGATACCTCCAACACCTTGGAGCTGACCAACTAGCCCATCTTTACTTGTGTGCTTCTGGGAAATGCAATGGTGCAATAAGTTTGCATTACACTGGCATAAGCACATTTTTAATGCAAACAGCATATTAATAACAAACAAGATTGCGTAAAAGTAACGTGATAGGAGATCATGTAATTTACACAATATAAAGACAGGTTGAAATGTGGAACGTACGAGGGAAATTTATATTTTACTATAAAAAAAACACAATAATTAGTAAAACTATTATTATTAAAAATTATTATAATTAGTAAAATGCATAAAATAGTTCAAATATAGCATGTCACATTGACAATTCAAGTTCACTATGCCGAATTGTTGCTGCTATTATTTACAACAAAAAATAATGTTAATATCAGTTAGTAAAGCTGCATATTCATTTGAATATGAATCACATTTAAAAACACTGAAAACAAATTCTCTTCACATTGACATGAATAAAAATAATACCAAAACTTATTGTACTAATCATAACAATACATAATGTATTACTAATATGCACTTGTACTGAATATTATCATAATACCAGTACTCCAAACAATAATAACCTAACATGATAATTAATATATAATAATAATTATAATTATTAAATATAATAATAATTAGTACTAGCAGCAGTAGCATTAACAGTAATTATAATAATAAATTACATTTATATAGAGCTTTTCTTGACACATAAACCACTTTACAAATTTGAAGGGGTTAAAATCTCTTCAAACAACACTATAAAGTTGGAGATATTATAATAAATAATTTTGATAATTATATATTGATTGGTTTAATATATTAACGGGAAAACGTGTTTAGACTGCTTATCTCCTGTAAACACCTAACTGCACCAAGAATCATTTTACAGAATGAACCTTCAATGACAACACAACTTTTTCTTTACTAAAATGATGACATAATTAACATATAAACTCACATACCTTGTTACGCTTTCGTAGAATTTATTCCCTCTGCTTTAGACACGCGTTTCCATCAGGAGCTGCTGTAAGTGATATAGCTGGTGCGTGTTGGTTTGGTGACCTACATCTACACACACCAAACACACAACACCGGCCAGTCAGCAGTCATACTACGAAAAAGGCGTAGTTCATGAATATCAATTAGGTCAAGCGGTAGTTGCTCGGTAACCATCCTGGAGCGTCTAGTGACTGTACCTAATTAATATTCATGAACTGACGTTTCATTGGCTATATGAGTAGCGCCCACTTACGTCGTCTCTTTTTCAGCCAATCGGTCAGCCATACTGCGCAAACGTCTCGTTACGTAGTTAATATTCATTATATAGACTTCGCCATAGTAATACTCGTAATTTAGCAGACGGAATAGGTCGATCTGTCTATCAACCTCATTAAAGACCGCTTTAAGGATCAGACCGCGCAGGCTTTCCGTCAACTTTACCTTAAACGACAAATTACCTGACCTACAGAACCAACGTGCAAGCATCAATGACGTGGAAAACTAAAACCTTGCAAAACATCACAAATAAACGTGTATTGAAGAAAGTAAATTCTTCTTCACAGTATTCAAACTGTGCTTGAGGAAAATAAACGTATATTGAGCGATTAATATTTAAACAATATTATGACAATATTAATACAAAATTATAATGAATTAATAATTATGTGTGGATATTGATGGAACTTTAAATGTTAAATATGTTTTAATAAATATGTTACTATGTAATATTAAATAGAATATTAACAGGGACGTGACCAAGTCCAAAAGTAACACGAGATGCGGTGCACTCTTTTGTCTGATTGGACGAGCTCGCTCGTAGGCGGGATCAAAAACGCAGAACGTCATTTGACGTAGTGCGGAAGTAAAATAAACCAACATGGACAGCAGCGGTGAGTTTGTGCAAAGCGATCAGCAGGACTTTTTCCATTAACAAGTTCTTTATGGAATACAACGGAATGACTTCACAGCATGTTGTCGTAAATACAACGGAATTAAAATAAACATAAATGCAATAATTACAGACGTTTTGATTCTGATAATACCATGTTATTGCACATGTAGCATGGTAAAACTATGTGTATGAACCAAAACAATGCCATATTTTAAGACATTTAGATTGCAAATACGATGTTTTTGTTGGACATTTACTATGATGCTATTCTTTGGACTTCTACTAAGTAACTGTAAAGACAACACAATATCTAAATGTCTATAAAGGGATGAATTGAATTGAAACGTAATGTTGAAACTCACGTGTGCTTGTGTCTCAGAGAAAGGGAATCTGGATCAGGTGAAGCACGTGGTTCTGGTTCTGTCTGGTAAAGGTGGAGTGGGGAAAAGCACTATTACCACTGAACTTGCCCTGGCACTCAGACATGCAGGCAAGAAGGTGAAATGCCATTTAATTCTATTTTATTCTGTTCTGTTTTATTTGATTCTATTCTACTCCATTCATTTCTATGTAAATCTATTCCATTATATTGTGCTCTATTCTATTCTTGATTGTTTTACTTGATTCTATTCTGCTGTACTTTCCTCTGATTTATTCTATTGCCCTGTAACATTGTATTCTGCTCTGTTCAGTTCTATGCAGATCTGTTCTATTATATTGTGCTATATCCTATTGTATTCAGTTATATTATGCTTTATCCTGTTATATTGTGTTCTATTGTACTCTGCTCTATTCTGTTCTGTTCTATTCTACTCTGTTGCTTTATATTCTGTTCTACTTGTTTCTACTCTGCTGTATTCTGCTTCATTCTTTTCTGTTGTGCTCTATTTTTATTCTGCTGTATTTTTTACTCTTTATGTATTCTTTTATGTTCTGTTCTACTTGTTTCTATTCGGCTGTATTCTGTTGTGCTCTATTTTATTCTGCAGTGTTATATTCTACTCTATTCATTATTCTGTTCTGGTCTACTCTATTATATTCTGCACTATTTGATTATCCTCTGTTTGTGCTTTATTCTATTCTGTTATTGTTCATTCTATCTTATTGTGCTTTATTTAATTCTGCTTTATTCTATTATACTGTACTCTATTATATTCTACTTTATGATTTTATATTCTGTTTTACTTGATTCTGTTCTGCTCTATTTTATTCTGCTTGATCCTATTCTGCTCTGTTGTATCTATTCTCTTCTGTACTATTCAGTTCTATTCTGCTATATTCTGTTGGTTCTATTATATTGGGCTGTATTTTATTCTGTTCTGTTATATAAATTCTATTCCATTCTATTCTGTTCTTTTATGTCATGATATGTTGTTGTTGTGTCTGTCAGGTGGGTATCCTGGACGTGGATCTGTGCGGTCCCAGTATCCCACGGATGCTGAGCGTGGGGAAGCCGGAAGTGCATCAGTGTGACGCGGGGTGGGTGCCCGTGTACGCAGACCCCCAGCAACAGCTCGCGCTCATGTCCATCGGCTTCCTACTGGAGGATTCGGACGAGGCCGTCGTGTGGAGGGGACCCAAAAAAACAGGTCTGACCTTTGCCATTGAACTTTTGAACTTTGATACCTGAAACTCGCGTCTCACATCTCCCATATTCCTCAGCTCTGATTGGGCAGTTTGTCAGTGATGTGGCATGGGGTGAACTGGACGTCCTGCTAGTGGACACACCGCCGGGAACGTCAGATGAACACCTTGCCGTGCTCGAGAACCTGCGCAAACACAAAGTGGACGGAGCCGTGCTGGTCACTACACCACAGGTGAACATAACAATGCTGTAAATCTCAAATCTGCTGAACAACATGCATTAACATCCTTTCAAATATCAGGCAGTGTCTACAGGAGACGTGAGGCGAGAGATCACCTTCTGTAAGAAGACAGGTGTAAAAATCCTGGGCATCGTGGAGAACATGAGCGGCTTTGTGTGTCCACACTGTTCTGTGAGTATCAAACACATACAGCTGTATGGGAAAATGCGCCTAACAATCTGTATTTAATCACTGATGTGTGTTTTTCAGGAATGCAGTAACATTTTCTCTAAAGGTGGAGGTGAGGAATTAGCCAAGCTCACAGGATCTGTGTTTCTAGGTAATGTGCTGATCAACCAACAATTTTTGCTTGTGTTGTTCCACAATTTCACCACTCGATGGTGCACAGCATCTAATTTTTTGCTTTATTTCAATGAGTTTTGAGTGCGGGATAGATATGAGACTATAGTGTGGTCCAAAAGTCTGAGGTCATACTGAAGAGCAACCTGAAACAGTTAAAAAATTACAACAAACATATGATGTAAAATTAATAAGAAATACTAAAGATTTCATTTTAATTAAAAATACTATTATAAGAATAAAAATATTTTAATTCTGAAAAAAGTAAAACATAAATGATAATATATTGTAATATAAAATATATTATAATAATTTACATTTCATTAAGATTTTTCAAATAATTAAATTACAGTTATTATGGAACATCTCAAAACTTGCTTTAAAACATGATTATATTCATATCAAAGAATCAAATACTAAGACAGATTTGAATTTGTGTTCCTTTTTAACTTTTCACTGAAGTTATGCTAATACTAATTCAAATATTTATTATAATGATTTAAATTAGGCTAGAATTATTATTTACAATAAATAATTAATAATAATTAAATTAGAATTATTTGTTGTTTGATGCAAATTTATTACTTTTTTTTTTTGTTAACCTGGCAACACATCCCTTCCATAAATTAACCATGGTTTTACTAAAAATAAACATACCATGGTAACCATAAATTAACCATGGTTTTGGTACACTAACCATAGTTTAACCATGGTATTTGTAGTAAAACTGTAAAGATTCGCAATACGCACTCCGAAGTCCCTGATCTGAATCAGATGATTCATGAACTCGCTCCAAAATCCTGATCTGAATCAAATGATTTACGAACCCGTTCCTAAGTTCAGATCTGAATCAAATGATTCGTCATCCACACTCCAAAGTTCCAATCTGCATCAAATGATTCATGAACCTGCTCCGAAGTTTTTATCTGAATCAAATGATTCACGAACCCGCTCCAAATTTCCGATCTAAATCAAATGATTCACGATGCCACTTCAAAGTTCTGATCTAAATAAAATGATTAGCGATGCGTACTACATAGTCCCGATCTGAATCAAATGTTTTGCAATCCTCGCTCCGAAGTCCTGATCTAAAACAAATGATTAACAAACCCACTTCAAAGTTCCGATCATCTGAATCAAAATATTCATTAACCCACTCCAAAGTTCTGATCTAAATAAAATGATTCGCGATACCCACTCTAAAGTCCCGATCTGAATCAAATGATTCGCGAACCCGCTCTGAAGTTTCTGATCTGAATCAAATGATTCAACCCGCTCTGAAGTTCGATCTGAATCAAATGATTCACAAAACCACTCAAAGTTCGATCTAAATAAAATGATTCGCGATCGCTCTGAAGTCGATCTGAATCAAATGATTAGCGAACCAGCTTTCGTTCGGATCTAAATCAAATGATTAAATACAGGCTTGACTGATCTGAATCAAATGATTCACAAACACACTCCAAAGTTCTGATCTAAATAAAATGATTCGCGTCGCACGCGAAGTCGAACTGAATCAAATGATTCGCGAACCAGCTCTGAATTTCCTATCTGAATCAAATGATTCGAACCTACTCAAAAGTTCCGATACAAATCAAATGAACTCAAAGTTCCGATCTAATTAAAAGATTCACGAACCGCTCGAAGTTCCCGATCTAAATAAATGATTTGCAATCCGCGCTCCGCAGTCCCGATCTGAATCAAATGATTCACGAACCCGCTGCCAAGTTCGGATCTAAATCAAATGATTCGCAATACACGCTCCGAAGTACTGATCTGAATCAAATGATTCACAAACTCACTTCAAACTTCCGATCTGAATCAAAAGATTCATTAACCCACTACGAAGTTCCGATCGGAATCAAAAGATTCACAAACCCGCCCAGAACTTCTGATCTAAATGATTCATCATAATGATTAATGATCCACAATTTCAGATTGGGAGCTTCAGGTGATTCATGAACTGGCTATGAAGTTCTCATATGATTCAAAATATTTGTGAACCTGTTGCGATGTTTCAATCTAAATCAAACATTTTGCTTTTTTAGCAATATACGGATGTACTTTTTTTTTTAGCGTATTTATTTAAGCTTCTGAGGTAATATCAATGGTATGACCCATTTCAGATGCAGCCAAAATTACAACAGAGGTTACATATATTTGTTTGTTAAAATCTATTGCTAGAGACGATTTTGACTGTCAGGCTTTTGAACCCCACTGTACTTCACATCCTTTTATATCTAAACACATACACTGACTGATTGTGTGTCTGTAGGCTCAGTACCGCTGGATCCGCTCTTGACAGCGAGTTTAGAGGAGGGGCGGGACTTCCTGCAGGCGTTTCCAGAGAGCAGCACGTACACAGCAATCAGTCAAATAGTGAACACTCTCCTCAGCAGCCTGGACGCCTGAAACAGCACTGAATAAATGTAATCAATACATGACAGAGACTGAGATGACGCTTTACATTCCTGTCTCATGTGATGTCCTTTATAATGACAGGATTTATCTGTAAAATCTATCTGAAAGCTGGAGAATGTATGTTATTGATAATGCAATGTGTTTCATACTAGTGTAACTTTGAATAAAAAATAGTAAATATAAAATATATGGTGTCTATTTTGTCCCACACTAATATGTTTAAAAAAACTCAGACTATTTCTCAGATTTTGAAAATTCAAATCATGTACTCCAGAAAAAAACAATAAAAAATGGAAAGCGTTAAGGACGTTAGCTGTAGATCTATCAGTGCTGTTGATTAATTATTTTCAAGGTTGAGGCTAAAGTCGAACACACACAGCTGCACACACTCACACGGGCCGTCGCATGATGAATAAGCACAGGGAACACAGGCATCTGGAAATTACACTTGTGAGACCCGTCGAGGGGCACACGCACACCTTTAATACAACCAAACATCAGATATACACAGGAAACAACCAGAAATACACACATCAAGCTGAAGTACTCCCCAACAACTGCACTCGCCAGCAAACCCCGGCCAATGCAGTGCTATTCTCACATATATAGATCTGTATTTATATATATATAGATTTATGTTTATATAAATATCAATTCAAAGGATCTGAGGAGCTTCAAGTACATTTTCATGAACAATATTCTCAATAAATAAAATCAGTGGAAAACAAAAATGGACGTCAACAAAAACTATTCCATTCCACATACAGATTCGTCAGTGCGTTTTTCCACTTTACAAACACTTCTTTGACACCAATGTGGAAATTTATAAAACTCCCAAATCACGTGACAGGAAGAGACAGGAACCAGAGGCGTTCGTGCGTTTCCCTCTCTAACATGAAGGGAGCGAAAGAGAACGCGTGATTGGCTAACAGATCGATAGGCAGGAGGGGTGTGGAAACAAACAGAAAATGAGATCTATTACAGCATTATTATTATATTATTATATATTTTTTTTCTTCACAGACACAGGACGAAATCACTATATACCGCATTTACAAGAAATCAAAACTATCAAACTGGGACGACTGTACACTTTCAGAGATAAAACTGAACACTGAGCCTTGTGTAGGATTATTTCCCCACCTCTCAATTCATCTAATTTCATTTTATGCTAAGGTACCTTTTATTTTTTTTCCCCCTCCCTTCCCACTTTTTATTTTTTGTTCCACGTGCCCCGTCTTGCGGTTCCGGCAGCGCCGCATGCTGACTGCCAGTTTATTTGGTTGAGAGAATCAGGGCTACGATGAGGCCGTAGAGACCCAGGACTTCAGCGAAGATCAGAATGAGGATCATGCCAACGAAGAGGCGCGGCTGCTGGGCGGTGCCACGGACGCCCGCGTCTCCCACGATGCCGATGGCGAAACCGGCTGCCAGCCCGCTCAGACCCACGCTCAGGCCCGCGCCCAGATGCAAGAAACTCCTGCCACACGGAAAGAACAATCAGACGATAGCAAAATAAGGAATTACATGAATGAATAAACACTTTTTATTTTTTAAAGAGTTGGGATATTTTTTTGGTGTAAATAGAAATAATTCACATAAACATTAATAAATGAGACAGGTTTGTCTAATTGATTGTGAAAATGCTGCAGTGAATCAGAGCTAAAAAAAAAATGTGTATGTGTAAAAAAAAAATATATATATATATATATATATATATATACACAGACACACATACACACACATATATATAATATATAATTTTATTTACATTTTTAAACACGTTTATAAAATAAGTGTATAAACAAGTGTATAAAATAACTTTCATGTTATTTAAAATGCATTTATATTATTTATATGAAAAATAAATTAATAATTTAAATAAATGCATAAATTAATAAATTAAAAACATAATTTTAAAGAAACGCATTAATGTTTAAAAAAAGAAAACAATACAACACCACCAATCCTTCTACAATATCAGCAATACAGAAATTAAAATTGCAAAATACTACTAGAATCAACAACAAAAATGTTTGTATTGCAACCATAATAATCTAATCTAATCTAATCTAATACAAATCTGTGTTATTTTAGTATCATTAAGATATTATTAGGGTTGCAAAGGGGTGGAACTTTCTGGTAAATTTCCAATATTCCAAAATATCCTGGAAAGTTTCCAAAATTTCTGGAATGTTTCCGAAATTTACTGGAAAATTTCCACCTTTTTCCCTAAATATTATAGTACGTATTAATATTATGAATTGATTTAAATTTAGTAATTTTTTTTTTTTAAATATGCCTATATAGTTTTTATTAATTTTATTTTATTTCAGAAGAAGATCTATTTCAACTGAATGAAAATATGACAGGTTCCCTTTCAGCAACTAGCTAAAACAAAAAATAAATAAATAAATAAATAAAATGAATGAATATACATATATATATATATATATATATATATATATAGATAGATAGATAGATAGTGTTTTTTTACAGTTTATTAGTTGTGATGATATGTTGAACTCACTTGTAGAGAGTGATCTTGTCTGAGATGCTGTTGGCGATGAGGACGGCCACCACCAGCCCGTATATAGCGATGATTCCCGCCATGACCACAGGAATGATGGACTTCATGATCAGCTCCGGACGCATCACAGACATGGCAGCGATCCCCGTGCCGCTCTTCGCTGTGCCATACGCCGCACCCAACGCTGCACAAAGACACACACACAAACTGCTTACTCTTCATGCACAATTTCCTTTGTTACTGCAACAAAACTGCTGCAAAAATACGAAAGCTACATTATTTGACTTCCCAATAACAGTGCACTCAAACTGTGAGTAAATATAGTTACATCTATACTCTCAGTCCTGTTCTAAAAGATGCAACCTTCATTAAAAACATCTTACAGATTTCAATAAGAAAGTGAACAGGTGTATATTGCATATGCATATGATTACATAATTTCTCAAGGCTGCCTGACTCTGCAGAAACAGCATGATTCACGTCTCCTGCAATATTTCTGGAGCGTTCTGTAGTGAAACCAAAAGGGCAAAAACATGAGTAAGCAGGAGTTTTACACTTATGAACAGACTGCCTGTGAAAAACTCACTAAACTAAAACACTGCTAAATAATTTCTAGGGCATTTCTATCACATTCTGCAAGGCTGCGAGTTATCTGCATGTTTCATATATCATCCACAAAGATGAAAATCATACATTTGACAACTTGGAAGAAAAATAGCAGAACTCGTTTCAACAAAAGGCTAATATTTAGGATTAGTGCTTTCAAAATACTGAATGAAAAATAGTAATAGAAGATTGCAATATCAATAACACTACATTTTTAGGAATGAAGATACTAATACTGACAACAGAAGTGTACCATGGAGAAAATATAATAATTTAAGCACCAGCAGATGGGTGGAACTGATCTCAGGTTCAAACCAGTGCTATTTTAGTTTCATTGACATAACCATTTTAGGCTGTAGTAATATTTTGTTTAGTCATTTTTATTTTAGTATTTTCCGTTTTAGTCATTTTTTGTGTTTTTGTCATTTGTATTAGTTTTATTTTTTTTTTTATGTCTACATACATTCATTCATTTACGTTTCAATTTTTATTTCAGTTTTAGTTTGTAGTACATCAGGTTAAATTAAATATAAATTGTTTGAATTTAAAATGTTGAATTTAGCTGACAATATTTATTCACATTTTTAATATTAATAATAATGCTTAATAATAATTAAAAAAAATATCTCAGTTCAAGTAACTTTTTTTTTTTTTTAATTTGTTCAAATCAGGTAACTAAACCAAGTTTGATGGGTGGTTACCCCCCTTCGGTATTTTATGTCTGGTTGCGATGGTCTTGGGAGACACACTGGTGTGTGTAGAGTCAAGTGTTAATTCTGCTCACGGTTAACATGCCGCTGCATAATACAGCACGTTCATCCAGGAATCTCAGTCTAATCTTAGTTTCCGGGATTAAAGTGTAACCCTGCTGCATTAACCACGATTACAACTACTACTGCAGCACAGAATCACCCAAACTAGCCAATAACAGAGTGTGTGTGTGTGTGTGTGTGGTGACAGATGGGCTCGTGCAATGAAGAGCAGAATCAATCCTTCAGCGTGCAGATGGCCACTGTCCAAACACACACACACACACTATTTAAGACCAACTCTACCTGCTCTGAGAACACCACATACACACACACACACAAACACACACCAACAACGTCAGGTAAAACAATCTGATAATGAAGTCTGATTTACTGCATTTCCTTGAAGAATTTTTACAGATGAAGATGCTGATGCATTAATTAATTAATTAAAATATGTGACCCTGGACCACAAAACCAGTCATAAGGGTCCTGAATATATAAGCTTTCCATTGATGAAGTTCTTAGCAATGCATATTACTAATCAAAAATTGAGTTTTGATATATTTACGGTAGGAACATTACAAAATATCTTCATGGAACATGATCTTTACTTAATATCCTAATGATTTTTGGCATAAAATAAAAATCAATCATTTTGACCCATATAATGTATTGCTACAAATATGGTCACATATTTCATAGCATTTTAGCAGAAGCAAAAGCTATTTTTACATAAATTACCTTAATTAGTAGAAATTAAAATAATCATAATAGCAATAAAAATACAAAAAATATAAATATAAATATATAAATATATATATATATATATATATATATATATATAAAAATATAAATATAAAATATAATAATATTTATATATATAAATATATATAAAAAAAATAGTTTTCACGCAACATTGCAAAAATATATAAATTATTTAAAACCATCAGTTTTATATTTGACAGAAAATCTGAACTTTTCCCAAGAGAGAACAGTCTAATAATTAAATTTATAAATAAAGCCAATTGCAAATATAATTTAAAGCAGGACATTCGAAGTCCTGCATGACCAATTCATCATTTTGTATACACAGATAGGGCATGTCCGTTTTTAAAATGAAATCAATAGGTAGTCCTTTCATTTATAACAGGGTCTGATGAAATCTTGGTAAAACCATCTGGCATTTAGATACATCTATGATGAATGATTTTGGCCAGTGAAGTTTCAGATAATTATGAAGAACCAGAACAGACTCTGGGATACAGACATTAAATGAAGGAATAGACTAGAAATGTACAGATACACATATTGAGACCAATTAGCAATATGTACAAGTAATCAAAATGGTCAGAAGCGCCCTGTGTAATGACTATTTTTGACTCAACACATCTTAAATATGCAATACTTACAGCTACTCAAAACACTCATTGCAATGAACAAAAATGGATAAGATGGCTTTAAAAGCACAGGTGATTACATTTGAAAACTTAAAAAAAGATACAAGATTAACTAGTCCACTACTGTAACCATCCCCACTGGCAATAATAATTAATTTAGTTTCATTTTTCTAAATCTTTTTGCCTGATACTGATGACTGATTAAAAAAAAAAACATACATACACTGGACATGATTTGTGCATTATAATGCACAATATATTCACCCAGTTCTTACTTGTAAATTTGCACCATTTACATAGTGGCGATTTGATTTGACAAACACTTTTCAATCAGCTAAAGTTGTACTGATGCTAAAAATCTCAAAAAGGCCACATAGCATCCAATTAATCAGCTTATGCAATCAATATTAATCTATAGATAGTGTATCCCTACCAGTCCTGAATATAGCCTACCGGCAACAACTGCAATCTGCTACACTAAACATATATATTTATTTAATAGACACATCCTGAGAGACTCACAAATGAGCACAGGACTACACGGACTGAACTGGGACAGGATGCCAAGTCAGATGAAAGACTAACATCTCAAATTAGCTCCAGCTCTTCCAAACACACAGTGGCATCAGAAATGCTCTGCGTGCATCACGCCTGTTAGTCACAACACTAATCAAATCACTTCTTCCACAAGTAAATATAACGTCGATCAGATCAGCTGAGCCTGAATGAAAGGCGTTCACAAAATAACTCAACATCCTCCGTGTGTAAATGAGCAGGAACGTCGAGAACAAACACAACCATTCTGTCTGGATCAACATCTAATTCTCACTCTATCGATGGCATTTGTGGCATAATTACCACTGAAAACGATTTCAACTCATCTCTCAGTAACAAAAATCTTGAATAAAATGAATCAAGGTTACAGTAATGCATCCCTGCTGGAAAAAAATGAGTCATGCACTTTAAAGGCACTAATATTTGAGCTATAAAAAAACCCCAGCAAAATAAAAACCACATCATAGACGCATTCAAAACCCACTGACTTTTTAAACAACAGAACATACAATGTAGGGCGGAGCTTGTTTTATTACAACCAGAATTAAGTGGATTGTAAAAGGGGCGTGGCATACTGACATAGAGCCAGATGGTCAGGGGGAGGGGCTAAAAATAACAGGGCTTGATGATGTCACCTAAAACGGAAAGTTGTTTGAAAGGCGGCACAATTTATGAAGACAAACATGTTTTTATGAAAAATAATGTATTAACCGTGCACAATAAAGGTGAAGAATGATATCTGTAACATTAAAAATGTCCTATAATAACTATAACAGCACAGAGGAACAATATCAGTTTTTGATGAAACTGATAATCCTAAACTTAAAATGCTAGATAATTTAAAGCAATTCTTTTTTTTTTTTTCGTAGTATAATAACATTATCTGTTGGTGTAGACTCTAATACAGCTGTTATAGTCATCATTATACCACAATTCTTGGTGCAAACAGGCCTTAAGAGCTAGAACATGCTAATATTTTAATGCTCAACAAGCGGTTGACATCTTTATTCTGCATTTCACATCTAAAGCAGCAGAATCCCTGAAATATATAAATAATAAATCAACTTCAGCTGTTTCTTCTCTGCATTTCGCTTTCATGTTCAGTGACAAACTGAACACTGAAGAAACCCTTCATTACTGTAATCACAAGGAAATGTATGAGAGAGACATGCTGCTCTTTAGTGCCTTTCTCATTAAGAAAGCTGTTCATTTGCAAATACACTGCAAAAGGTCCTGGCAAAGCATCTGCTGACCTCACTTAATAGAAAAATACACTCTCTCCAGAGTGTGCGCATTTTGAATAAACACTCAGCAGCTGCTGTATTAGTTTGTTTGCATTACTAATACTAGCATTCAAGGAGATAACGTTACAGATAACAGAGATAACCAGACCAAACAGGCCTGAAGTGTCATCTAACAGTCCAGCGGAGAATAAACAGCATGAAGCCTTGTGCTGGAAACACACACTTAGATGCATTTGACGTCGTGATGTCTCGCTACTGTAATTTGCACATACATTTCAGCTCGTCTCAGTATTGCACTATTTCTGCAGCACTCTAACACACAGTACAACCTGTTAAAATTACCATGAAATTAATGTCTGATTATTAAAAATGCATCTATTTGAGATTTTCCCTATCTATTTTAGGATAGTCTTTCATCCTCTTTGACGGATGATACGATGCATCCTGTTCATCATCACTTACAATCACATTAAAACTGATAATGACTAAAAATCAATCTTAATATAATATACATCAGAACAACTTGCAGTTTGAGGTTAATTTAACATAAATAAATAAATAAATATTACATTTACTATTGTAATTGTTTAATGCACAACTACAGGCTCCACCTTAAATTCAGTAGTTCCCCCTCTAAAACCAATCAAACCTGAGTGATGATCAATACCTGTGAAAAAAGCTGTTTAACCTGTGAAATAAAACTAGTTTAACCTTGTAAATAATCCCTTGCCCTGCACAAAAAGCTATAATCTCTAAATCTACCCAAACCAGGGAATGAATTGCACCCCATAGCTGGTTAAATTAAAGGCCGGTGGCATACATTTGCTGACATGTAATATGAAAATATTATATATTTTAAGATTTGAGATTAAAGTAAGTGCATTGCAATAGTATCAATAATGAATAATTCTGACAACAAATGCAGCATTCACCAGCAATTTTTCCACTATGGATTATGATCAAACAGAAATCATTATGTGACATCTGATTTTAACTAACGTGAAATGTGTCATAAGAACGTATTTTTAACAATATTTCATACCACACCAGGAATAATGGAACCAGCATTGACAGGATTGGATTATAATGCTGCAGACATCCTTTTTGATGTCAAATCTGAAGGTGATGATTAATGAGAGTTTAAAATGTGTTAAATAAATACGTGTATCTCTTTTTCTAACAATAATAAAAAATAATACCAATAATTAGAATGACATTTCTTCAGATATCAAGAATAATGTGAACAACACATGGAGATTTTTATTACAAATGACATCCCAAATATAATTATGTGCATATAAATTAATAAATGTTTAATAGATATATTAAATAAATTAATTTAGAATAAAATTTACCGCTGAAGACCATCGCTGCTGATGCGCCCATCACTGCGAAGAACGGCGAGTATTCAGGGCTTCCCGACGACATTATTCCTCTAATTTCACCTCAAACCCTATAACACCAAACTAATGCTGCTGGACACGAGCAGGACCGTACAAACTGACGGGTACCGGGTTTTGAGGGCAAACGGTTTGGTAGAGAACAATGGTTTTAAAGCCCAACCGAATGATGGAAACTGCTCCTAACGGATCCTGTAGGATGAATCTGCGGTACAAAATGGCCGAAAACGTCACCTGACACACCGTGAAGAAAATCCCATCCGGCTCCTGGAGGGGGAGGAGATCGTGAAAATATAGGGATGCGCCGGTATATTTTTTCAGATAGAATCCGAAAATGAATGTGAAACAAAAGCGTTGTAAAATCATTAAATAGGAAGCATTTGGGTGCAAAGCAGATAGGGATTTAAAGGTTTTGTGGTTTTATGGTCTCCCCTATTAGTAGAGATGATAGTGCGCTCCGCTGCGGGCTTTCCCTTTAATACTAAAGATGTTCAAATCCTTAGAATAAAAATCATGCGTTTATAATCTGGGTGTGGACATATTATACTATTATATTTAATATACATATTATATTTAATTTTATCTAAATCATTTCATACTGAAATGTTAAATCCGTGCATCCCTTAGTCTCAATAGTACGGATTTTTCCTCATAAAACAACACGGACGCAATGTAATGTAAAACAGCGCGTTTTAAAATCCCTGTATTAAGCATTTTTCAAACAGATAAGAAGGTTTTATGCATTATGTAACTTATAAACCATTATTTGCAATCTGTCTGCGAAAACACAGTCAGTACTCATTGGAATGTGTAACAGTAATGTGTTATTTCATACTGTATGCTTTCATTGCATCTCTTCTTCTGTTTTGGCCTTTGGTTTTCTTTATATGGGCGTAGGTTTGCTAGTCACATCGTAGGCGACACATTTTAAGATATGTTATTATTCAGAAAGATCATTTAACGTTTTTTCATGACCCTCAGATGTTATGTGATGTTAATAATAACGCTTCTTTATAAGGAAGTGATATTATGTCACCCACGCAGTGAAGTGTGATGCAGTGGATGAGGATTCCCGAGATGAAGGTCATTCTAGGCAGTGACGTCAGCCGCAGGCCACGCCCACCGCCCTATGTCAGCAAGATTTTAAAGACTTTACTATAGACGCACTAAATATATGAACGTGAGCTCATATGCTATGGGGTCTTTATTAGGATAATTTATTTTTAAATGCTAAATGCAACATTTTATTTGATATATAAATATATTAAACCATATCTGTATTCTGTAATAATATAATCTCATTGTATCACATATCCAGCTGGTGTAATTCTGACATATTTATTTCAAGTGTCAGTCTCTGCATGCCTGTTGTGCAGGACACATGATGGAAGATCAATTAGTCTGCTCTCATTTAGCCAAAGGGAGAATCTGCATTATAAGGTCAACGATACACGCACATATCATGAGACCAGAAGAGAAACGAGAATGTCATTTCCACTCACAGAGGCAGTTTTCTCATTTGAATGTCGAACTGTTGCCAATTTCTAATGCAAATCATTTTGTATGAATAGTGCTCTCATAAAATGTATTTATATCCAATAACATATTTAAAAGAACAGCTGCAGAAAATGCATATTCACTATAAAATATTCTAGAATTAGTTGCATAAAACAGAAAAACAGAAAATGACATGCATAAAATAGACACCTACATGCACAAAGAATTGAACAAAAACTTTTTAATGACATCAGTTTTTATTCTTCTGTGAGCAGATACTAGACCACTACATGTTTGACACTATCATTTAGGGTTGTCACCTAAATGTTTTGCATGTTTAAGACTTGAACTTCACTCTCCAAACACACATACACACTCAGGACGGCCTGCTCCATCTGAATGAGACACATAACATACAAACACACCACTTGATATGTTACACATCACAATGTACATGCACATTAAACATGTCAACAACTGGTTTTGATCACTGAATCTCCAATATGTCAGAAATGAGCTGAAGATAAACTACCGATACACAGAAACTGAAATCAAACAAAACATTACTGATATTAAGTCATAACATTCGGCAACTTAAAATACGTTCAATAAGTGCAAAGAAAAGATATATCATAAAATGTAATACTTCCCATTTAAAATAGTGCTGATTATGCTTTCACATACATGTAATTCAAGCAAAGACCATTGAATGATTAACAAAAGCTGGATCTCTATTACACTTTACATTGTAATTCAACCTGCATACATTAAACGTCCATGTTTAGCTAGACAAGAATATGTTTTGCATTTATGCATTTATGGCTCTCTAGGACTTGGACGGAAATTAATTCAAATGAAATGAAGATATAGTGCATGTAACATGTAGAAAATTAAGATTATGTCTTTATGTACTTGCCCTCTTATTGTTTAATGGTGTTTTTCGTTCTTTTGGTAATCTGACAGCCCTGACCACCTGACTTTCACTGTGTTAAAAAAGCATGTTCCACTATAGAAAGAAAGTCATATAAGTTTGGAACAACGAGAGGACAATGAGTAAACAATGCCAGAATGTTGATTTCTGATATGAAAGAACACTGGAATGCCATTGGAACTCGCAAAATGCCCCAGAACTACTTGTGTTTCAACTGGAGGTTTATGAAGAGCTTGTGTTTTCTGGTTCTCGTTGTGTTGAGAACTTGGAAATCGTACTTTTCCCAATTGGCACAAAGCTGCAAAGAAGAACTATGGAAGCCCATTTTTTGCCACTGAATAAAAGATAAAAAAAAAAAAATAAAAAAAAAAGGAATTTACTTTCTATCTCAGAATTCTGAACTCTGAATTCTGAACTCACACTAAAATTGTGATATAAACTCGTAATCGCAAGTTACAGTCAGAAATGTGAGAGACAAACTCAGAACTGCAAGATATGAACATGCAACTGCAAGAAATAAAGTCAAAACTGTGAGATTTAAACTTGCAATTTTAAAGAAATAAACTCCCAATTCTAAGATATAAACTCGCATTTCAGACTTTTTTCCCCCACAATTGCGATTCTGATTGTATAACGTGATTGCGAGTTTATATCTCACATTCTGACTTCATAACATGTAATTGTAAGTTTATATCCCACAATTCTGAATTTATAACGCAATTGCGAGAAAAAAGTTCAAGATATCCAAGATATATACACGCAATTCTGAGAAATAAACTTGCAATTTCAAGAAACAGTCAAAATTGTCATATAAACACGCAATTCTGAGATATAAACTCGTAATGGCGACTTGATTCCCACAATTGCAATTCTGATTTTATAACACGTAATTGCGAGTTTATGTCTCACAATTCTAAACTTATAATGCAACTGTGAGAAAAAAAAGAAGTGCAAGATATAAACATGCAATTCTGAGAAAAAACTTGCAATTTCAAGAAATAGTCAAATTCACAATTCTGAGAAATAACTCGCAATTCTAAGATATAAACTTGTAATTGTGACTATTTTTTATTTCCCACAATTGCAATTCTGATTTTATAATGCAATTGGGAGAAAAAAGTCAAAGTCCAAGATTTAAACATGCAATTCTGAGAAATTAAGTCAAAATTGTGATATAAACTCACAATTCTGAGAAATAACTTGCAACTCTAAAAATGAATTCTCACAATTCTAAATTTATAACGCACTTGTGAGCAAAAAAGTCAGCAGTGCAAGATATAAACATGCAATTCTGAGAAATAAACTTGCAATTTCAAGAAATAAAGTCCAAATTCTGGGATATAAACTCGCAATTGTGACTCCTTTTAACGTAATTGTGAGAAAGTCAGAAGTGCAACATATAAACATGCAATTCTGAGAAATAAACGTGCAATTTCTGAAATAAGTTGCAGTTTATTCTAAAATAAAGTTTCAAGTGTGACTTTTTTGTTTCCCAAAATCGCAATTCTGATTTTATAACACAGAATTTTAAGTTCATATCTCACAATTCTGACTTTATATTGCAGTTGCAAGAAAAAAAGTCAGAACTGCAAGATATAAACATGTAATTTCAAGAAATGGAATCAAAAACATGAGATTTAAACTCACAATTCTAAGAAATAAAATCACAAGGGTGGCTTTTTCTTACATTTCCCAGAATCACAATTCTGATTTTATAACGCAATTGTGAGAAAAAGTCAGAAGTACAAGATATAAACATGCAATTCTGAGAAATAAACTTGCAACTTCAAGAAAAAAGTCAAAATTGTGATATAAACTCGCAATTCTGAGAAATAAACTCTAAATTTTTTTTTTCATTCCTAGAATCACAATTCTGGTTTTATAACACATAACTGCGAGTTTACATCTCACACAATTCTGAATTTATAATAATTAATAACGCAACTGCGAGAAATAAAGTCAGAAGTGCAATATATAAACATGAAATTCTGAGAAATAAACTTGCAACTTTGAGAAATAGTCATAACTGTAAGATATAAACTCGCAATTTCAAGAAATAAAGTCAAAATTCTGGGATATAAACTCGCAATTATGACTTCTTTTAACGTAATTGTGAGAAAAAGTCAGAAGTGCAAGATATGAACATTTCTGAAATAACGTGCAGTTTATTCTAAAATAAACTTGCAAGTGTGACTTTTTTGTTTCCCAAAATCGCAATTCTGATTTTATAACACAGAATTTTGAGTTTATATCTGGCAATTCTGACTTTATATTGCAGTTGCGAGAGAAAAGTCAGAACTGCAAGATATAAACATGCAATTTCAAGAAATGGAATCAAAAACATGAGATTTAAACTCACAATTCTGAGAAATAAAATCACAAGGGCTTTTTTGCATTTCCCAGAATCACAATTCTGAATTTATAACACACACAGGAAAAAAACACTTCCATAAAGAACAGAGGGATTCGGTACGGAGAAACTTTGATCGCTCTTGGCTGGGCAAGTCATTAGAAATGCCAGGGGTAACATTTCACCCCATGATGAAAGAAATAAATTATATTTTGCATAAAAAACAAAAAAAAAACCTTTCTGACGACCCTCACCAAATTCTCATGACTGTAATGAGAAAACTATGATATGTCGGTGTGTTTAGCACCAGAAAATACAACGACAAACATGTAACACCTTGCTTAAATCACATCAACTAAGACTTTGATTTTTGTTTTTGATTTAACATGAAAGTCTCCACTATCCTGGTCCTCTTTTTTTTCTCAGATATTAATCAATACTGCAGTAAATGCAAAATATTAAATCCTTCAGGACTAAACTTCATTTTGTGCATCAGATTCACTTCTCAAATCTCTGACTAGATCAACACAGGCTTTCTGCTGATATAAAAAGAATCAAAATAAACCATTAGATATGTTTTGATTGGATAAATATACACAATAAACATTAAACATCTTCACTGGAGCTCAGGGCGGATCTTCTGGAGGAGCATCACATCTCTGTTACCACCTACATGAAAGGACGTCTATCACAACACAATGGATCTTACAGCCACAGCATCCGCAGGTGTGGAGAGCCGCTCTTATGAAGCCATGGCGTCTTTGAAGCCCCAAACCTCCAGCAGAGTGATCTGGAAGCTCTCAGCGCACAGCGGAGGGTTGTCGAAGGTCAGGCAGCGCTCGGTTCGGCCGTGGTTCAGCTCCGAGTCGATGTACAGAGCGTTACCTTCACCTCCTCCTACACAAACAACACCATGTATCAGGAGTCAAAATTTGATGTTTAATGTTCAATTTCAAGTGAAGAGAAAAAAATGATTTTTGATCACCCACCGATAATGATGGAGTCGACGTTTCCCGCCATGAACATTGAGGTGTTCCTTGAGTTAAGGTTGAAGTGTCGCGCAGACAGGAAAGGGGACAGGTGAGACGGGTCTGTGGCTGGTTTCTCTAGAGACTGTGGCGCGTCATTGTCATTCGCACCGGTCTGTTCGTCGTCTGTGGATTGAGTCGCGTTCGCCAGCTCCGGGTGTTTGATAATGACCCACTCGTAACGCTCCATCTCCGGCTTCATCTGAAACACACGCAAGACACCAAACACACACGGATTTAACACATCTTAAAATCACATAACGACAACAACCGTTTCAGTGGTTAGTCTTGTGGTCAGAGCTCAGGAAGTGAAATTTAAATACATGCTGCAGTGATTAAATTGTGGTTAAAAGTCTGGACTGCTAAAATCTACAAACACTGTGTCTTTAGACTGAGATATACTATATGTGACCCTGGACCACAAAACCAGTTTTAAGTAGCACGGGTATATTTGTAGCAATAGGCAAAAATACACTGTATGAGTCAACATGATCAATTTTTCGTTTATGCCAAAAATCATTAGGATATTAAGTAAAGATCATGTTCCATGAAGATATTTTGTACATTTCCTACCACAAATATATCAAAACTTAATTTTTGATTAGTAATATGTATTGCTAAGAACTTCATTTGGACAACTTTAAAGGTGATTTCTCAATATTTTTAGATTCCAGATTTTCAAATAGTTGTATCTCAGCCAAATATTGTCGTATCCTAACAAACCATACATCAATGGAAAGCTTATTTATTTCAGATGATGTATAAATCTCAATTTTAAAAAATTGACCTTGTGACTGGTTGTGTGGTCACATATTATAAGCGAGTCGGGTGAGAAGATGTCATTAATGAACAGCAGAAACAAATTCAAAAGCTTTTTACTTTTACTGTTCACCTTTTTAATACCTTATGGTCTGTATAAATAATAAATAGCTACTTCAAAATGTAAATGTAATCTCTTTAATATCTCAGCTGTTTCTCTTAGGCATAAATGTGATAAAATTGATTTTTTTTATTGAACATCAGCTACTTAGATGTTTTTCCTGAGAAAGAGACCTTAGTAATTTCACTTTCAGGCATCTCAACAATGTCACACTTGTGCTATGATTTACAAAGACTCGTTTTATTTAGATTCTTGTTTTAGTTAAATTTTAAATCTTTTTTTTTATCTTACTTTATTATTATATATTGTATATAATAAAAAATCATGTATGTGTTAACTATTCATACAGATTTATTGATATAATATGTATGCACTTATTTATATAAACATAATATTTATTGTAAATATGTTCATATTAATATATATATGATTTTTAATGTTTTTTTTTTTTAAGAATTCTCTTAAAAACAGTTTAGTACATTTTTGCTTTAAAATCACAGAAATAAATTACATACAAAAAAAATATTTAAAAAGAAAGCACTTATTTCAAATAGTAAAAATATTTCAAAATGTTACCGTTTATGCTGTATTTGGATCAAACAAATGCAGGCCTGGTGATCAAACGAGAATTCTTTAATAAAATAAAAAATCTTACTGTTCAAAAACTTTTGACTGGTAGTGCATTTATAAATAAATATTTATGCTGTCATTTTGATTTATTTTCCTATGTACCTTTTAATCACTTACTCTGTATGTATAATTATATTTAAATTTGTTTAATCACTTAAATTAAAAAGATTTTGAATTCATTTAAATAAGCTTGCTTTTCCTTACAAAATCAAGTCACACATTCATTTTATAGCTCTATAACTTCACAATATGATAACTATGTCGTTTACATTCCTACAAAGGAATCTTAGCAGAAACATCTTTTAACAAAATTCATTTTTAAAAGAAATGTAACTAACATTCAATTATATGTTCTTGAGTTACCAAAGAGCATATTCCATAATATTCCTCTGAGAGCATAACAAGATGAAACGATGATGGATGAGAGGAACTCCACACACTAATGCGCTGCAATCTAGTCTAATACTCCAGAAAATACTGCCGCCTAGTGGATCATAAAGGTAATAATTTTATAAAGACGACCCCAAATTTATTTTCTATACCTTAATTTGATTATTAATATCCTATACAATTATTTACAAATGAACGTCATGAAAAAAACATACTCTGAAGACAAAACACTCTCCAGTGCCGAAGAAGCTGAGCTTGTTCCCGCCCCTCTTCCGCTCCTCCCAATCAGTGGACAGAAAGGCTCCACACACCTGGAATATGATTGGATGAGAGGCACATCAGTCACAGACTAACTGAGCTTGAACAACTTGCATCCAGGTTTGTTTACTATCCATCCTACATAGTATGCAAGAATAACCACAGTGTTAATTTCACTGAAGAAAATTACAAACACTGTTAAAACCCATTGAAAATTCCCAAAGGATAAATTAGTCTTTTAAATTGGCCTAAACAGCTCTTTTAGAGCTGGCATACTTTTGATTTTCTGGTCACAAACAGTGGAAACAAAATTAGTTCATCACACACTTTTGAATTATTTTGGGAAAACCAGATTTTTGCTTCTTAAATGTAAATAATTTAAATAACCATCTAACAGACTTCCTTCTCAGAGTTTGTTCTAAATGAATTAAAGTAAGTGCAAATGTGAAAATATTTGTTTTGGCACATACAAACAAACAAAATGACAGAAATAAATATTTCAGGCTTTTGGTACCTCTCCATCTGTAGTCCTGATGAGCATTAGCGTCGGCTCATATCCCTCACAATGTGCGTAAAACCTGAATAAAACATCACAAACCATATTTATAAAACATTCACACAGTTTAAGATGTTTACTCAGATTTAAAGACTTCTGTAAAATGCTATTACTCAGAGGCAGCAACTATTACTCATGATGACTTCTTGAAGAAGAGACTTGTGCATAAAGATGATCTTCTTTAAAATGAATGCCATAGGCTTTGAAATTCAGTCATGTAATGAAATGGCATTTTTAAGTGTTTTGCAGCTGTTGTATGAGTGTTCAGGTGTGTGTTTTTGTACCTGTTGAGGCTGCAGCCGTGTGTGGAGGTTGTAAAGAGCAGCTGCGGCTGACATAAAGCGAAACGCTCCGGGATCCACGACCAGATATCTCTGATCTCTTTCGCGCTGACGATCTCCGAGCTGAAATTATCAGCATTCACGGCTAACTGGACATTTTGTCTAGAGAGATAAAGGGGAAAATGCAAACGATATGCATATTTCATTGTGCGTCGGTAACAGAAACAGAACACAACAGAAATAAATGGGTCAGAAAACCAAAAATGCGTAAGGAGGAGGATGAGAGATGAAGATACCCACCTTTTGATAGAGCTAAAGGACAGCACAGAAAGTGGAGAGCAGGAGGAATGGAAAACAAATGAATAAACTGAGATGCAATGAGAACAGAATGAAAATCAGGAATGAAACATAAATGCAGATCAGAGGAAAGCTGCAAAACAGAGCCACAAAAGACATAAATAGACAAATACTAAAGAACAAAAATAATGAGTTTTTTGTAACTAGTTACTAATTAGTATTTATATTTTTTATTTTAGAATATAATTTATTTCTGTGATCAAAGCTGAATTTTCAGCATCATTACTCCAGTCTTCAGTGTCACATGATCCTTCAGAAATCATTCTAATATGCTGATTTGCTGATATTTATTATCAATGTTGAAAATGTAACAAAAAAGTTAATAAATACTAAAAATAATAAAATATAAATTAAATAAATAATTGTTATATTTAGCATTTTAATAGCACTTTTGTGTAATTTTGTGTAGTTTTTTAAATACTATAAATCAGTTAAATACTAAAAACGTTGCTGGAGTGATATATATTTACATATAAAATTAAAGTGATTTATTAAAGTAATACATTTGATTAAAATAAATAAATGGATTAAAATAAATAAAATAATAATTGAATTACATAATAAACAAAGAAATAAATAATAATTAAAATAACGAAAACAAAAAACATCTGAATAAAAACAAAAATAAATTAAATTTGATGTAAATAAATAATTAATTATAAATAAAATAATAACTAAATAAAAACATTCGAATAAAACATACAAACAAATTAAATTTCATTTAAATACATAAACAAACAAATAATAAATAAAATAATTAAAACTAAATAAAAACATTTGAATTAAAACTACTTTATATTTAATAAATAAATAAATTATGTAAAATAAGAAAATAAAATAGTAATAACTAAATAAAAACATTTGAATAAAAACAAATTACATCTGATTTAAATACATAAAACAAATAAATAATAAATACAATAATGAAAACAAAAAAATAATAAAAATTTAAATAATTTACATTTGTTTTAAATACATAATAAACAAATAATAACAAGAAATTAAAATAAAAAAACATTTAAATAAAAAGAAATTAAATTTGATTTAAATACATAAAATAATGAAAACTAAAAAAGGATTTGAATAAAAACAAAATATTTTTTTTTTAAATATAACAATAACAAAAAATGTAACGTAATAGTCATCAATACCTCTTCTGTCTGACGGTGATGCCTTTCTGCTGGAGTGATTTCTCATTGGCCAGCTGGAGCAGCGTGATCTCTTTCCGGCTGAACAGGCGAATGGAAAAGGCCTTTTCTAGCAGCTTCTCCGGCGTCACGCTTTTCCCGATGTTCTGCACGAACGCCTGGATATCTTTCCTGATCATCGCCGAATCCTGTTTAGTTAAGGCCGAGCCTGCGGCGGCGGAACGCTGCTTGCGATAAAACTTCAGTATCGCTAGCGCCACGCGGTAAAGGACCTTGTACCCCTCCACCAAGTAGACGTCCATCACGCGGGCGGCGAAGCTGAAGGGCAGGTCACCCAGAACCCATCGCTGCCAATCGGAGTACACCTCCAGCACGTCTGTCGCCGTGGCGACCATCAGCTTATGCGCAGCCGGGCAGTATTTATGCACGAGGTCGCCGAAGGTCATGCAGGCCGACTGATATGCAAGGAAAGTCTGATCTAATAAACGGCGCCCAGGTTCGTTGCAGGCTAACATCCGACTGACGCTCTCAAAGCACTGCGCTTCATCTGTGCTCCAGTGCAGCAGCAGCGCCGTCACCACCGGTAAAGACGGGCAGTATGATATATCTGGGAACTGCCCTGCTATGCAGGAAATGACAGCATGCACCGATCCCACGGATTCGGCCTTTAGACAGTACCGTGGCACCGCCGTCCCGTCCACAAACTCCGGCAACGGAGAGCTAGATGGGTTGTGCTTAGAGTTAGAATTTCCAACGATGTCCCGGTAAACCGCGGCGTCTGGCGTGACGGTACGACACGGGAGAGCTTTGAGCAGCTGCTGGTAAACGGCCGAGCGCTGGTTGTGGTTTTTCGCCCACTGGCCCGAGCGGGCGTGCTGCTTCAGCTCCTTTAAGTCTTTATATTCGGTCTTACCAGGAGGCGCCTCGTGACTCACATCGCCCATCTGAGACCAGTCCACGAACACGCCACAATCTGCAGCCATGACCTCTGACCTCACGCGTCAAACGGCACAAAGAAAAGACAGAGAGAAACTAGCCGGTCATATTGCTTCAGCTGTTGAGAGAAGAAAGAGACAGACAAGATTAAAGACAAACCAGTAAATATTAGAGATGCACAATATAACAATGACCAAACAACATAACATAAAAACAATGTCTCAGTATCTGCCGAAACCCTTCAATTGGTGCATCCCTAATAAACAAGCACACACAAAAAAGCATACAAATCCTAAAAAACATAAAAGGGTGTTTTTTCAAATAAAAATCTATTAATTTATATTTTTACTTTTTTTTAAAAAAAGTCCATATTTCAAGATAGACACAAAAGTAAAAGACATTTATTTTAGAAGAAAGAAAGAAAAAACAACTCCCTTGGACATAAAAATAAAGTTACCCTGAAAGGAATCGCATCCAAATCTCTTTCAAGCCTTGTGCGAGTCCATCTGTGTATTTGTGCCTTTCTGAATCAGTTCATCAGAATCTCCCAATTACACTTATTAGATTTCAACTGGCAAAAAACAGGAATGTCTGCTTTCCGAGCTGTTTTCTCCTCTATTTGTAAGCGTGTGCACTGGACTCTTGTACTTTAGGGTGTCTGTGAGGTCGGAGCTCATCGAACACCATGAAACTATCAGGACAAAGCAAAAAAACTATTGGATTTGCTGATGTAGGGCAATAGAATCAGTGCTCTAGAGGTCAAGGATCAGGGGTCAAGGGGAAATAATCCATTTACACCACAACAGGTGGATGTGCATCTGGCAAGATGTGTCTACTATAATAGAATATCATTTTGCTGTCAGTTGTTTTAGCGAAATGATTTCATAGTGAAACACTGACTTTAGAGGAACAAGTAAGGTAAAAATCTATAAAGGAATATTTACTGTTACCATGATATATTAAATGTTTGGTCACACTGCATAACCTTATCTTCTGAGTAAATGGAAAAGTTTAGAGAAAAGATAATAAATAAACAAAACAAAATACAAATAAATAAATTATTATTTGATTGAAATAAATTTAAATGCATTTAAAATATAAATTTAAAAAATAAATACATTGATTAACATAAAATAGTATGCAAATTAGCACTGTCAAACGATTAATTGTGATATATCACATCCGAAATAAAAGTTTTTATTTACATAATATGTGTGTATACTGTCTATATGTATGCATATATATAAATACACACACACAGTATACACTTTGAAAATATTTCCATGTATTTCCATGTATATATTTATATTCATGTAATTGATATTATATAAAAATATTTTTAATATAACTATAATTCTATAACTATTTAATATAAATATAATTTCTCTTAAACATATACATGCATGTGTGTGTATTTATATATACATAATAAATATACACAGTACACACACATATATTATGTAACCAAAAAAGTATTTTGGATGCGATTAATCGCTTGACAGCACTAATTTAAACACATAATAAATAAACATAACATTTGAATAAAAACAAAATAAATATAATTTATTTGCAAATATGTAATATAGAACAGTACAGTTCAATAGTGAGTCGGAAAAAACAATTAGGTAACGTAATAATATTTTACACAACTTTTCACAGTATTAATTCGGTCTTTAAACATGAAAAAATATGTAAAGGTGGATGACCATATTTAAGTACAGGGACTGTAAAATCGTAATAAATAAATATTTGATCTCTTTTAAACAGTGTAAAAAGCTTCCAGAATCATTCTGTCAAAAACTTTAAAGTTTTACTATAGTAACTAAAGCGAATTAATGCAACGGTAACGATTGTGCAGCACGTCAGCAGTCTTTCAGCCAATCAGCGAGCGGGAGAAACGCCTCACGCGCGCGACGTCAAGCCCACCTGGCTCGCGCTCTGTCCTTGTTCTAATGCTTCTAATGTGCACAAAGCGCTATCTATATCTCAAATGTCAACTTTAAGTCACAGACGTAAACAATATGACACACACTTCCTTGTCCAAATCTGCCTGATGGGTAACGTTACCTGACTGACAGGTGACGTTATAGACACTCGCACACTAGTGTGCAAACACAACCGATGCATGCAGCACACTGACAGCTCTGTAGCGTATTGGGTTTTATTAAAAGTGTCTTTAATACACGTAGACGTGCAAACGAAACGGCGACGCTTCAGATTAAGCTAACGTGAATAGCTCTTGCAGCTAATGTGCAGGCAGTGTAAAGGCACTCAGTGAACTAACGTTACATGCCGATGTCAAGCTATTTAAAAGTCCGCAATGCGGCACTTCAAGTATATGAATCGCTAAAAGGTAAGTGGATTTTATAAAATGTAATAAATGGAATAATAATTTGAATGAAGCGTCTTACCTGATTTGCTTTCGACTGTCTGTCAGGCAGCGGGCATATTTGTGATTGTGCGCGCATGCGCAGTAAGCGCTGCCGTCACAGACACTGCACGCTGGGCGAAGAGACTTGTGGAAATATAGCTATATGTTAAATAGAGAAAGATACACAATAATGTTTGAATTCTATTGATCTGTCTATCTGGATATACACTTCCAGTCAAATTTTTAGACACAACGACTTTATTGCTATAAGTATTTGTCTATTTATAATGACCTGTCTTTCTCAGAATTACATGAATCCTCTCTGTTTTTCTTTCTCCATTACTAGACAAAGGAAAAGATTGTCCTTTACTGTAAAACCTGACCTGTTTACGGTTTTATGGTCATGTCACTGGCCAGAGGGGCCAGTTGCACTGGTAATGAGACAACGCCCGGCCTTGTGAACAACATCCGCCCGACACATGACAGTCGTTAAGATAACTCAATAAAGTGGACATTGCTGCACGGAGAAAGTTCTTGCCTTCCTAGAGTTTATAAACTCACGCAACCTTTAAAACATTGTGTTCACCTTTAATTATAGACCAGCCATGCAAAATAAGTAATAGGTGACACACTACCCAGTTTACAATGATTCACTAAAACATCTATATTGCATATAAACAAGGAATGTATAATGTAAATGGGGTTACATAGGTCAGATACATAGAGTTCACCAGCAGTTCATCCTAGTAATTTAATCCAGCATAGATGATATATAATGATTATGCATGATCATGCATGGCTAATGAGTCATGAGGATGACAGGAAAGCCACTCCACTCTTGAATAACTAATGATTAATATGTTAAAGGGATAGTTCACTCAAAAATGAACATTTTGTCATCATATTCATCATTGAAGAATATGGGTAGCTAAAGAACTGTTGGTGGCCACTGACTTTCCATAGCAGAGGAAAAAATACTACGGAAGTCAATGGATACCAGCAACTGTTTAGTTGCCAACATTCTTCAAAATCTTCTTTTATGTTCAGAAGAAAAAAACTCATACAGGTTTGGAACAACATGAGGGTTAGTAAATGATGACAAAGTCTCTTTAAAGTTAAGTAATAAAACGTGTTTTAAAGTCATGAAAATATTGTACAAATTCACTGATCTCTTCAGCTGCAAATATATGAAGCTGCTGTTATTCAGTACATTCACTAGGAGGCAAATTTGTGGCTGCAACAGACAGATCGGCCTGAGTGGAATTTAAACAGTGCGCATGGTCACACTTACATTAACAAGAACAATCTCATGCCGTAGATTATCACAGGCACATTTAAATAAAGTAAGAGAACATAGATTAGTATCTACATATTATTCAAAGATGTTCTTTTAGCTAAAACTCAGTTGCATTGAGAAAAATATGCTCAGTTGCAAACTAAAGGTCATTTCTAGCTTGAATTCTTTCTTTTTTTTACACCACAATATGACTCTGTTAAATAAATAATAAAGAGCATATGATCAAATCATCAAGAAATAATCAACGGCTGTGAAACATTTGACTATCATTTTCCTCCATTATAGTGCCATTCAACTGTGTCTTTCAAAGTTAACCCAGCTTCAAATAAAGATCTTCAGAACTAATTTCTTGGTTGTATTCAGTGATTTTCATTTTACAGAAAGCATTTTTAACCTGACTAAATCTGACTTGGTTTAGCCTGGAATCATAAATGACACCATTGCATTCTCTATAACCTCCTGATGAACTTTGCAACATTAACACTGTCACTAAACTGAATTGAACAAACACTGAACTTAATTGAACTGAATATTAACACTATCATTTTTTGCAGAGCTGTTTTATAGTTAAAGCTGAATTTTATTCATAATTGCAGTCATTTTGCAATACCTACAATGAAGTGAATTGAGCAATGTTTTTTATAGAATTCATTTTGTAATTGATGAACTTTGCAAAATGACATTGTTGCTGATCTAAATTCAGCTGAATAATGACAATTATTTTCTGTAGAGCTGCTTTATGGCTGAAATTGAATTTGTTTCATAGTTGAACTTTGCAACATATTGAACTGAACTGAATCAATATACAACTAAATTGAGCTGAATAATGTCAATTATTTTTTGTAGAGCTGCTTTAGCTGAAATTGAATTTGTTTCATAATTGAACTTGCAACATC
This sequence comes from Labeo catla, assembly GCA_012976165.1. Lineage (NCBI taxonomy): Eukaryota > Metazoa > Chordata > Actinopteri > Cypriniformes > Cyprinidae > Labeo > Labeo catla. Next base: position 202,328 of record VONZ01000352.1, read on the forward strand.
GACAGTTATTAAACCGAATTGAATCAATATAGAATTAAACTGGGCTTAATAATGACACTATTGTTCACAGTACTGGTGCTGTGGCTGAATTGAATTTGTTCCATAACTGATGAAATTTGCAACATTGCCACTGTTATAGAACTCAACTGAATCAATACAGAATGAAATTGACACTATTGTATTTATATATTATATATTTATATATATTTTATTATAGCAAAATTGAATTATTGAACATTTCATAACTGATGAACCAGTTACAAAGTTACAAAACGGAATTAAATCAACATTTAATTCAACTGAGCTGAATAATGACAGTATTGCTTTCTGTAGAGCTGCTTTATTGAATTGAATTTGTTTTGTAATTTATAAACTTTGCAAACTGACATTTTTGCTTATTTAAATTGAGCTGTTAATTATGTCAATTAATGTCAATTATTTTCTGTAGAGCAAATTCACAGCTGAAATAGATTTTTTTTTGTATATGAACATTCCAATATCGACAGTTATTGAACTGAATTAAGTAAAATACAGAATTACACTGGGCTTAATAATGACACTATTGTTCACAGTATTGCTTTCTGTAGAGCTACTTTATTGAATTGAATTTGTTTGTAATTGATGCAAACTGACATTGTTGCTCAAATAAATTGAGCTGAATAATGTATATTAGTTTCTGTAGAGCTGCTTTACAGCTGAAACTGAATTTGTTTTGTAACTGAACTTTGCAACATCTAGTTATTAAACTGAACTGAATCAATATAGAATTAAATTGGGCTTAATAATGACACTTGTTCTCTATAGTGCTGCTGTATTGCAGAACTGAATTTGATTCATAACAGACAAACTTTGCAACACTGACAGTTACTGAACTGAATTGAAACAATATAGAACTAATAGAGTTGAATAATGACACTTGCCTTCTGTAGAGGTGCTTTATAGCTGAATTGAATTACTAAATGTTTCATAACTGATGAACTATGCAAATCTGACAGTTATTGACCCGAACTAAATCAATATTTAATTAAACTGAGCTAAATGACAGTATTGCTTTCTGTAGAGCTGCTTTATTGAATTGAACTTATTTCATAATTGATGAACTTTGTATAAAGCACTCTAAATAAATGTGTATCAATTCCCCACTGATAATCACTATGCCGAGGGGAGTGCTGTAGTGTGACGGTTGCGATGTCTTTTGCATGATCTGGCACGTCATCAGTTTTTATCGTCTTCCAAGAGCAGCATTTCCATAACACCTTCAGACCACCTGAAGAGCCACTCCACGCTTGTTATTTGCAAAATGGAAAAGCCCAAATTCTCTCTTTCCACCCTGACAAGCACTCGCAGCGCCCTGCACATGGCGCAGATCGTGATATGTGCGGTGACGTTTGCGGTGAGCTACGTTTGGGGTCACCCGCTTCACACCTACTGGATTTACTGCATGGTGGTGTGGGGTTTGTGTCCCATCATCTCACTGGTTGTCACCATAGTGGAGATGTTCCTCATCCACAAGTTGATCCTGGTGTTCTGCATGGACTGGGACGACTTCACGACCGGCATGGCCATGATGGCATCGCTCTGCACGTTCTCCTGCACGGTGATGTTCGCAAACTTTTACATCTGCCGGAAATGCATCTGGGGCTGGACGGTCACAATCCTTTCTGTGGTGTGTTGCGCGCTTTACTGCGTGGAGACGTTCAGGGACAAATGCGATCCGACGCGCTCCGCGACGTACGTGGCTGCGCTTCCAGGCTTCATTAAGATTCTCGAGGCTTTCGTTGCCTGCATCATCCTTATTTCCCTGATCGGTTACAGGGGTAACCCGGCTCTGCTGTGGTGCGTCGTGGCTTACGCGGTTCCTTTGCCTCTAACCCTCCTGACCATTATCACCAACATCTTGACCAAGATAAAGAAATGTCTGCCCTTCAGCATTGATCGTTTCACTATGATTTTCCTGATCATATCAGTTCTGCTTTACATCACTGCCGCCATCCTCTGGCCCACCTACAGCTTCAAAGGAAACCCACGGCCCAAAGACTGTCCGGGAAACAGCTGTATATGGAGCATCCAGTTTGTTGTGACCTTCATGACCTATGTTAACCTTGGCCTGTACGTCACTGACCTGATCTTGACCTGCTTGGGTATCTGTGGATTCAAACGCTCTTAACAGTATCACTAGTGTACAATCTTCATTTAAAAATAAAAGAGTGATGTCAGAGAAGAACCATTTTGGTTCCTTAAAGAACCCTTCGTGGACCAGTTCTTAAAAGAACCATGTTTTTATTTACACTCTTGAAAATAAAGATTCCAAAAAGCGGGTTTTGCTGCAGTGGCATTGAAAAAAACATGTTTGGCTTCTTAAAGAACCTTAAAGAACCTTTCTGTGTTTCTTAAAAAAAACATTTTTTGATTTTTAATAATCTAAATAATAATCTAATAATCAAATCTAACATTTTTTCCACTTTGCAGAAGCTTTTGTGCAATGGAACGCTTTAATAGATGATAAAGGTTATTCGTGGAACCATCAGAATCTTTAGTTTAAAGACTGCATTTCATTTGTACTGTCATTCTTGTTTCTGTAGTTATTGGAAATGTTTATGTATTTTCTATTTCACTTTCATAAAAAGCTCGATTGTTCAAAATAAATGATTTTATTTAACATCTGTGTTATTTTTTATATAATATATACATTTATGTGAAAATTATATGAAAATTATGAATAATTATAAATAATGTATAATATTACACTTAACACATACACTACCAGTCAAAAGTTTTTGAACAGTAAGATTTTTAATGTTTTTTAAAAAAGTTTCTTCTGCTCACCAAGCCTGCATTTATTTGATCCAAAGTACAGCAAAAACAGTAAAAATAAAAAAAGTAAAATATTTTTTACTATTTAAAATAACTGTTTTCAATTTGAATACATTTTAAAATGTAATTTATTCATGTGATTTTTAAGCTGATTTTTTAGAAACATTACACCAGTCACAGGATCCTTCAGAAATCATTCTAATATTCTGATTTGCTGCTCAAAAAAACATATTATTAACATATTATTATGTTAACATATTATTATGTTAAAAACAGCTAAGTAGATTTTTTTCAGGTTTCTTTGATAAACATAAAGTTCAGAAGAACAGCATTTGTCTGAAATAGAAATCGTTTGTAACATTATAAATGTCTTTATCATCACTTTTGATCAATTTAAAGCATCCTTGCTAAATAAAAGTATTCATTTCTATATATAAAAATGTTCTATAAAAATAAAGATTTTTATTTCAGATAAATGTCGATCTTTGGATCTTTCTATTCATCAAAGAATCCTGAAAAAATGTTTTAATTAATTTAAATATTGATAATAATAATAAATGTTTCTTGAACAGCAAACCAGCCTATTAGAATCATTTCTGAAGGATCATGTGACACTGAGGACTGAAGTAATGATGCTGAAAATGTAGTTTTGATCACAGGAATAAATTACATTTTAAAATATATTCAATTAGTAAACAGTTATTTTAAATAGTAAAAATATTTTTAAAATTTACTAATTTTGCTGTACTTTGGTTTCGATCAAATAAATGCAGGCTTGGTGAGCATAAGAGACTACTTAAAAAAAAAAAAAAAAAATTTTACTGTTCAAAAACTTTTGACTGGTAGTGTATAATAGTATACTGATAGTATTATAACTAATATGATGCATTAAATCGATCAAAAGTGACAGTATAGAAATTTCTTATGTTACAATATGTTTCTATTTTAAATAAATTCTTTTGAACTTCCTATTTTTTATTATTGATAATAATCAGAAATGTTTTTTGAGCAGCAAATCACCATATTAGAATACTTTCTGAAGGATCATGCTGAAAATTAAGCTTTGCATCCAAGAAACTAATTGAATTTTAAATTATATTCAAATAGAAAACAGTTGTTTTAAATTGTAATAATTTGTCACAATATTACAGCTCTCACTGTATTTTTTGATCAAACAAATGCAGCCTTGGTGAGCAGAAGAGACTTTTTAGACTAACATTTTGTTAGTGTCAGAGAGGTTACAGAGCATTTGTCACACATAGTGTATTCATCAAACTCACTAAAAGTTTATAGTGTGTGTAAAGATTTCATCAGCAGTGTAAATGTAAATCATGGAGTGTGGCGTTACAGTCCGTTGCAGCACAGCTCACACTTCTCTAGTATCAGACGAAGAACAATGTTGTTCGGACTGAGTTTCTCTCAAACTTTCCGCATCCTCGAGATGGTGTTCTGTGCATTAGCACTGATCATCCCGATGTTTCGTGGCCCCATGTCCAGTCCGTACGGGATCTGGTGTGAGTTTGTATGGGTATTCGGACTTATTGTAGCTGTGGTGATCTTTGTAATCGAGAAGTGCCTGGTGGATAAACTAATAGAGCTCCTCGTGCTGAAGCACACTTGGAATGATCTCTCCTGTGGATTGAGCCTCCTGTCATCCCTCATGCTGTTGTCTGCATGTCTCATCTACTGCACCGTGTTTGTGTGCGCAACATGCATCGCAGACATGATCTGCGCCATCGCCTCCATTCTGGCGTTCGTCATGTACGTAGTCGACGCCGTGATGTTAAAACTCAAATGTCCTGCAGGTTACCTGTCCAGCGTGCGAGGCATCCTGCGCTTCAGCCAGGCGTTTGTAGCCTGCCTCATTTTTACCGCGGTCTACAGCTACTTCAAAGGAGTGGAAAACCACTTCCGGCCTTTAGGTTTGATCTGGTGTATTCTGGTCTACGTGGTGTGTTTCCTTCCAACCGTACTGGTGATACCGTCACACCTGCAGAAGTGCGTGGATCTGCTGCGATGCTTCGACCTCAATAAGTTGGAGCTGGTGCTTGATGTTGTTGCTGTCGCTCTGTACATCTCTGCTGCCATCCTCTGGCCTGTGTATGGCTATAAAAACTATAAAAGAGACTCCAAAACCCACGATTATCGCTTTCATGACCTTAACTTGGTCACAGTCTCGACGTATGTGAACTTGGGGCTTTACCTCGCAGACCTCATTTGGACTTTGATTGTACTTTGTAAAAAAAGGTAGGCATACTGTAGAGTCTGGGCTTTTTGGTTTTTCATAAAGTGTTTTTTCAGACTAGTGAAAAGAAAACGTCCAAAAGACACTGTCAAGTGTTTCTTTTGTAGCACTTTATCTATTTGTGTCAACAGATTTCAATTACAATACATATTTTTAAAGGCCGTTCTCCCAAAATGGGCTTCTTCTTCTTCTACACACCAAACTTTACATTTTTATCCCTGTCTATATCCTGTCTAGAATTATTGAGTGACAAAATGAGGTACCCAAAATTCACTCTGTGAACATTTGACTCTAATCTGTCAAAAATAAAGCAAGAATTTTGAAATTGACTTTATCCAGTGTTCAGATTTTTGTACTACAAATGTATGCAAAACAGAGCATATTTCATTAAATAATGCCTTATTATCATATTTAAACCTAACATTTTAGAAACCTTGTAATCAAAAAATGTTTGCAATAAAAAAAATATTTTTAAAAATAAAGATTTTTATTTCAGATAAATGTCGATCTTTGGATCTTTCTATTCATCAAAGAATCCTGAAAAAAATGTTTTAATTGATTTAAATATTGATAATAATAATAAATGTTTCTTAAACAGCAAACCAGCCTATTAGAATCATTTCTGAAGGATCATGTGAAACTGAGGACTTAAGTAATGATGCTGAAAATGTAGCTTTGATCACAGGAATAAATTACATTTTAAAATATATTCAATTAGTTATTTTAAATAGTAAACATATTTCAAAATTTACTAACTTTACTGTACTTTGGTTTGGATCAAATGAATGCAGGCTTGGTGAGCAGAAGAGACTACTTTAAAAAAAACAAAAAATTTTACTGTTCAAAAACTTTTGACTGGTCGTGTATAATAGTATTGTAACGCCACGCCAGCAGAGGGAGCCCTCACCCATGCACTGACTGTTCCCGCTCCCTCTGCTACTTCATGGGTTACTGCCATTTAAGGAGGCCTATACCAAACAGGCCTCCGCGAAGTATTGTTTTGCTGTGCGGACTCTACTAAGCGTTTTCTCTTGTTTCATTGCCTTGTTTTTGCCACGGTTTTGCTTCTTGTCATTGTTTTGCCTTGTTTTTTACCATAGTTCTGTCTAGTTCATTGCCATAGTTTTTGCCTAGTTTCATAGCCTTGTTTATTTGTTACTTTTGGACTGCTCTCTTGGTATTTTGACCCTCTGCCTGATTTCTGGATTTTGCTACTGTTTTTGCCCTGGATATTACTGTTTGTTTGAAGATCGACCCTGCCTGTCTGACTACGCTGCGTTCAATAAAAGCTCGCACTTGGATCTTATACGCTTCCCACGAGTCCTGTTACAGAATACTTCGCCTCCCCACAGATCCAGCAGCTTTTGGACACAACCCACAATCACCATGGATCCAGCATCACGCCTTGTTCAGCTCCGTCAAGGTAACCGGCCCATTGAACAGTACGTTATGGACTTTTGTGAACTTTGTCACTTGGTGGACTTTAAACAAAGCTTTCTCAAAGACATTTTCTTCTATGGTTTATGTAAAGACATTTCTAACAAAATGCCTGGTCATCACCGCCACTGGTCACTGGTACGATATATTGACTTTGCGTTTCTTCTGAGTGGCTCTGCATTCACTGTGGGGATCGCTGATGATAAACCTTGCCATCCTCCAGTATCTGCCACACCAAGGAACGCATATGTCATGTCCGGTATTGTCACCATCATACCTGAGCCTTCTCATGCCAAGCCCGCCAAGCCAAAGCCTGTTCACGTCATGTCTTCTAAGCCAAAGCCTGCTCAAGTCATGTCCACCAAGCCACAGCCTTCCCATGCCAAGTCTGCCAAGCCAAAACCTGCTCAAGTCACGTCCACCAAACCACAGCCCGCTCAAATCATGTCTTCTGCTCCAAGGCCTGCTCATGTCACGTCTTCTGCTCCAAGGCCTGCTCACGCCATGCCTGCCACTCCAGGGCCTGCTCACGCCATGCCTGCCGCCCCAGAGCCAGTCCACAAGATGGCTGCCATCCCAGAGCCAGTCCACAAGATGGCCGCCATCCCAGAGCCAGTCCACAAGATGGCCGCCATCCCCAAGCCTGTTCACAAGATGGTCGCCATCCCCAAGCCTGTTCACAAGATGGCCGCCCCATCTGAGTCCCCAGTCAAGATGGCTGCCACACCTGAGCCCTCATCTATCCAAAATTGTCTCATCCAAATCTCACCTCGCCATGTCTGTCGCTCCCCAAAACTAATCAAGTGATGCCTGATCTTCCGGTGTCAAGTCAAGTCAGGGCTGTCTTCCCCGAGCCAAGCCAAGCCACAGTTGATCTTCCTGAGCCAAGCCAAGCCACAGCTGATCTTCCTGAGCCAAGTCAAGTCACAGCTGGTCTTCACGAGCCAGGTCAAGACACAGCTGTCCTCCCGGAGTCAAGTCAAGTCACGAAAGACCTCCCTGAATCAAGTCAAGTCACGACAAACCTTCCTGAAACAAGTCAAGTAACGGCTGCGCTCCTAACAGAGCCTTTTCACGACATGGCTGCCAGTACAGGGCCTTGCCAAGCTACGGCCATTCTGCCAGAACCTCTAGAGTCTCGTCACGTCTCAGCTGATCCTCTAGAACCACGTCGTGTCTCAGCTGACCTCCAAGACCCTCGTCACGTCTCAGCTGATCTCCTAGAGCCTCGTCACGTCTCAGCTGATCTCCTAGAGCCTCGTCACGTCTCAGCTGATCTCCTAGAGCCTTGTCACGTAGCAGCTGACCCTCCAGAGCCTCATCACGCATCAGCTGACATCCCAAAGCCTTGCCAGGTCTTGTCTCAGCTCCCAAGCCACGCAGAGCCCACGCTCCCAAGCCACGCAGAACCCACACTTCCAAGCCACGTGTCCACAGTGTCCACACCCTCAAGACCGGCAGGCATCCCACTATCTACTGTGCTGCCTGTAATGGCCGTTGCCATTTTGAGAGTGTGGGCCACACACTGTGCTCCAGAGGCCTCGTCTGTCCACGAGTCTGCTCCAGAGGCCTCGCCTGTCCACGAGTCTGCTCCAGAGGCCTCGTCTGTCCACGAGTCTGCTCCGGAAGCCTCGTCTGTCCACGAGTCTGCTCCGGAAGCCTTGTCTGTCCAAGAATTTACGCCAATACCTCCCGAGGTGTCAGCATGCTCTGTAGAACCTCCTAAGGAGGTGGCGTCCATTAAAGAACTCACTGCCATGTCTGACCATGAATCCACGCCTATGCCTCCAGAGGTGTCAGCTTATGCTGTAGATCCTCCAAAGGAGGCGGCGTCCACCCATGAACTCACTGCCACATCTAACCACGAGTCTGCGCCAATGCCCCCGGAGGTGGCGGCTCCAGCTGCAGAACCTCATATGGGGGCGGCGTCCAATTATGAACTCTCTGCCCGCCATGTCACGGTCAAGAAGGCCTATCATGAACCCTCTGCCTGCCATGTCATAGCCAAGGAAGCTAAAGAGGCCAAGGAAACAGTCTATAAACTCTCCGCTCTGCTATGGATGTCACTAGTTCCACTATGGATATCTTTGCTCCTGTCTGCTCTGTCTGCTCTGTTTGTCCTGCCATGGGTCCCTGTTATGCCTGCTCTGCCTGCCTCGCCATGGCTTCCTGTTCTGCCTGCTCTGCCTGCCTCGCCATGGCTCCCTGCTCTGCCTACTCTGCCTGCCCCGCCATGGCTGCCTGCTCTCCCTGCTCCAGTGTTCCACTGTCTGCTACTCCACGGCCCAGTTCCTCCAAGGTTCCACTGTCTGCCACAGCTTCACGGCCCAGGCCCTCCAGTGTTTCACGGTCTGCTACTGTTCACAGCCCAGATCCTCCAAGGTTCCACTGTCTGCCACAGCCCACGGTCCAGGTCCTCCCAGGGTTCCACTGTCTGCCACTGATCCAGCCCAGGCCCTCCAGTGTTCCACTGTCTACCATTACCGGCCCAGGCCCTCCAAGTTTCCACTGTTTGCTACTGCTCCACTGGGTCTTCCAAGGTTCCACTGTCTGCCATTGTGTCCTGACCCCAGGTCCTCCAAGGTTCACTGTCTACCACTGTCCCACAGCCCAGGTCCTCCAGGTTCCACTGTCTGCCACAGCTCCACGGTCCAGGTCCTCCAGGGTTCCACTGTCTGCCACTGCTCCATGGTCCAGGTCCTCCAGTGCTTCACTGTCTGCCACTGCTCCATGGCCCAGGTCCTCCAGTGCTTCACTGTCTGCCACTGCTCCATGGCCCAGGTCCTCCAGTGCTTCACTGTCTGTCCCTGCTCCACGATCCAGGCCCACCTCCTCTGCACGGACCTGGCCCCCGTCCCACCCCCTGTTTTGCCTCTGTTCCCCCACCCTCCTGGACTGTTGTTGCTTGAGCGCCAGGAGTCGCTCCTAGGGGGGGGGATTCTGTAACGCAACGCCAGCAGAGGGAGCCCCCACCCATGCACTGAGTGTTCCCGCTCCCTCTGCTACTTCATGGGTTACTTCCTGTTTGGTGGCCATTTAAGGAGGCCTATACCAAACAGGCCTCCGCGAAGTATTGTTTTGCTGTGCGGACTCTACTAAGTGTTTTCTCTTGTTTCATTGCCTTGTTTTTGCCACGGTTTTGTTTCTTGTCATTGTTTTGCCTTGTTTTTTATCATAGTTCTGTCTAGTTCATTGCCATAGTTTTTGCCTAGTTTCATAGCCTTGTTTATTTGTTACTTTTGGACTGCTCTCTTGGTATTTTGACCCTCTGCCTGATTTCTGGATTTTGCTGCTGTTTTTGCCCTGGATATTACTGTTTGTTTGAAGATCGACCCTGCCTGTCTGACTATGCTGTGTTCAATAAAAGCTCGCACTTGGATCTTATACGCTTCCCACAAGTCCTGTTACAAGTATACTGATAGTATTATATCTAATATGATGCATTAAATCGATCAAAAGTGACAGTATAGAAATTTCCTATGTTACAATATGTTTCTATTTTAAATAAATTCTCTTGAACTTCCTATTCTTTATTATTGATAATAATCAGAAATGTTTTTTGAGCAGAAAATCACCATATTAGAATATTTTCTAAAGGATCATGCTGAAAATTCAGCTTTGCATCCAAGAAACTAATTGAATTTTAAATTATATTCAAATAGAAAACAGTTGTTTTAAATTGTAATAATTTGTCACAATATTACAGCTCTCACTGTATTTTTTGATCAAACAAATGCAGCCTTGGTGAACAGAAGAGACTTTTTAGACTAACATTTTGTTAGTGTCAGAGAGGTTACAGAGCATTTGTCACACATAGTGTATTCATCAAACACACTAAAAGTTTATAGTGTGTGTAAAGATTTTATCAGCATTGTAAATGTAAATCATGGAGTGTGGCGTTACAGTCCGCTGCAGCACAGCTCACACTTCTCTAGCATCAGATGAAAAACAATGTTGTTCGGACTGAGTTTCTCTCAAACTTTCCGCATCCTCGAGATGGTGTTCTGTGCATTAGCGCTGATCATCCCGATGTTTCGTGGCCCCATGTCCAGTCCGTACGGGATCTGGTGTGAGTTTGTATGGGTATTCGGACTTATTGTAGCTGTGGTGATCTTTGTAATCGAGAAGTACCTGGTGGATAAACTAATAGAGCTCCTCGTGCTGAAGCACACTTGGAATGATCTCTCCTGTGGATTGAGCCTCCTGTCATCCCTCATGCTGTTGTCTGCATGTCTCATCTACTGCACCGTGTTTGTGTGCGCAACATGCATCGCAGACATGATCTGCGCCATCGCCTCCATTCTGGCGTTCGTCATGTACGTAGTCGACGCCGTGATGTTAAAACTCAAATGTCCTGCAGGTTACCTGTCCAGCGTGCGAGGCATCCTGCGCTTCAGCCAGGCGTTTGTAGCCTGCCTCATTTTTACCGCGGTCTACAGCTACTTCAAAGGAGTAGAAAACCACTTCCGGCCTTTAGGTTTGATCTGGTGTATTCTGGTCTACGTGGTGTGTTTCCTTCCAACCGTGCTGGTGATACCGTCACACCTGCAGAAGTGCGTGGATCTGCTGCGATGCTTCGACCTCAATAAGTTGGAGCTGGTGCTTGATGTTGTTGCTGTCGCTCTGTACATTTCTGCTGCCATCCTCTGGCCTGTGTATGGCTATAAAAACTATAAAAGAGACTCCAAAACCCACGATTATCGCTTTCATGACCTTAACTTGGTCACAGTCTCGACGTATGTGAACTTGGGGCTTTACCTCGCAGACCTCATTTGGACTTTGATTGTACTTTGTAAAAAAAGGTAGGCATACTGTAGAGTCTGGGCTTTCTGGTTTTTCATAAAGTGTTTTTTCAGACTAGTGGAAAGAAAACGTCTAAAAGACACTGTCAAGTGTTTCTTTTGTAGCACTTTATCTATTTGTGTCAACAGATTTCAATTACAATACATATTTTTAAAGGCCGTTTTCCCAAAATGAACTTCTTCTTCTACACACCAAACTTTACATTTTTATCCCTGTCTATATCCTGTCTAGAATTATTGAGTGACAAAATGAGGTACCCAAAATTCACTCTGTGAACATTTGACTCTAATCTGTCAAAAATAAAGCAAGAATTTTGAAATTGACTTTATCCAGTGTTCAGATTTTTGTACTACAAATGTATGCAAATTAGAGCATATTTCATTAAATAATGCCTCATTATCATATTTAAACCTAACATTTTAAGTAAGGCGATAACTATTAGTTCATTTTTGACCCTACTGACCAGCACTGCCTCGCCTATATTTTCAATTCAAAATGGCTAAATTTGACAAACACCAGTTGTTTTGCATCTTTGCATACTACTATGGGTAGTTTAACATTTTTGTCGTAAAACAAGTGTCGATTATCAAATGTTTAAACATCTTACCTCACAACTCTCACCATTAAAAACTGAACGTCAGGTTTCTCGGCAGCGGAAGTCGTCGTAGTTGGGTTAACTTCGAGAGCAGTGAATGGGAGAGTACCACAGATATATTTTTCCATTTCCATTTGCTCAGATAGCAAAAGAAAAACTCCACGATAGTGTTTTCACGACTTTCAAAAAAAGGAAAAAAAGTGAGACTGACAACGGCGGTTGCAAGAGAGAACGATCTCAAATTTACCATCTCCCATAGACGCTGCATTATAAACACCCTTGCATTAGCGTTAACTAGTTTATGATAGCTTTGTAATTTGATGCAAAGGTAATAAAATACAAAGTACAGTGTTATAAATGCGCATACATTTTTTTAAAAATCAAAATATAAAAAAGTTTCGAGTATTTACGATGCTGATGACCGTTGAAACGCGTCATCAATTTTATGAAGAGTCCGTAAAGCCCCGCCTTCTTTGATTTGATTGGCTATCTCAAACATTTTGACACTGATGAGCGCGAACAGAGTAAAATGTAACTTATTTCATGAAATATATATTTCATGCGTATTCCTTGAAAAAAATATATGATCATAAATTAATATTTTAATAATAGAATACTGCTTCCTGAGTTTGAAAGAGTTCAATACACCGACCTATAATGGATTTAAAAATACATTGGTGTTTCCATTATAATAATAATCTCTCTAGTAAGAATAGTCTGTCTAATCTTTGGTTTGTCTTAAAACGACAAGTTGATTTATCACTATATTTGCATGATTTTGCATAACTGCTGAAGGTCTTAAGACACACTGAATTAATGAGGTAAAAAAATAAATGCAGCCGAAGACATCTCAGTCCATATACAGGCAACTGGCCATGTAAACAATAATATATTTTAATAAATTAAATTCATTGATCCCATATTTTCACATCACATTCATTTTCTTAATGAATCTACCTATAAACATTTCTTCTTTTAAACACTCATTCAACAAATGAACTACTGAAGTCTGTCTAGTCGCTAGCATCATCTTTAGTTCTGTTCTTCCTCCTCTTTCAGCTCCAGCAGTCCATGGAAAGAAACATAGTGAGCGTTGGCGTAAATGGGCGCTTTGTTGGGGCTTTTTGGGAGTTGTTCAGGTTTCAGAGAGCTGAAGGGGTTTGAGCCGGTGTCCTTAACGTCCATCTCCAACTCCATAAACATGTGAAGAGTACTCTGCAGCTCTTCATTACTGAACCATAGATAGATAGATAGATAGATAGCAGTAAATAAAACAGTGTCATTCTCATATGTGACCACAAAACCAGTCTTAAGTAGCACGGTATATTTTTAGCAATAGCCAAAAATACATTGTATGGGTCGAAATTAGCGATTTTAAGCTATTTTGTAAATTCCCTACCATAAACATATCAAAACTTAATTTTGATTAGTATTATGCATTGCTAAAAACTACATTTGGACAACTTTAAAGGCAATTTTCTCAATATTTAGATTTTTTTGCACCCTCAGATTCCAGATTTTCAAATAGTTGTAATCTCAGTTTTAAAGAAAATTACCCTTATGACTGGTTTTGTAGTCCAGGGTCACATATATGGTGTCTATGTATCATGTGTGAACATATATTTGTACGTATATGTATAACATACTTGATCATGGTGAATAACGTTGGGATATTGTAATCTCGAAGCAGCAGGAGCGTCGGCAACCAATCCTGATTCACTTCCTGTCCCTCAAACCCTGCAAATAAAGTTCAGAATCAACGAGAGCTCAATTTTAATATAAAGTTTAATAGCAGAATCAGTGCTTATACACAGATAGAGGTCCTTATTGTTTATGAATAACACAGATACTGCTCTGATTATACTAAATCTCATAAAATTATATATAAGAAGCCATTGCAAGTTTTTTTTTAAAGAAATTGTTTATATCATTGATAATCATCATAAATGTTTCTTGAGCAAATCAGCATGTAAGAATGAGTTCTGAAGGATCATGTGACGCTGAAGGCTGGAGTAATGATGCTGAAAATTCAGCTTTGATCACAGAAATAAATTATATTTTAAAAAATATTCACAGAGGACAGTTATTTTAAATGTGCAATAATATTTACTATTTTTTACTGTATTTTTACTATTTACTATTATTTACTGTACCTGGATGAAATCCAACCACTAGATTTGGTTTGGCTGCTTCTCCTTTCTCCACAACTTCCTCCCAGAACTGATGGTAGAGTCCCTTGTAAGCACTGATGTAAACTTTTCCCCGAGGTCCGAACGCCCTCAGTGGGGGCCTCATGATGGGCCCCTGAACCACCTCGGGCCCCACCATCACCACCTCCAGCCCCTGGTGCCCCGGGAACATGCGGCCGAGCTCATCCATATCTGTGATTCTGGCTCCCAGGGTCTCGCTCTGAGCGGCTCCCACCACGTGAATAGTAAGCGGCCGTGAATATGGATCCAGGTTAAACATTCTCACTCCCATTCCGATTGTAAGAGGCCGGGAGAGAAACTCACTGCAAACCCGCCACACTGATTCACGAAGCTCCGCCTCCTCCGGCCGTGGCCTGCAGGCATTGGTCCAGAGGTCTGTCATGTTTTGTCCAGACAGGATGGGCTCCAGACGGGGTGTCAGATCTCCCTGCATGGACAGCCAGTCTTTCCAACCGCTGACTTTGTTAGCGGGACGAGACCACGCCTCCGTAGGGAAAGGAAGATCTCCTATGTAAATAAATATAGTTATACATTTACTACTACTTACATACTACTTATACTGCATCTTTACCATCCTCACCTTTATAAACAAGCCACTCGACGTGTCTGTCCACCGCCGCCATGCGTAGTTTGTTGCAGTAGAGTTTATGCTGAGGCCAGTTTTTCTTCTGACACTCTTTACTGCAGTAATACACATTCAGACAGCTGTGGAAGACAGAAAGAAATGTTATAAATGTGAGATATAGCATTTATTCTCATCTCATCTAAATTGTCCTGTCATTGTACCGTGTGCATCTCTTCAGCGAGCCTTTGACCTGTGATGGGAGTCTCTCACACTGCGCACATATTTTGAACGATTCCTCCATTTTCTCAAACATCTCCTTCGCCGAGCGGAATGTAAGAGGCTTGTCGGCCTTACTGTCTGAAACACTGAAGAAAGAAAAAGAGAGATTTGAAATACTGAAATGCATTTTAGATATATATTGTGCAAAGTTTGAAGAGCAAAATATCTTTATCTTTTGCCACTCATACACTCCAATCAAAAGTTTTGGGGCGGCATGATTTTTTTGGAATGCAATTAATTTATTTTTTTTATTTATTAAGGATGCATTTAATTGATCAAAAGTGACAGTAAAGACATTTATAATATAGTAGTAGTGTATATTTAGTTGTTTATGTGTGATCCAGTCAATTCCAATTGCTCTTATGCTCAAAAACATGTCACAAAACTATAAAATAGTTAACATTAATAACATTAAATGCAGGTTCACACACTCAATTTAGCATGTTTTTGGGCCTACCCAGTTTAAAGTTTACCATAATTGTGTACTTTACTAATAGTATAATTACTATTGTTGCTAGTGTTGTTGCAAAGAGCAAGACTGATTATGAATAAACTAAACTGAATTTGATGTTGAGAGCAATTCAATGATTCTTCAGCATTAATCTATTCTTGGGCTCATGATTAGGCCTCATTTCTAGCAATAATTTTTAACGGATGTTTGCAAACACCATACTTTTTGTGCTTATTGTCAGTAGCAGTACTGAAACTCACAGACCGATTCACAACAGACAAACCGATTCAATTGAGTGAGTCATTTACGCAGGAACCGCTCCGATTGATTCAACCTGCGATCATTTAGTTCGACTTCAAATGATTCATTAACAAAAAAAAAAAAAGATCAAACGAGCCATTCATTTTCAAATTTCGACATCTTGTAATGGTTTTAAAAAGCACTTTTCGAACCGGTTAAACCATTGCGTCGCATAATGATTCACTGAAGCGCTCAGATCGGATCGCGAATCATTTGATTTAGATCGGAACTTCGTAGCGGGTTCGTGAATCTTTTGATTCAGATCGGAACTTCGGAGCGGGTTCGTGAATCTTTTGATTCAGATCGGAACTTCGGAGCGCGAATCGCGAATCATTTGATTCAGATCGGGACTAGAGGCTGACATTTTTTCGGGAATCCCGCGGGTCACGGGATTCCCACGGGAATCCCGCGGGATGGGAAACAAAATCACTAATAATCACGGGATTGGGACGGGACAGGAAAAAATGTCAGCGGGAGTGGGCGGGACCGGGAATCGTAACGCTATGAAACCCAACTTTACAGACAAATATACCTTTTATATATATATTGTAATTTTGAACTTAATTCTAGTTGACCCGTCTCTTTATTCTCTCCTTCTGTATGCTTTGGTGTGGCTGGTTAAGCAAGTGAGTTCATGACGGACAGATCGTTAACGACTGGTAATACAGCAGGCGATCCAAATGCTCACCTATCATTCATCGACCATATGGCTTTTCATCTGAAAGATGTATGTAGTAGCAAGTTTACATGGCCGCTCAATCTAATGTTAACCTTGAAAAATGTGCGCTATTGAAGTGTCTGTGTGAGTGTGGAAGCCGAAAGTAGCGCGGTACTGCATGACAGAGGCGCCGGTGCGCTCACTTGCTCTTAAAATACCGTCATTTTTGGTCATACAGATAAGAGTGATAGGCATCTTTCGAATTTGTAAAGACTCAACGTTTATTTGTGTGCACTCAGAAAAACAAGGAAACGTTGCGCTTTTGTAAACAGATTAAAGCAAAAAGGACGAGCTTTCTGCCGCCTGTCTCTGTGAACTTGAGCGCGTCACTTCGAAACTCCGTGTTTACTTGCTTTAGAGACATGAAAAATATATCTATAGAGTGAAATGTCTACTTTCAAATGGACCAATTAAAATAGGAAACGTGTGTCTGCATGAAAGATTTACGTGAAATTTAATATGTGCGCAATGCACACTGTGCATTTGTTTAAGATGGCTTTCAGTTCAATAATAATAATAATAATAATAATAAACAAAATTTCGCATTTTTATTCAACTAATGTAAAAAAAAAAGTTACGGGCATACTGTGATATGTACTGTATTCTTTACTGTAACTGGCAGATTCTAGCCCAAAAAAAAAAAAAAAACATAATACGGGAGTGGGAGGGAATGGGAGTCATTCTTCCGGGATTGGGACGGGACGGGATTTTTTCCCAGTTTTTTCGTGGGATTGGGATGGGATGGGATTTTTTTTGTGGGAGTGGGACGGGAGAGATTTGAAAATCCACTCCCGTGTCACCCTCTAATCGGGACTTCGGTACAGGTTCACGAATCATTGATTCGGATCGGGACTTTTTTTTTTATGAATCATATGATTCAGACTTCGGCACAAGGGTTTTTTTTTAACAGTACAAAACAAAATCATCAGTGTAGCAAAGAAAAAAAATAAGAAATAAAGTATACGCAAATACATATCCCTTAAGGAAATTAACTGTGATTTTACTATAGTAAACGTGCAGTAACCATGTTTTTGTATAACCAGTTGTACTACAAATACTATGGTTAAACCATAGTTAATTTGTGATTACCATGTAATTGTGTTTCCAGATGTAAAATTCAAACCTAGGCTTTTGCAATAAATAAGTGACATTAGAATGAAGCAGCGTTGAAAAACATAAACTCAGGCATTAATGTGGTAAACAGCAGATTGTCCTGTACTTGATTTGATTACCAACAATAATTGAGAGCCTTTATAGGGCCCGAGTGAATGAACAGAAGCATAAACAGCTGCTGGGATATTTATATCCCCTCTCAAAATACAGCACCCAGCATGCAGTAAGACAGCTGACACAACTGGGGTTAAAACACTTTTGTGTAAACTTAAATGAACGAGTTAATACGTTAATATAAGCGTTATGCTATTAAACGCAGGTCAATACATGAACCTTTTCAACACAGATAATAATAATACAAATATTTATAAAAATACTATTTAATATACTTAATACCTTTTACCCATGTCTGCTTAGTTACAAAATCTTTTAAAATGCACGTCAGAGCGTTTAAACTTATATCACGTGATCTCATCTGTATTCACGGTTACTTGCAAACTGTAAAATAACCGTAAAATTACACAGCGTGAGTATAAAACGTGTGTCTTACCTGTTGGAGTTGTTCATTGTTCGCGGTCACGCGTTTACAGAATAAGTGAGACTGAACGGCTGTTCTTGCGGGTGTCCGTCGGGTGTCGCGGGGGTTTTATACCCGTGCGCGGCCGTGCCGGTGTTTTCTCGAGTCTTCTGTGATGATTCTCAGATGTCTACATGTTCACACGGAGATCAGAAGTTTCTGACAGACAGTGTTGTTTACAAAAACGGGGACGTCCATTAAAAATGTAATGGACTATTTAAAAAAATCTAAAATCTAAATAAATAAGCAAATAAATAAATAAATAAACAGCCTAAACAAGTAAATAAATAAAAAATAATAATTAAAACATATTTATTCATACATTTATTACATTGCATTTCAAGGCACAGATGCACTACCAGTCGAAAGTTTTCAACAGTAAGATTTTTAAGTTTTTTAAGTCTCTTCAGCTCACC
Source organism: Labeo catla (assembly GCA_012976165.1). NCBI lineage: Eukaryota > Metazoa > Chordata > Actinopteri > Cypriniformes > Cyprinidae > Labeo > Labeo catla. Next base: position 220,851 of record VONZ01000352.1, read on the forward strand.
AGTCTTGCATTTATTTGTTTTTTATTTAAAATAACTGTTTTCTGATGGAATATATTTTAAAATGTAATTTATTCCTGTGATCAAACCTAAATTCAGTGTCACATGATCTTTCATGCTAATATGTTGATTTGCTGCTCAAGAAACATTTTATTATTATTATTATTATTATTATTATTATCAATATTTAAAACAATTGAGCACATCTTTTTAGATTTATTTCAGCATTTATCTGAAATAAACATACACTATACCATTCAAAAGCCTGGAGTCGATTAATAAAGTATTAATTTCTATCATTTCCAAAAGGAAAAAAAAAAATTATATATATATATAATTTATTTGGAAATTATAGAAATTAATACTTTTATTTAGCAAGGATGCTTTAAATTGGTCAAAAGTGAGGATAAAGACATTTATAATGTTACAAAAGATTTCTATTTCAGATAAATGCTGTTCTGATGAAACCTAAACAAAATTCTACTCAGCTGTTTTCAACATAACAATTACATTTAATGTTTTCAGAGCAGCAAATGAGCATATTAGAATGATTTCTGAAGGATCATGTGACTGGAGTAATGATGCTAAAAATTCAGCTTTGAAATCACAGGAATAAATTACATTTTAAAATATATTCAAAAATAAAACAGATTTTAAATAGTAAAAATATTTCAATTTTTTCTGTTTTCGCTATACTTTGGATTAAACAAATGCAGGCTTGGTGAGCAAAAGAGACTTTTTTAAAAAACATTAAAAATCTTTTAATGTTGCATGAAAAGCGTATTGTTTTCATGCACTTCCTGGTAATTGAACCTATGACTTTGCCGCCATACTGTTTGAACTACAGTATGTAAAATGAATAAATAAAATAGAAAAATAAATATGGACACATTTTTTTAATTTGCTTATATAAATGTATTTATTTTTTTATAAAGCGTCTTCTATATCAAATAAATAATAATCACTGAAGGGAAACTAAAACATACAAATAATACATAATCTGCAAGTTCTGACTCAGGAATCAAAATAGACCTTTTGGTTTAAAATAAAAATGAATATAATATAATATAATGTAATATAATATAATAACTTTTTAAAGAGCAAATGCTAAAAAATGCTGGGTTAAAAACAACCAGGCACTAGGTGAAATATTACATTTTTAACCCAACCTTCTGGGTAATTTTATTTAACTCAACTATTGTTTAAGAATTACTATATGGTTGGCTTAAAATGAACCCAAAATTGTAAATTAAAAATCAGACACACAATTACTAGAGGCATCAGCAAGAATCAAAATGTGAACATTTATTAATAACCAATTAGAAAAAATATATTAATTATTATTTATTCAACATATTATTAAATATTAATTTATTAAACATATTAATAAATATCCAACCTATTTTGGGTTCATTTTAAGTAAGATATATAGTAATTTTTAAGCAATAGTTGAAGTAAATAGAACTACCCAGAAGGCTGTCATTAAAATGTCATGGCAGATTCTGTCACTAGGTGGCACTAAATGTTCACTAAATTGTGTAGCAAACAACTGTTTAACTGCAGTTTCAGATAAAACATTTATTTCTTAAATAACTATTAAACTGTAATGGCAAGTGACATAATAAGGGTGTTATTTGCAGGGTTTTCTTTTAAGATGCATTTAGGAAATGAAGGCAAAGGTCAGTGTGAATCTACTCGTCCTCCTGCTGTGTCTCCAGCAGACCCTGAAAGTAAATATAAAAGGCGTTGCAGTAACTGGGGGCTTTGTTCGGGCTGGACTGGACCTGCTCGGGTTTCTGGGAGCTGAAAGGATTGGCTCCGGTGTCTTTAACGTCCATTTCAAGCTCTATGAGAATCTGCAGGGAATACTGAAGCTCTGCATCACTGCAACACAGACACACAACAGAGAAATATATACAAAAGTAAAGTATAAAATTGGCATGTAAACACTTCATGTGAGAGTAGGTGTCACTTACTTGTACATGGTGAAGATGGATGGTATGTTATAGTCTCTGAGCAGCAATAATGTGGGCAGCCATCCCTCTCCCAAACCCTGAGACGCGTGGAACCCTGAACCAGAACAAAAACAACAAAACGCGGCCCATCAACGACACGTTTACAAAGCCAGCGAGAATGAGAGGACAGAAGCCGACAGGTGCTGAACAGAGGATCCATCAAATCACGCACACAAAGAGAATTTAGCTGGATAATCTCACTCTTTGTTTGTTTGTCTCCACTTTATGATTGATAGCGTGCATATCCACTCTTCCCAGATTAGATGTGTTGTCATGAGTGTCTGGATATGAGGAGATTTAAGCATTCAGGGAACCAGAAAAACAACAGTGCTATAAAGAGATCTCGCCCCAGGGTGACAATGATGGAGCTGTGTGTATTTGCATTGTGTTTGTGGAGAAATTTCACTTGGTTTTCAGCAATACGAACCTTGTTTAGATAAAAAACAAGCTCCAAAATCAATGAAATCTTAGTATCATTGATATACTATTATTGTTTTTAATCAGACTTTATTTATATATATTCGTTTTTATTTTTTAATTTTAATTAAAGTTTTAGTCATTTTGTTGCACGTTTTTTGTTATATTTATTAGTTTTATTATTTTTAAAATGTCTGTATAGTTTAATTTAATTTAATTTTATTTCAAGTAACAATTCTAGTTTTAATTAACTATAATAACCCTGCTTAGAAGCCAGTAAATTGCATTTAATTAAAAGCATATTTTATTATCCGTATTTCAAAGAAATATTCAGCTGCTTTATTAAAGCAGAATGTAAAAAGTGAATTAAATAAACGAAATAAAATAATAAAAATAAAATAAAATGTAAAAAGTGAATTAAATAAATGAAATTAAATTTTAAAATAAAATAAAATACAGGAGTTTCTGTATATTTTCTTTTGAACACTAAGCATGGATTTCTTCTTATTTTTTGTAGTGAAATATTTTGTTAATTACTGCTAATTATTTTCATGTACATAAATTACTGTGCTTTGAGGTTAATTTGTTATAAACATGTAAATAAAATGTAAAATAAATAAAATCTAATCAAAAATAGAATAAATCAAATCAAATCAAATGTAAAAATAAAACAATTCAAATAAAATAAAATAATAATAAAAAAAATCTAACTGTCACTCACAATATACTGAATCCAACTTAAAACAATTAAAAAAAACTTTTCATTAATTGAAATAAAATAATAAAACAAAATAAAATGTAAAAGGTGAACTGAATAAATGAAATTAAATTTAAAAATAAAACAATACAATACAAATAAAATAAAATAATAAATAAATAAATAAAAATAAAATAAAAAAAAATATCTAATTGTCACTCACAATATACTGAATCTATTGAGACCCTACAGGAGTTTCTGTATATTTCCTTTTGAACACTAAGCATGGATTTCTTGAGTTTTTGTTTTTTTTACACTTAAAGTGTAAATAAAGCTTCCAAGCTAAACATTTGCTGCTAAACTTTTCACAGATGTTAAGCTTAAGGACACAAGTGTCTGTCACCGAGCCAATTTTGCAAGTGACACTTATCAAGTGTTAATTTTAACACTAAGTAAATAAGTAACTGGCCATTTAGCAGATGCTTTGATTCAAAGTGACTCCCAGTTCATTCAACACAGAGATGATCCTCAGTTATTAGCTCATCTTACATCCAGGATTAGAACCAACATTCTGGTGACCAGCCTGGGATTTAACCAATACACCACCACAGCGAAGTAAAGCAAAATGCCAACGCTACTGCTACTGCATCCTGTTGTTAAATGAAGCTGTTCAGTCTTTTCAAACATGCACGTCCACAAGTGGCTGGTTTGCTCAGGAATCTCCTGACAGTGAGTCTTAAACTCTCAGCTGTTACTATGAATCACTGCTAGTAAAAGTCAGACGGCGAACCACAGCGCTGGTGAAGTGGCACCTGTGAATCTCTCTCTCTAAAAGAATCATCTGTCTGAATCTATAGATGGAAACGAAACCCCCACTAGAGCTTAAAGGGTCAAATGTCTTCAAACGCAATGAAAGTCAGCTCTCTAACCTAGTAAACTCCTCAACACCTCATTTCACAAACCAGTACTATTCATTTCAATCAACTGGTTCAAAAATGACTCACTGATTCGTTGAAATTTTCAGTTCTTTTAAAATATTTTGAATAGCATTAGATGATAAAACTAAACTTAAGAACTTAAGCAAAAATGAGAAATGTTGCCTTGGCCAGTAAAAATTAAATAAAAAATGTTTACCAAACTAAAACTGAAAAAAATATATACATAAATTAATGCTGAAGAGAAATACATTAAAAAACTAATAAAAATAATACAATTACTAAAACTTTTTCTCAACTAAAAAATGAAAATATTTAAAAAAGCGAATTAAAATATTAATAAACTATAAAATAGTAAATAAATAAAAATAAAATTTAAATGACTAAATAATAAAAAAAACAATATTACAGTATTTATTACTTTTATATTAAAATTATTTTGCATTTTTAGCTTATTCATTTATTTTAAGTTAATTTAAGTTTGTTTTGTCATTTTGTTATGTGCTATTTTTCCGGTTTTTTATTTTTTTATATTGTTTTAATTTTTCAGTTATATAAGTTTATGTTTTTCATCAAATACTCTATCTTATTTTATTTCGGTTACCAAAATTTTTTAATTTGAATAGTTTTAATTTTGTGTATTGTTAATGATTTGCATTAATAAAATAAAATGAAGCTGAAATAAAGCCGAAATAAAATAAAATAAAATAAAATAAAATAAAATAGTATTAGATGATAAAACTTACCTTAAGAACTTAAGCAAAAATGAGAAATGTTGCCCTGGCCACTAAAATGAAATAAAAATGTTCACCAAAACTAAAACTGAAAAAAAAAAAAAATAAATAAAATAAATAAATAAATTTAAATTTATTTTAAATTTGATAAATTTAATATAAAATTATATATATATATATATAATTATATATAATTAAGGCTAAAGAGAAATACATTAAAAAGCTAATAAAATAAAATAAATTTTATTTTATCACTAACACTTTGTTTTAACTAAAAATGAAAACATAAAAATAAAACTAATTAAAACACTAATAACTATTTCAAAAGTAAATAAATAAAAATACAATAAAAATGTATTTTTTGTTTATTCATTCATTTTAAGTCAATTTAAGTGTTTATTTATTGTAACGCCACGCCAGCAGAGGGAGCCCTCTCCCGAATACTGACTGCACGCTCCCTCTGCTGCTTCTACTTCCACTTCCTGTTTGGCACTACATAAGCGATCACCATGTGCTACCATGTGCGAAGTATTGCCAGTTCCACTGCCTTACCGAGCGTTTACTATTACTCTGTCTGATTACCTGTTGCCGTCTTGCCTTACCTGGATTCTGAGTTTACGGATTACCCCTTTTGGATTTGTTTGACCGTGTGGACTGCTTTCAAGGTTTGACCCCTCATCAGCCTGTTGACTACCTCTCTTTGGAATTCCCCTTTTGTTACGGTTGCTATATTGGACTGCCTTTTCGCTTTTTGACCCACTGCCTGCCTTATCACATTGCTGCTTGGTTTACGTTTATGTTTATACGCTGTCGGACTGCTTTCCCGGTATTGACCTACTGCCCGTTTCTCTGTACTGTTGCTGTCTGTAAATAAACTCCGCAAATGGATTCTTCTTCTGCCTCAGCGTCCGCTTTACATTTATTAAGCAATTTAATGTGTTATTTTCTGTTTTATTAGTTTTTTTTATATTAATATAGGTTTTTTATTTCTGTTTTAAATTTTTTTTTAATTATATAAGTTTACGTTTTTCATCACATACTCAGATTTATTTTATTTCAGCCTTATTTCGATTACCAAAAAGGTGGTATTTACCAAAATTACCAAAAATTTTAATAGTTTTAATTTTACGTATGGTTAATGTTTTGTATGTGTTTGTTTGTACCTGGATGAAATCCGACAACTACATCTGGTTTGGCTGCTTCTCCTTTCTCCACAACTTCCTCCCAGAACTGATGGTAGAGGCCCTTGTAAGCACTGATGTACACTTTTCCCCGGGGTCCGAACGCCCTCAGTGGGGGCCTCATGATGGGCCCCTGAACCACCTCGGGCCCCACCATCACCACCTCCAGCCCCTGGTGCCCCGGGAACATGCGGCTGAGCTCGTCCATGTCCGTGGTTCTGGCTCCCAGGGTCTCGTTGTGACCGGCCCCAACTAAATGTATGGTCAGAGGACGGGAATACGGGTCCAGACGGGCCATCTGTATCCCGAGGCCCACCGTCAGCGACCGAGAGAAGAATTCGCTGCAAACCCGCCACACAGACTTGCGAAGCTCCGCCTCCTCCGGCCGCGGCCTGCAGGCATTGGTCCAAAGCTCTGTCATGTTTTTTCCGGACAGGATGGCATCCAGACGGGGTGTCAGATCGCCCTGCATGGAGACCCAGTCGTCCCAACACCTCACGTCTTTAGCGTGACGAGACCACGCCTCCGTCGGGAAAGGAAGATCTCCTATTGGAGCATAGGGTGATTGACAGGATGTTACTTAGCAACCTCTCACAACTCCAAACGCATACGTGGTTCCTTCTGACCTGTGTGAATGAGCCACTCCACCAGTCTGTCAATGGAGACCTTATGGAGCATCTTACAGAACTTCTTATGCAAAGACCAGTCCTTCTTCTGACAGTCTTTACTGCAGTAATACACGTTCAGACACCTGGGAACACAAAATGATATGCTAAAGAGTTAACACAAGCTAGTGCTAACCACACTGCTGAATATCAACACTTCAACACTTGCGAGTCCAGGCTACAACAGACGGATAAAAAGGTCTGTGCCATTTTTAGAAGCTGCCCTCATCATTTCAGTACTTTAAGTTTTTATTGTGTTGGCGGCGTCATGTGGTGTGTGTGACTATGTCGTAAACGTTTCCCCTTTGCACAAAGGCTAAAAATTCGGATCAGGTTTTAAGAGAACAGCCGGCAAAGACAAAAGGAGACATAACCAACTATGGTAAGATGATATATAGTAAAAAAAAAAAAAGAAGAAAGTATATATATATATATAATAAATAATTATATAATTTATTTATTTGATGTGCATGCAATAAAATGTAAACAACAGATTATAAATATAAATATAATTATTATAATTATATAATAATTAAAATATAATTAAATAATTATTATAATAATAAAATTATTATAACTATTTATTATAAATTACATATAAATATATGTAATTTATAATAAATAATTATATAATTCATTTATTTGATATGCATGCAATAAAATGTATGAATATATTACTCAATAATAATACAATAAAACAGATTATAAAAATATTATATAATATAATTATAATAATTATTATTATAATAATATAATTAAATTATATATATATATATATATATATAATTTATAATAAATAATTATATAATTGATTTATTTGATATGCATGCAATAAAATGTAAACAACAGATTATAAATATACATATAATTATTATAATTATATAATAATTAAAATATAATTAAATAATTATTATTATAACAATAGAATTATTATAACGATTTATTATAAATTATATATATAAATATATATGTAATTTATAATAAATAATTATATAATTGATTTATTTGATATGCATGCAATAAAATGTATGAATATATTACTCAATAATAATACAATAAAACAGATTATAAAAATATTATATAATATAATTATAATAATTATTATTATAATAATATAATTAAATTATATATATATATATATATATAATTTATAATAAATAATTATATAATTGATTTATTTGATATGCATGCAATAAAATGTAAACAACAGAATATAAATATAATTATTATAATTATATAATAATTAAAATATAATTAAATAATTATTATTATAACAATAGAATTATTATAATGATTTATTATAAATTATATATATAAATATATATGTAATTTATAATAAATAATTATATAATTGATTTATTTGATATGCATGCAATAAAATGTATGAATATATTATTCAATAATAATACAATAGAACAATAGATTATAAATATATAATATAATGTAATTATAATAATTATTATAATTATATAATTAACATATAATAGTTATTATAATATAATTATTATAATTATATATATATATATATATATATACACATTTTAATAAATAATTATATTATTATATAATTATATGATTTATTTATTTGATATGATTGCAATTAAATGTATGAATATAAATATTCATTTTATATTTTTATATATACTGTATGCATTTCTTATATATAATATTTAGTTTGATATTTTACATAATATAAAAAATAAATACATTTATAAAATGTATAATTATATGTAGGCTATATATCATGAAATATAAAAATATTATATAATTTGTTATTTATTAGATTTTTTTTTTTTTTAACTTAAAATAATTTTATATAATTTAAATTAACTACAACTCTTGAGTAGATTGATTTCTTAAGTAATGTTTGAGGGTGGATCATATTGGAGAAATGGGAATAATCTTTCACGGGTGCTGATTGTGGGTTTCTCAGTCTCTCGGTACAGAATAACCCGGATTTCCAGCTTCAGTTGAGCAGTCTGTTCAATAAAAGTTCAATCAGCCTCCAGCATTACTTTGCGAACAGCGTGCTATTTTTAGGCGAATATCTGCAGTCGGATCTTACTCTTATTCTGATCTTATTCTCCCAGGCCAGAACAGCGTGAACTGAACTACAATGACGGCAATTTGGGGACAGTTCACTAATAAAAAAAAGAACAAAAAACATGGCTGCCATGGCTACAGCATATTTTACTGTGATTAGGGTTAGTACAGATACTGTAAAATGAAATTACAGAATTTTCAAAGGCTTTTCAGGCACTTCAAGGCTTCAGTCAGAGATCAAACAATGTCTCTTTAAAATTCTACAAATAGATAAATAGATTAAAAAAACATACTAATAAAACAAAATTGCAAAATAAAGTGAAGCACATGCAAAGTGTTACTACTGAAGTATTACAAAAAGTTAATTTTGAGGATTTTATGTGTATTCTTTCTTTCTTTCTTTCTTTCTTTCTTTTTGTTTTGTTTTTATATCTATACTGCCGTAATTATTTGATGTCTTCTACTGTTTAGGGAAAAAAATCTGAAAAAAAGATTCGCGAAACCTCTCCGAAATCCTAATCTGAAACAAATGATTCGACATACACGCTCCGAAGTTCTGAACTGAATCAAATGATTCGCGATACGCGATTCAATTGGAGCGCTTCGAAACATTTTGTGACGCAATGGTTTAACTTGATGCAGAGTTTCAAAAAGATCTGTTTCACCCATCACTATGTGCTTTTTAAAATCATTACAAGCGATGTTGAAATTCGAAAATGAATGGCTCTTTTAATTTGATCTGGTTTTTGCTAATGAATCGTTTGAAATGAATGATCGAAGTCTCGAGTTTGAATCAATCGGGGCGACTCCAGCGTAAATGACTCACTCAATTGATTCGGTGCATCACTTCCTCTTTTCGCGTCTTCAGCTGTTCACACGACACCTGTCAGTGCTACCAGTGGCTTAGCTCGCTAGTTTTATGACATTAACTGAAATAAACGAAAAATATATTTGGTTTTTTTAATTAATGTGAATTTTGTATGAAAAGATGTGCTTACTGAAAAAATGAAACACTTATTTCATAGATAGACTGTTTTTCAATAATTCAAGAATTGTGAGACAAAAGCCAGCAAACTGACTTTTTTCTTAATTTATATCTCAATTCTGACTTTTTCTCATAAAATTGTGAGCTTATCTCAGATTTGTGGTATAAAATCTCATATATACAATATATACAATTCAGACTTCTTTGTTTTTCTGAGTATATATCTTGAAATTGAGAATTATTAATTCTGACTCAAAATTATTCAGCATTTTGAGAAAAAAAAGCCAGAATTGTCAAAATGTGTCAAATGTCAAAAAATCTCAAAATGTGAGTTATAAACTTGCAATTCTGACCTTTCATATATATATTCTGAGTTTATATCAATTACAATTAATTAAACAATTAGACTTGCAGAAAAAACTTAATTTATGCAAAATAAGCTATAAAATGCAAAATATTAACCCTAATTAGGGATAATAAAGGTACACTCCCAAAAACATAAAATATTTAAAAAATAAAAAATAAAATATATATATATATACACTGTATACAGTATGAAAATATTAAAATATATAACTTTTTATGTACGTTTTTATATATTTTAATTTTGTAATGTGTTTTAAGTCATAATTTTGTTTTCATTATTTTTCATTATTTTTCGAATTTTTGAAAATTAAAAAAAAAATTAATTATTGTATAGAGTATGAAAATATTAAATACAATTAGAAAATATTAAAAATATATTACATTTTATGTAAGTTTTATCTAATTTATTTTAAGTTTATAATGTGTATTTAAGTCATAATTTTGTTTTAATTCTATTTTGATCTGTTTGTTATTTGCAATGGTTAATGTTTGTGGTTTTTTGATTAAAACCAGTTAGGGTCAGAGTGACCCACAACATCATAATAATTATTAATTATAATATTAGTACAGGGACCCAAAAATTTTAAAAACCAATATACCAAACTCTATCGTCCCTGTTTTTTAATCCATATAATAATTAGATAATTCTAGTGAGATTTCATATAGAAAATGTACTGGCTTATATTCAGTAATCTGCTCATGTTAACTAAGTGATATTGTGATCTGTGTTTTTACTCACTTAATGCAGCGTTTGAGTGCTTTCGGGTCTGGAAGGTTTGACGGGAGTTTGGAGCAACAGGTACAGAATTTAAACGTTTCTTCTAGATTCTGAAACATCTCTTTGTGAGAGCGAAATCCCACCTTTCCTTTGCCCTCCAGTGCTGCCCTGAGAGAGAGAGAGAGAGAGAGAGAGAGAGAGAGAAAGAGTGACTTCATCTGAACCACTACAAATCTGTTCTCCACTATGAGTGTGAGTTTCTCACCTGTACTCTTTGTAGTCTCTCATGTTTAGTTTGTCTAAGATGACTTTAGAAAGACCAGGAACATTAGAGTCCAGAGAGTAAAAGCCAAACTGATCCGAGTAAACGCTGTCCGAACTCGGAGCAAAAGAGTCTGGGAGTGCTGGAACCGAACCGGCCATTCTGGATGAGCTCTTCACCTACACACACACACACAGTGATTTAAGATTGATGAGGTGTTGACAAGATATTTCAGTTAATTTGTGACATTTTTTGATGCAAGCATGTGTTTATATTGATTCACAGCCTGATTCTGAAGTAATTAAACTCACACACACTGACTACATAGCAACACTTATTTTGGGTCATATTTTAACCTAAAATTAAAAGAAAAAACAAATTATTTTTTGCATAAAGAAAATACCCTCTATCTGAGGACCAGTGAGGATTTTTGTAGAGATTTTCTTGACAGTTAAGCAGATTTATAATTGTTGATAGCCTACTGTAAAAATGTCATTACTTTAATACAAGTAAATTATAACATTTTTGAAAGAAGACATTTCTGCTCACCAAGGCTGCATTTATTTGACTAAAAATATAGTAAAAACAGTAAAATTGCTAAATATTATTTCAATTTAAAACAACTGTTTTCTATGTCAATATATGTTAAATTGTAATTTATTCCTGTGATGAAAAGCTGAATTACTCCAGTCTTAAGTGTCACATGATCCTTCAGAAATCATATGCTGATTTGCTGCTCAAAAAACATTTCTGATTATTATCAATGTTGAAAACAGCTGTGCTGCTTTTTGTATTTTTATGGAAACCGTGATATATTTTATTTTTCAGCATTCTTTGATGAACAGAAAGTTCAAAAGAACAGCATTTATTTGAAATGGTAATCTTTTGTAACATTATAAATGTCTTTACTGTCATTTTTGATCAATTCAATGCATTCATATGAAATAAAAGTATAATTTCAACAAAAACAGTCTTACTGATCCCAGACTTTAAAGTTGTTTAATTTCAGAGCATCATATAGAGACATAATCGGAACAAACACGATAAATAACACGTCAGTGATCCAATATTTCACATCAGATACTCACAAACAAAGTCATCAATCTTTAAAACTATAAAAGTGAAAACAAACCACAGAAGGCCACAAATAGGTCTGTTATATTATGTAAAACTACACCACACATTTAACACTCAAAGCAGTTGACTGGAATACTATTTCTAATATATTTCAACCTTCACATTTAAGCCAGAAAAACCATATAAACTAACATAGACTTAAAAGAAATGTTCACTGCAGAAAAATAATTGAAATACTAATATGAAAGCTTGAGAAATAATACTCACGGTTAAACAGCAATCTATAAATGGTCACCTATGAGCAGCAGAAACTTCATGAAAATCCAGATCCAGTCCCAATGTGCTGCTGTGCTTCTCCTCAGTAACTCCACCTCTCGTTGTCATCCCTCTCTCCTTTTTTGGGACGAGGGGGAGAGACTGACATTCGTCCAGGTCCAGGTCTCTGGGAACATGTTCAAATTACTCAGAAGATTTTCCTTACCCTGCAGAATCCACATTGCCCAGAGTCACTTCAGCAGCTCTAGAATTACACAGAGACCTCCAGCAGATACAGACACCCACCAGCTATTTATTACTCAAAATTATACTTACCTCAATACACCCACATTTCAGTCTCCCCTCTTCATACGGGGGATATTATTAACCCTGCTGTGATCCTTGCTTTTAAATTATATAATTTTTACATTTCTAAAAACTATATATATATAGTATAGTTGCAGATATACCCTGCAGATATATATATATATATATGATTTTACCCTATCATATATATATATATATATATATATATATATATATATATATATATGAATCTCAATTACAGCAACATTTAGGGTAAATTTGTTTTTGCTTTTTTTACATTATATAACCAAATAAAATATAACAGTGATTACTAGGGACATACAAATTGGCTTGATATTTAAAAACACACACTTAAAATTCTCATTATACAAGTTCTTTTGCGTTTCACAAAACAGAGAGAATTATACACACACAGACACACACGCACACACACACACACACATTTAATTTAGTATTTTTTTTTGTTCTCATCTATCTATTTTGTTCTCATCTATCGTCCAGCTACTTTTAGCTGTACAAAACATCTAATTTTGCTTCTTGATATTGCAAATTGGTGTGTCTTACTATGTTATTTTAATATATTATCTTAATTATTAACACCCTTGTATGTAGTGCAAACAGTTTTACCGTTAACTGCACGTTGTTATTCTTCTCTCTTTCCTTTTTATTGCATTTTTGCATTTTACAAAAACAAATCAATACAATACAGTAGGTGTCTTATATCAGCAAACATAATCGTCCAACATACAATGATCCATCAGCTTATGCTTAAAGAGCACAGTGAAGGGCAATAGCACCAAAGAAAAAAGCGATAATTAAATAAAATGATCAAACAAATGAATAAAATAAAATAAATAAAAAAGAAAAAAAAAAAAAAAAGAACACAATTAGCGTACATTCTCAAGGAAGTCCCAAAGTGGGGACCAGATGCGCCAGAAATCGTCAGATCTCTGTCGCAAGTCACAGGTCAGTTTTTCTAAGGGTAGAAAAGTGGTGATTTGATTTAACCACATAGTGGTAGAAGGAATATGAGGAGTGGACCACAACAAAAGTATACATTTTCTTGCCAAAAAAGAACAGAGATGTAACACAAGTTCTAGGCTATGATTAAGGTGCAATTCAAATTTACTGTTCAAGAGATAAATACTTGGAGATAATTCAAAAGATTTTCCAATAATCTTCTGAACCATTTTGTGTATTTCCTTCCAGTAAGTTTTAATCATGTCACAGTCCCAGAACACATGCATCACAGTACCAATATTAGATTTGCATTTAAAACAATACTGAGAAACGTTAGGAAAGATTTTGTGAAGACGGACTGGTGTTAGATAAGTCCTGTAGATGAACTTAAAACTCTGCTCATGGTTTGATATCGAAGCATTTCTGAAGAAAACCCCAGAACAGATCGACAGCCACTCTTCATCACTAAAATTAGTTTCGAAATCTTTCTCCCATATTACTTTCAAAGAATCAAAAGAAGAAGTTCCCACATTGGATAACATACTGTAAAAGACAGAGATTTTCTTTTTGAGAGCAGGAGAAGAAAACAATTGCTTCTCTATATCAGAAAGATCAAAACGTATTCCTTCGTTCTTTAGAATGAATTCCAAAAAATGCCGCAGTTGCAAAAATTTATAAAAATCATTACTGGGTAAGTTAAATTCCTGTTTTAGCAACTGAAAAGATTTCAAAACGCCATTATCAAACAATTGATCTAAATCCAAAATTCCTCTCAGTCTCCATGAGCGAAAGCCAATACTCTGAATAGCAGGGGGTAGGTCAGGGTTGAGTGAAATAGGAGATTTTAAAGATAGAGTGAGTGGGATACTCAAATACTTCAACACATCTTTCCAAGCTAAAAGTGTGTTTGATACTGTAAAAATGCTTAGGACTGATTCAAGTTTGTGCACATTGTAAATAAATGGTAAAGTATTTAACAAATTTGGAAAACATCTTGTAGATTCGATCCCTAACCACTGTGAATCTGTCCTGTTAAGAAACCAATTTATCATATTTTTAATCTGAGCGGACCAGAAATATAGCTGGAAATTAGGGAGTGAAGCCCCACCTAATTCCTTAGGTTTCAGCAAAACAGAAAATTTAAGTCTAGGTTTTTTATTATTCCAAATAAATTTTGAAAAAATGGAATTTAAATTTTTAAAGAAAACTGAATTCAAATAGCAGGGCAAGCTTTGAAATAAGAAATTCAACCTAGGTAGGACATTCATCCTTATTACATTAATCTTACCGAAAAATGAAATGGGGAGATTTGACCAATTAGACAAGTCCTGACTCATTTTAGAGATTAATTTTGTGTAATTAGCTTTAAATAAATCACCCAATATTGGTGTAATATTTATTCCCAGATATTGGAAACCAGAGGGAGCTAAACGAAATGGACAGTCAGAGGTGGCTTCAGGAGGAGAATACAGGTACAAGGCCTGGGATTTGTTTAAGTTAATTTTGTATCCGGAAAGAGTGCTATATTCATCAATAATGGAGAGGATTGCGTCAACAGAAGTCTCAGGGTATTTGAAGTATAATAGTACATCGTCGGCATAAAGAGAAATACGATGCTCCTCAGAGCCGATTTTAATGCCCCTTAAATTCGTACTCGCTCTCACTGCTGCAGCCAATGGCTCAATGACCAAAGAGAATAGAAGAGGTGAGAGAGGGCAGCCTTGACGGCATCCTCTACTCACGGGAAATGTATTAGAAATTAGCCGATTCGTATTGACCGTCGCCATAGGTTGAGAGTATAAGAGTTTAATCAATTTAATAAAATTAGATCCTAAGTCTATCCTCTCCAATACGGCAAAAAGAAAGGGCCAATCCACCCTATCGAATGCTTTCTCAGCGTCTAGTGAGATAATTAACGTGGGATCTTTATTTACATGTATATAATCTAAGATATTTAGCAATCTGCGGATATTATCAGAGCCATATCTAGATTTGACAAACTCTGTCTGGTCTGGTGAAATGACAGAAGGAAGGATGGATTCAAGGCGCCGGGCCATTGCTTTGGCCATAATTTTGTAATCTACATTCAGAAGGCTAATTGGGCGATAGGAGGAACAGTCCAAAGGATCCTTGTCTTTTTTCAAAATGAGACTGATAACCGCAGAGGACCAAGAATCGGGCATTGAATTTGAATCTAAGAGGTTATTAATTGCAGGCAATAAGATTGGGTTGATATCTTCCCAGAGTTGCTTATAAAATTCGAGAGGGAACCCATCTGGGCCCGGAGCTTTGTTTGAGGGCATGGACTCTATAGCTAGCCAGATTTCCTCTTTGGTGAAAGGGGCGTTTAGAGATGTTCTGTCTGTCTCAGAGACAGTAGGGAGGAAAATTGTGTTCAGATAATTTGACAGGTGCTCTTGCAAGTTAACACTCTCGGCTTTATATAGATTCCTATAAAAGTTGGCAAAAGTATCATTAATTGTCTGAGAGTCAAAGGTTACATTTCCTTCTGGGGTCCTAACTGCTTTTATAATTCTGTCTTGTTGTGCTTTTTTTAACTGATATGCAAGCAAGTGGCTAGGTTTGTTTCCAAATTCGTAATATTTCTGCTTACTGAAAAACAATAGTTTCTTTATATGCTCAGTATGGTCCAAGTTTAATTTGGCCCTTGCTCTGTTTAATTGAGTCCAATTCATCTGATTCGGCATTTGTTTGTGTAAATTTTCTAGAAGGGTTACTTCAGCCTCTAACGCTCTCCTTTTTTGAGTCTTAACTTTCTTCACTAAAGAAGAATAAGAGATGATATGGCCCCTCAACACTGCTTTGGCAGCATCCCATTTTGTCGCAGAAGAGACAGGGGAATTCTGATTGTCCTGCCAGTAGTGAGCTATTTTCTGTTTGAGAAATGTACAAAAAGCATTATTATTCAAATGGGAAACATTGAACTTCCAAAAATTGGATTTCGGTATAGACACATTAATGTCAAAGTCCAAATACACAGGGCTATGGTCTGATAAAACAATAGGGCCAATATGACAGGACTTCACTCTGTAAATACAATCAGATGGTGTGAATAAGTAATCCAGTCTGGAGTAAGATTTATGAGGGTGAGAGTAGAATGTATAATTTCTTATTTTAGGATGCAGTTCCCTCCAGATATCTACTAAACCTAAATCTTTACAAAAATTTTGTAGGGTAAGAGAAGGTTTGTGTCCTGTCAAGGTCTGTGGGTTAGATTTATCCCAATTGTTATCCATGACACAATTAAAATCGCCACCCAGAAACCCCAAGTTTCTACAGAGTTTGTTAAATTGCAATACTGTTCGAGATATAAAACTCGAACAATTTGTATTTGGGGCATACACATTACCAATAGTGAGATGTACTCCAAACAAATGGCCCGAGATTAGTACAAATCTCCCTTCAGAGTCAAACTCTGCATGCTCCAAACTGAATGGAATATCCTTGTGAATTAAAATTGCTACACCCCTGCTACTAGATGTAAAAGAGGAATAGTACACCTGACCTACCCAGTCTCTTTTCAGTTTACCATGTTCAGTGTCTGACAAGTGCGTTTCCTGCAACAGAGCAATAGCTATACGTTCTTTTTTGAGAGATGTCAAAATTTTCTTTCTTTTTATAACATGGCCAATGCCCTTCACATTCCAAGTTGCTAGCTTAACAATACCTTGCATGCAAAAAACAGAGACAGAATGTTAAGATGCTGATGGATCGAAAAAAATGAGTCTGGTATATAAAAGACACCCAAACTGAACAGAACGGTATCACACACTAAACCTTGAGTGACGATGAACCCTCCCTCCCTCCCAGACCCCATCCCCGAACGATAGGGCACAAATAACACCAAAATGTCACAGAATAAAATAGTGAATGTAAACAGATCTGTCCTCATATGCCACTGAGAAAAAAAGCTCCATCAAGAGTCGCTCCTATATAGACATAAGATGAAAACATGAATTAAATAACTGAACCCACTCCGAGGAAAAAAAAAAAAATATATATATATAAAAAGTTGCAAACGGGGCAAGTCAGTCAGAAATGAACTATAAATTTGTCCCAGCAAGCCCCTCCAGAAAAGAGTGATTGTCGAGTGCGGTGAGTTCAGAAAAATGTAATCCTCCGAGAATTTACATGTGAAGAACAGAGTCACCTGTCCAGAGAGTCCAAAAATACTTTAGCCGAATTCGGATCATCAAACAGACGAATCTTCCCCATGTGTAGGCACCTGAGCCGGGCAGGGTAAGCGAATCCGCGGTATAATCCTCGGGACGCCATCGTCTTGATTACTGAGTTGAACTCGCGTCGTTTCTGCACAACACTTGTAGATAAGTCTGAGTAAAACCGAAGCTCCTTGCCCTCGTGAGTGATTGTTTTCTTCAACGCTGCTCTCAGAATAGATTCTTTTTCGGTAAACCGCAAGAAACGAACAAGAACACTTCTCGGGGGTGAATTCGGATTATTAGGCGCAAATGAAGGAGACCTGTGAGCTCTTTCGATATCCAAGGTGAAGGAATCCTCCGGCAGATCTAGCCATTTGGGTATAGCGGAACGGAGAAAAGACGCAAGTGAATCGGTACCTTCTGTTCCTTCTGGCAGGCCGACAATCCTCAGATTCTTTCGCCGGCCTCTGTTCTCTAAATCATCCACTTTCGACTGGAGTTGTTCCACTTCGGCCCGTAATTTAGTAAGCTGGCTTCCCGATTCTGCCGCCGAGTCTTCCGCGGATGAAATTCTTCCCTCAGCCTCCGTTAGCCTGGTCTCGATACCCTCAATCTTCTCAGAAAGGGTCACGAAGGAGCTTTGTAAAGAGGAGACAGAGCCAGCAATTCCGTCCAGTCGATTGGTTATCCCGTCGAGGCGAGAGCCGTTGGCTTTTATTTCGGAGAGCACCAGCGCCATGTCCGATTGGGGTTCTGTGGTATTAGCATTAGCGTTAGCTTCTACTAATAGCGCGGGTTGAGTGGTCTTCTTTTTGTCTTTTTCTTTAGCCTTTTGCGAGCGTGTTGAACCGAAAATCGGAAAATCTTTATCCGAAACTGGGTCTGACATAGTTGAAGATCGGTAAAATTGAATAGAATTAAATATTCGGAGGAAAAAAATGCAAAAAAAAGTGAATATTAGAGCGGAGCTAAAACTCAGGCAGCCATCTCGCTCTGGGTCACGTGACCTCCCCCCTCTCTTTCCTTTTAAAAATTGTAAGATTTTGTATATTTTATTTATTTATTTATTTTCCTTGCAACCCCCCCAAAATGTTTTGTTTGTTTGTTGGTTATTGTGTGTAGATTTATATATACACATGGACATTTATGTATGACTGGGATTTAATTATGTAAAAGTGTATAATTTTCATATGCATATTTGTCTTCCCCACTTGAGTTTGTAAATTGATATCGTTCAATAAAAAAAAAAAGTTGTTATTCTCGTTATTTCGGTGAAAGCACCGGAAGCCTAATCCATAGATGTACTTCCGCATTGAAGAATAAGGTGGATAGTGTAAAAAAAAAAAAGTAAGTTTGCCTATATTTTGCAGTAATTAATATTAAAACACACTTTCACTAATTTAATCTAATTCAGAGAAAATGCAGAAATCACCATACATTAAAAACAAATTTGCGGGGTCACGTGATGTTTTGAGAGCGGGAAGACGTATCTGACTGAACTTCCCACCGTATAGATGAAATTATTGTGAAACAGTCGTCCTACTTGTTTATAAAGTGCATAGAATTGAGGATTGAGTGATCAGGGTGTCCCTCGACGCGTTATCGTTGAAATCAAATTCGATTAGCAAACAAGCCAAAGAAATACACGCCAAAATAAGCTCGCTATTGGCGAGCAAGATGGCGACAACCCAGGCCCAACTGTTTGTTACGAGACCGCGTCATTGGGAGATGCAGCTAACGTTAACTGTATCGTCGAAAAAGTGTCGATTGTTCTTGAAAGGAAGTTGCAGGCGATCCGCGATCCAATCTCCGAACTACCAGGCAAGTTAGACAATATGTGTGTGTGCAAATATTGTTTTAAAGGACGCTGTTCAATTTTGCTTTGACCTTGTAATATTATGAATGCGACAGGATTTACATAAAGCACATTTTGAAAAATTGGCAGAATATGCGCGCTAAAAATCAGTGAAACCACCTGAATTTACTGAGTTATCCATTAAAATAATAAAAACATGAATTTCAGACTTACTCCTACATGGATGAAATGATGATTTTTTAAAACAAAATTGAAATTCAGCATCTCAGCATTAAACACCTGATTCCATCACTGCCTGCTGAAGACTGTACAGTACCTAATGTACAGTACAAAAGGCAACAACATTGTAATGTAGGAAACTGTTAGTCTCATTTCTACACCACTAACAAAATTGCAAAAGTAATAAGGTCTACTATATTAAACTACGCATGAAACCTATACTAATATTTAAGAAAAATGATACTCTTCACTTTTAAAGGAGCTGTATGTAATTTTTTGACTGTATCAAAGCATAAAAACACTATAATAGGTATTTAGGAAACATGCCAAGTTCACATAATTACACTACTGTAAGATTTTTAATGTTTTTTAAAGTCTCTTCTGCTCACCAAGCCTGCATTTATTTGATCCGAAGTACAGCAAAAACGGTAACATTTTGAAATATTTTTACTATTTAAAATAACTACTTTATTTGAAAATTAAAAATTCAAATTATTCCTGTGATTTTAAAGCTGAATTTTTAGCATTATTATTCCAGTCACATGATCCTTCAGAAATCATTCAAATATTCTGATTTACTGCTCAAAAACATTTATTATTAATATTATTGTGCTGAAAACAGCAGAGTAATTTTTTTTAGGTTTCTTTGATGAAAAAGAAGTTCAGAAGAACTTATCTGAAATAGAAATTTGTTGTAACATTATAAATGTCTTTATCATCACATTTGATAAATTCAAAGCATCCTTGCTAAATAAAAGTATTAATTTCTATAATTGTACTAAAATTATATTGACTTATATATTGAGCTTTTGAATGGCATAGTGTATAATGTTACAAAATATTTTATTTCAGATAAATGCTGATCTTTTTCTGAATCCTGAAAAAAAATGTACTTAACTGTTATAAATATTGATAATAATAATGTTTTCTAAACAGCAAATCAGCATAGTAAAATGATTTCTGAAGGACACTGAAAACTGGAGTAATGAAACTGAAAATTCAGATTTGACTTATTTAAAAAAAATATTAAAAATCTTACAGTTCAGAAACTTTGACTGGTAGTGTAAGTGTGTGAACTTAGCATATTTCCTAAATACCTGTACCTGAGATAAAAAGCTTAGTCACATAAAAAGCTCTATGAGCAGAGCAATATTAAAACACTGATAAATCAACTGCTCATTTTCTCTTACGTTTCCTCAATCTGGCAACCTGTGTTGAGCGTTGTGTCTGAGGAGCAAGTGGCGAGAGAAACATTTAACATACCACACCTTTAAGATCCAAAAAAACAATGTAACATATAAAAATAATTCACCAACTCACATGTTTCTTGATTTAAAAAAAAAAAAAATGAAACAAAACAAAAACTTTATTTGTCATTTGGTCCAACAGAACCTGAGATTGCAAAGGAACCGTACAGATTTTAAATTTTTATACATTTTTTTTGTCCAAGAATCAATAAAATATTCTACATATTATAATCCTGGCCGACAGAAATCTGTATAATTACAGCGAGTACTTGAGATGGGATTGTGCAGAGGGGAACAGCGCTGTACAATTTACAAAAGAAAGACAGAACGTGTGTTTGTGTGTATGTGACGTCACACGATCAGACCGACACACACCAACAGAGGGAGACACTGACCGACACAAAAACACACACATGAGACGCTCAGTGAACAGATAAAGTCCAACACACATGGTCAACCTGCTGATCACATCCAGACAGGTGAAAACATTCCCTTGAGTCTTTGCAGATCAGCTCTCATTCAGCAGCTTCTCTTGTGCTTCTTTACTAAAACGCGACATAAATAAATTAAAAGATGCTTCCCACGTGCGTTCAAACACATAAAGCCCTCATTTGCCACACGTGGCCTTCCGTTAAAATCAAGTATCGCCATTTGTCGTAACATTACCCATGATACAGAACAGGACGCTGATTGGCTGTCAGAACGGCATTAAATCTCACAAAACATGTAGAGATCTTGGCACATTTCACCCGAAGATTAAAGAAAGGATAGATATATTTTGCCTAAGGAAATGAAACTTGTATTTTGGCCTTTAAAATATCCTCCTTTGTGACAATTACACATTTTTATCTCAAATTCAGAAAAAAAAAACCTCATTATAGAAATGAGGAAAAAACTATGATATAATATTTAAATTAATTTTTAATTATATATAAAAAATATTAGCATTGTAACATTGGTCGTACTGCCTAAATGTGGTTTACTTTGAATATAACACAGAAAAATACTGTATTCATGTAATAAGAATCTAGTAAAGATAATCCTAAATAACAAAAACTGTGAAAGTAAAAAATAAAGAGAAATGTCCAGATACCCTATAGTAATGTGAATTTAAAGAAAACTGAAGGGGAAAATTGTAATAATAATAATAATAATAATAATAATAATAAATGTTTTTTTCATGACAGTTAAACGCATTTTCCCCTGATATTCTGGCTCCTGGACGTGATAATAATAATAATAATAATAGTAATAACATTATTATTATTATTATTAACAATAATAATGCTAATGCTAATAATAATAATAATCATTATTAGTATTATAAATATTATAATTATTGTAATAAAAATAACTTAAACAGGAATCTTACAGTTCTACAAATAGGAGGGGAAATGTGCTTAATTCTCATGAAAAAAATATAATTGAAAATATAATAATAATAATAATATTAAAATTATTGTATTATTATTGTAATAATAATAATAATAATAACAATATAAACAGGAATCTTACAGTTATATGAATAGGAGGGGAACTTTGCTTAATTGTCATGAAAAAATATAATTGAAAATAATTATTATTATTATGCCAATAATAATATAATCAGGAGTCTTAAACAATATGAATAGGTGGGAAAACGTGCTTAATTGTCATAAAAAAATAACTGAAACTAAAATAATAATAATAATAATAATAATAATAATAATAAGTATTACTATTATTATAATGGCAATAATAATATAATTAGGGGTCTTAAAGTAATATGAATAGGAGGTAAAATATGCCTAATTGTCATCAAAAATAATTGAAACTGTAAGATAAAAAAAAAAAGAATAATAATAATTATTATTATTATTATTATAATAATGGCAATAATAATATAATCAGGAGTCTTAAAAGTAATATGAATAGAGAAAATGTGCTTAATTGTCATAAACTGAAAAAACTGTTTAAAACTAATTGAAACTGTAATAATAATAATAATAATAATAATAATAATAATAATGATGATGATGATGATGATGATGATGATAATGATGATGATAATGGTCCCAAAAACATGCTCCATTATTCCTTTTTAAAACTTCTTTTTTCTTTTTAATTCTGGGTGAAATGAGCCGTGTGAAATATTTTGGTGAGATTGGCCGTCTGAATAAATGCATGTAAAGAAACTAAAAAGTCCGATGACAGAAGACGTACGGTGGACTCCAGGATGGGATGTGAATGCAGCTCATCGTGACACACGTGTGCTTGCGCAGAGCAAGTGTGTTTGCAGTGGGCGGGTCTTGGCTCAGTGAGCAGACGTGTGATTGGCTCAGTAGTTCCACCCAGACCCTCTCAGTGCCTGTGTGTGCGTTCATCGTCATCACGGGTCTGAACTCATCTATGTCGTTTCATGATGGGACAGTGTGTCTATGCGTGTGTGTGTGTGCGTGTGTAAGCGTGTGTCAAAGCGGCCGCGGTCTGTGCAGTCCGTCAGTGTCTGGTGTGAGCTGGGGCGAGTGTGTGGCTTTACTAGACGTCCAGTCTCCCAGAGACGCCTGCGCTGCTTTCCTATGGGCCAGTCTGTGTGTGATGGAAAATCCAGCGTTTCCCTCCAGCTGGGACAGGACCACCAGTACCTGCCTGCAACACGTGACAGGAGAAAACGTGTATGTTAATGCATGTGTTACAGACACTTTTTAGGCATAACAAGCATTACGACTTTCCATAAGGTGAGGAGCAACATTATAATACAATCATACTTTCTTTGCACAAGTCAATCCCAAAATGCACTGCAATGCTATCAGTAAAAAATGTATTCATGCAAGATGGTGGATATCTTGAGAGAAATTCACATTATAAATATATATTTCAGTCAGTGGTGACAAGTACAAAAACAATGGACCAAATACATAATCATATGAATAAATATTAAAATAATATAAATAACATTAAAAATATATTTATTTACTGGTAAGCCAAGTAAAGTCAATGCAAGTCGAAAGGGAAATTAATTGCTATAAAAAAAAACAAATATTAATATTATTAATAATAATGGATCTAGAACAGGCTTTATTTTCCTTTTTATAAACAATTTATGGTGGATGCTTTGAGAGAAATTCACATAATAAACTTTTATTTAATGTTGGCAAAATATATATATATATATATAAAAAGCAGGACTGAATAAAGATATAAATAAGTATTTAGAAAATTATAAAAGTAATTTAGTAAAACACATATCTCTCATATGTCTCAAGCTGTCAACCAAAAAATATTAAAAAAAACTTAATGTATATTAAAATATATACATTTATATTTATTAAAATGATTTTTGCTAGATGACTATTTAAATTGTAAGTAAATAATAAAAAAAAAATCATTTAATTAAATTAAATAATATAAATTATTGCATTTTTTGTTTTTTCATTATTTAATGAATTACTTTTATTATCTTTTTAAATTAATAATTGTGCTCATTTAAACAGCATAAACAGCACTATAAGGGATGATAAACCTTGTAAATGAGTAATAATAATAATAATGGTATTAAAACAGGCTTTATTTTCTTTTTTATAAACAATTTATGATGTATGCTTTCACATAATAAACTTTTATTTAATGTTGGCAAAGTAAAAACAATAGGACTTAAAGATATAAATAATAATTTAGAAAATTATTAACATTTTAATGAAAAAATTATAAACATTTTATTTTGTAGAACACACATGCATATAAAAATGGTTAAAAAAAACAAAATGCATAAAAATATTTATTAAAATAAAATAGTATAAATAAGCAAGCACATTTACAAAATTTAAAAAAATGTCTTTAATTTTAACAAATGAAAATATATAAAATGAAAACATATATTAAAATAAATACATTTAAATTTATAAAAATGATTTATGCCAGACACTACTGAAATAATAAATTAAATAAATAATATAACTAATCATGTTTTTTTTGTTTTTAATTAATTATTTTGATTTATTAGGTTTCATCATCTTTTTAAATGAGTTATTGTGTTTGCTGAAATAGCATAAGCAGCACTGTAAGGCTTAATAAATCATGTGATTGAGCGGAGTGTGATTCAGCTCTAAATACTTAAGAGGTGAAATTGTCATGTGGCTCTCGGTGTGAAGAAACCTTAAATAAAACTCTTCAGGAACTAACAGGACTAACGTTCACAATCACACTGCAGGTTTCCAATTGAAGCTGGAACAACAGTGGCCTGCTCTAGTTCCTGCTGCTCTCAGACACGCAAACCCTCGAGTGGGAATCAAAGCTTCAGGAAGGGGACGTGAAGATGCGTTTACCTGTGCAGGGGCGGCACACTGTCGATGGTTTTCAGGCTGCCGCGGGTCGACACCACATTGAAGCTGTCAGTACAGTCACATGACACATGGAGGTAGTACTTTGGGTGACGGTTTTCCACAACAACGATGAGCCCCGCCCACCCGTGAGTCAGGTAGTAACATGTCATTCCTTCCCGACCCTGAGAAACAAACCAGATCAACAAAACACGTCATCACTTTGCTATTAATTCTTACTATGGTTACACTTTATTTCGATAGTCCACTTTAGACATTCTACTAACTATAAGTAACTTTGCAACTACATGTCAACTAATTTTCAACTAATTCTCATTAATTTGCAACTATGTCTACTAACTCTCAGAGCAGGCTGTTAGGTTAGGTTTAGGGTTAGTAGAATAAGTTGACATATACTTGCAAAGTTTAGAAGAGCGTTAGAAGATATTAAGCAGACAGTCTACTAATGCTCTAATGACTAGTTGACATGCAGTTGCAAAGTTACTTACTGTTAGTAGAAGGTCTAAAGTGGAATATTAAAATAAAGTGTTACCGTTATTATTATAAAATATGTATGTGTGTGTAGATGGATAAACAGATCATAAATACATTATATAAGTAAAATTGTATTGTGTATATATATATATATATATATATATATATATTTTTTTTTACTATATTTTTTACTCATTTACAATATTGATCACAAATTCACAAATGTCATATAAATTTATATACGTACATCACTATATATATGCATTTATGCATATATATCACTTTAATGTAATGTAACTTAATATAATAACTTATAAGATTTATTATAATGTGATGTGTGTGTATATATAGATATATATTCTATCACACATAGAAAATTAATATTATAGAACAATATAAAAAAATTGTTTATTAAAAAAAATTGTATATTAAAATAAATTACATTATTAATGAATTAAATTATAACGTATTCTTTCACACATATACACAATTAATATTATTATAAAAAATTCATATATATCTATATAACTATATATAACATTTGTATAATTATATAATAAATTATATTATAAATATATATACACTACAAAAAATAATTTTTTGTTCTACAATAAATAACTGAATAACACATATTACAGAAATTATTAAAATAATTAATCCTATCATTAAAAGATGCTTGAAATGACACAAAATCCCCATAAATTACTTGTAATAATCATATGTAAATTCAACCCATTTTCCCTTTTTTCTGCTTAGTATGCTTAAGATAATTAGCAATCTCACAAATTAAAAAATAAAATAGAAACAAAAATAAATTATACATAGATTTAAATATTTGCCCTCATGCATGTGAGGTTCCTTTTAAAAAAAAAATTGAGTGATACTGAAAGTTTTGGTTGTGAGTGTGTTCTGGTACCTCATGTCTCTCTCCCTTGTTCTCTGTCAGCAGGATGATGGCATCGGCGAGTGTGGTGGACGTGGCCTCCACCTGCTCCACCATCACCTGTCTGGAGCTGTAAATGGCCAAAATGTACCCTGGGAAATCCTGACTGGGTCTGCGGGCATTTGTGGGGCTGGAGACTGCAAAAACACACACACACACACACACACACACACATGCTTCCTGATCTCATCCAAAATGATTCCTGCTTACTCTCCACCGTGTGTTCATTGTATTTAAGCATGTGTGTGTTTGTGTACCTGGTGTTGAAGTGCCCGTCAGGTCCATCTGCCAGTGGTTGAAAGCACAGCAGACCACCGCGTACTCTCCCGGCTCCAGCATCACGTCACATCCTACGAACTTCTTCACCGCACGCTTGCTGTGTGCCAGCAGACGGCCCAGGACCAGCTTATTCCCGTTCCCGAACGAGGCCCGGAAGACCATAATGCACAGATCCAACAGGTGACTGTCGGCCGTGTCAGAACGCCTGCAGGAATAAGACAAGTTTATGTTGTTGTTGTTTTATGATTAATATTTCATGTCTCATTCTTTATTTATTTGAGCTGTTATTTACCTGCTGCCCTCCTGGAAGAGGGCGAACTCCAGCGCGGTTCTCTCCAGGACTGTCAGGGCGGTTACAGTCACCGGTTTACTCGCTCGACAGGGGAAGCAGCCCTGCAGACGAACTTCCTGCCAATCAGGATGAATCTTGCAGATATCCACCGAATCAAAGTACCTGCACACATAAGATTCAGTCAACACAAATTAAATAACAAGCTTTTTCTGCTCTAGTTAACTACACATAATGATACAGTAGATTGATATGTTGGTCTGGTGGATGATTGTGTATTTTGTAATGTTTAATAACAATACCTGATTGGAATTAATTCAGTTAATTTTGAAATTAATATAATTATTATAATCTAATTTATAGTTATTACGCATGTATAAAAGGTTAAATTAATAATTTAAAATAATTATTTAATAAATGTAGTTTTTTTTTTTTTTTCAAATTTAGATTTCCTTAGCCATCAATTATTATATATTAATTAATATTTTAATAAGAATAGTGTAAAATGTCTTTAATATTGTTTTCAAATTTATGTAGATCTCATATGTAATAAATGAAAATAAATGAAATATATACACACACACGTACGTATATATATATATTTTTTTTTTGTATAAATAAGGTTTAAAATGAAAAATGTTTTTTTTCAAGTTCACCTCATTTGCTCATATGCATATAATTCAAAAAACAACAGAACTTAATAAAATACAATAATAAAATACAAATAATATACAGCACATTTCCATCACAATATTCAACATTTTTTAATATTAATATTAATTTTAAACAGAAATCAAAAAAGATAATTTTCTGAAATCAGTATATTGTTTTCATAAAAGTAGTGTAAAATGTGTTATGTAGATCTCATTTTCTATCATTAAATAATATGCATATACACTTTATATTAATTTATTTAAATAAATAAATAAATAAAGAAATATGTTGTCCTTATTTTTCTCCAAGTTTCTGTAGATCTCATTTGCCATCTGCCTCCTGCACATTCACATGCCTTCTGAAACACTTGGGCACTAATGAGATGCTCTTTATTTATGGAAAGCTCTGATTAAGCCTACCTCAGATTAAAGGTCAATTGACCACAGATGAAGCACTTAATGACTCACTTAATGAAGTCTCCATATTCCATCCAGAACACGCCTTCGCTGCTGCCGTGAGCCATGAGTTCGTGACGCAGGTGCTGCGGCCAGTCGGCCCACTCGTCCGACCACGAGCCGTTCCAGGAGAAGCGGCCCCAGGGGTTCCTCAATCTCAGCAGCCTGAAACACAAAACCCGCCATCCTTTACGAGAACCGCTCGAGATTTATAGCTCTGTCCTGCTTTTATTGTTCCGTCACAATGAGCGCACGCATCACATACAATAACAAAACATCTCACTTCCTTGTGTTATTGTATAATCTGTGAAAACTGGTATGGACTACTTTTTTGTTCTTTGCATGACAGCATGAATCATTTTCATTGCATGCAAAGTGGTGTTATAAAATGATTAGTGTGCTATTGTGTGTCGTATGGGTGAACTAACCCGTTTTAGGCAGTATGCATGCTGTGAACATGTCTGACCTGTAGCCCTGAACATCCCTGACGTCCAGTATGGAGTAGGCGTGTCGTGGACGGAGCCCCAGAGATTCATATACAGCATCATCCACCTTCATGTTGCCGCCGCCACAGGACGCCCCCATCAGAAAGCTAAGACACACACACAGAGAACAATCAAACACCTCATAACTCACTTCAGTTAGACCAATATAGAACAGATGTGTTTTAGTATCACTGATACACTATTATATTTTTTATTAGAATTTTGAATTAGTTTATATAGAGCCCATTAGCAATTTAATTTTAGTTACATTTTTAGTATTTTGTTGTGTGTTGTTGGTCATTTTCATTCTTTTTATTTTTAAATATACCTTTTTAGTATTATATATATTTTTTAATTTATATTTTTTTTATATAAATAATTGTATTATTATTTTTTTTATTTATGTTACATTATATATATTAGAGATTAATTGGATCCAAAATAAAATATGCCTTTATAGTTTTTATTCAGTTTTATTTATTTCAGTTGTAGTTATTTTAGTATGTTATTTTATAAAAATTATATATATATATATATATATGTGTTTATATAGTGCCTATCATTTACATTTTTTAGTGTTTTGTTGTGTGTCTTTGGTCATTTTTATTTTTTTTTATTTTTGAGTATGCCTTTATAGTTTTTCTTTAATTTTATTACAGTTATTTCAGTTGTAGTTATTTTAGTATATCAAGCTAAAAAATATATATATATATATATATATATAACACGTTTTTAGTGTTTTGTTGAGTGGTTTTGGTCATTTTTATTTTATTTTATTTTTTTAAAGCATGCCTTTATAGTTTTTAATCAAATTTTATTTCAGTTGTAGTTCTTTCAGTACATCAAGTTATTTTATAAAAATAAAATAAATATATATATTTTTTAATTTATGTTTTTTCCTATTTATTTTTATATTTTTCTCTTTCATTTTATTTCAGTTAAAGTGTTTTTAATTTCAAGTTTAAATTGTTTTTAATGATTTTAGTCAACCATACTAAATATATACCCTGTTATATAAACAACATATGAATATTCAAATTAACAAATAACAATTTACAGCACATATAATTCAAAAAACAACATTTTAACCTTATTTATATTTTTAAGCAGAATCATTTTTTATTGTTATTTTATTTGTTTTTTTATTAATATTTTTATTCCAATTTTTGGTCAAAAACTAATAATAATAATAAAAAAACATAATACACCAGAATAACAAATAAACAGACAGGCAGAAAATAAATAAACATGAATATTTTAGTTTATATTAGTTTAAATATACTAATTACTTTATGTAAAATGATTACAGCAACTTTTAATATTCAACAGTGTGTATTTTAGAAATAATATTTATTATACATTCTACAATAATAATTTTAGAGATAATTCTTAAATATTTTGATCAATCTTTTGCAATATAATTTGCATTATTCGGCTGATGCTGAATGTATAACTAATGCTAATACGTGGACACTAATTGTCATGTAATTGAAACACACCATCCAATTTGCAGTGACACACTTTAGAGGCTTTTTAATTATTAATTTATTGGCTTTTTGGCTTTATTATAAAGGACAAAGGATGCCTTGTCATCTTCTAATGTGCCTTGAAATGAGTCCAGAGCGCAGTGAATAAATTACAGGGCTCAAATTACTGGACTATTAGTCTAATAATCGGGAGTGTGTGTCGGTTGTACCCCGCCTCTTTGGAGCTGAGCATTTTGGCCCATATGAGGTCCGTGTCGATCGGCTCTTCCCGTGGGTTGGTCGAGCTGACCTGCAGCATCAGACTTTCACAGGGGGCGCCAGTGAGCGTCGCCAAACCCTCGATGGCACGACCGGCCTGCAGCGCAAAATACGAGCCGTGCAGCTTCGCTAGAGCCTTTTCTATCAGCGCCACCCACAGCTGCCTCCGCTGAGCCTGTCAAAGAACAACATAAAACCAATTTGCGGTTACAATTCATTTCAGTTAATTTATCACTACCTCTGGTTGTTTAGCAGGTAAAAATATGCAAATGTTTACTTTGGATGACAACATTTGAAACTGCTCCGTGATTGCAGTTATCTCAAATAATCATGATTAGATTATTAATTGCAAGCTTTTATAAAACTAGACGAGTAAAGTTTGAGACCAAACTTCAAGTTGCTTTGAGAAAGTCTAGCCTGAAAGTTTGAAGCGGTTGTAAATGTATGAAAGTTAATGCTATCATGTTGCTGTCATGATTTAGCACATTGCTTACATGATTTTGTTAGTTGATCTACAATGTTAGGCTGACTACAATGTTGTTAGCATGATTAGCATGTCACTAACATGTTTCTAGGATGGTTAGCCTATTGCTAGCCTGTTGCTAACGTGTTTCTAACATAATTAGCCTGTTATTAGCATGTTGCTAGCATGATTAGCAAGTTGTAAAAAATTAACATTTTATTAGCTTGTTACTAGCATGTTTATAGCCTGATTAGGATGTTGCTAGCATGTTTCTAACATGATTAGAATGTTACTAGCATGTTGTTAGCATGATTAACATCTTGCTAACATGTTTCTAGCATGATTAGCATATGACTAGCATGTTGTTAGCATGATTAACAAATTAATATAATGTTGTTGGCATGATTAGCAAGTCACTAACATGTTTCTAGGATGGTTAGCCTATTGCTAGCCTGTTGCTAACGTGTTTCTAACATAATTAGCCTGTTATTAGCATGTTGCTAGCATGATTAGCAAGTTGTAAAAAATTAACATTTTATTAGCTTGTTACTAGCATGTTTATAGCCTGATTAGGATGTTGCTAGCATGTTTCTAACATGATTAGAATGTTACTAGCATGTTGTTAGCATGATTAACATCTTGCTAACATGTTTCTAGCATGATTAGCATATGACTAGCATGTTGTTAGCATGATTAACAAATTAATATAATGTTGTTGGCATGATTAGCAAGTCACTAGCACGTTTGTTAACATGATTAACAAGTTGTAAAAAAAATAGCATTTTATTAGCTTGTTTTAACATGTTTATAGTCTGATTAGCATGTTGCTAACATGTTTCTAAAATGAATAACGTTACTATCATGTTGTTATTAGATTAGCCAGTTACTAGCATGTTGCTAGCATGATTAAATTAATATAATTTTGCTAACTTGATTAACAAGTCACTAGCATGTTGCCAGCATAATTAGCAAGTTACTAAGATGTTGCTAGCATGTTACTAACATGTTAGCATGATTAACAAATTACTATAATTGCTAGCATGATTAAGAAGTTGTAAAAAATTAACATTAGCTTGTTACTAGCATGTTTCTAGGATGATTAGCATATTGCTAGCCTG
This sequence comes from Labeo catla, assembly GCA_012976165.1. Lineage (NCBI taxonomy): Eukaryota > Metazoa > Chordata > Actinopteri > Cypriniformes > Cyprinidae > Labeo > Labeo catla. The sequence continues at coordinate 253,172 of VONZ01000352.1, forward strand.
TTGTTAACATGTGTCTAACATAATTAGCATATTATTAGTATGTTGGTAGCATGATTAGCAAGTTACTAACATGATTAACATGTTTAAACCAGCTAAAACCAGCCTAGGCTGGTTGTCTAGTCTTAGCTGGTTTAACCTTGGCTGGTGTTTTAGCAGGTCTCCCAGCTTGGCCAGCTAAAAAGTGGCCAAAATCACTCTAAACCACTTTACATCCATCTTGAGAGACCAGCCAAAGCGGCCATCCATCTTAGGCTAGTTTTAGCTGTTTTTTAAGTAGGGAGTTGTTAAGCTTTGCTATAGCAATAAACAGCTTAGATGCACCATAAGACTCATAAGTTTTCACCCCCTCCATGAAAGTCTATAAGATTTTAGGTGGTTTTGATAGTCTGGTTTTCGAAAACCGCAAGCCAGATCAGTTAGAAAAGATATAGCAACTAACTTCAGACCAGTCTGAAGGTCTGACCCAAGTTTGGTGGTTGTAGTTTTAAAGCTCTAGGAGAAGATGCTGACCAAGTTTTGGCTCAGAAGAGGAAGAATATATATAGCAGATCAATAAGTTGATTTCCTCAAGCCAACTTAATCAATCCTAACAAACAAACTCAAGCACAGCAAAACAAACCTGTGAGAAGAGCAGAAATCCGTATTCGTCGCAGGGCAGCATGTCATCCACCAGAACCGTCGTCCACGTCCCGTCTTTACAGAGCCGTACCTGATACGCTCCCTCCTGACATATGGTTCTGGTGATCATCACACGCTCCACCAGTTCTGGCCGCTCCGCTAGCACCGCCAGAGCGCTTAAAAACCTGTGAAGCACATCAGAGCGTGCACGGTTTGATAAGAGCAACACACTGTGAACATTTCACTCCTACATCACTAAACTTATCTAGGGGCTGAAATGATTCTGTGTACAACAAAACAGCCAAACTGGACACCACTTGAGGTCATGTGACAAAAAATAGAATGTTGGGAAAAGTTACTTTTAAAAGTAATGCATTACAATGTTATGTTGTTTCAGAAAAATGTAACTAATTGTGTTACTTAGTTACTTTTTAAGAAAAGTAAAGCACTAAAATGTTACTTTTGCGTTACTTTTTGTCACCTGAGCTGGGCTTGCTTGTTTTTATTAACAAGACCCTAGTTACTTGAAAAAAGTAATTTGATTACATAACTCGTGTTACTTGTAATTCATCACCCAGAACACTGTGCATAATTCATAGCATTTCACATATTTTTTCATTAAATAGTATGCACTATATTACTGAGCTGTATGCAGTAAACTAGTTACATGTTTCTCTTACCAGCAGTTTCCTAGAAGGCCTTGCAGTATGTCTGAGGGGCGGGGCGTCCTGAACACGGACCACTTCACGCCACGATCCTTAAAGTTATTGCAGTTAATCTCGTGAGGGCGGAGCCACTTTTTGATTCGCTGCTGGACGCTGTCATTCTCGGGGAACCCGACCGAACGCGGACCGGGAGGGAAACTGTCGTCCACAAAGTTCACTGCGTTCTACAACAAACAAGTAAGGTAATCGCACACAAATACACCAACATTTGTCATTATTAAATAATATGTATACAATATATCAAATCTGAAATATATTTGTAATAAATATGCCATAAAATAAGTTAAAATTAAAAAAGAGATTTCAAATCATTAAAATGTATATAATATAAATTAAAATTAAAATGTTACCCAATTTTTTAAATAAATAGGGTCTTAATAAATCTCATTTGCCATCAATATACTTGTTTAATATACAAATCACTTAAATTCTACTATAATACACTCTTATGAATGAACGCTCTTCACCCCAAGTGTCAATTATTGTCACTATTATAATAGAGTTTTGTGGTTTCTTCTAACTTCAAAAAAAAAAAAAAAAAGAAATTAAAAGTTTTGTTTTTAATTAATTAAAAATTTACAAATTTTTAATAAATGGGGTCTAAATAAATCTCATTTGTCATCATTAAAATTGTCTAATATACAATCACTTAAATTCAAATTCTACTATAATATTGTAAACAAACAAATAAATAAATAAATAAATAAATAAATAACCGTCTATTTATTTATTTTTTGAATGCTCATCACCCCAGCGCAATTATTGTCTAAGTTCTGTGGTTAAAAAAAAAAGAATTTAAAAGTTGTTTTTATTTTAATTAATTAAAATGTTACAAAATTTTTAATAGGGTCTAAGTAAATCTCAAATTGATGACATTGTATATTATTTTAATCACTTAAATTCTCATATAATATCTATCTATCTATCTATTTATATATATATATATATATATATATTTTTTTTCCCCCATTTTATTTATTTTTTGAACACTCTTCACCTCAAATGTCAATTATTGTCTGAGTTTTGTGGTTTCTTCTTGACTTACTATATACTATGAAGATCTTATTTTGCACCATTAAATAATATGCATATAATATACACACATACATGCAGTAAGTACATTTTCATCCTGTTCACCCTAAAACTACACAAACTCTTACCCTAAAACATCAAGTTCTGTTCATTTTGTTTCTACTAATCACTGTTAGTGTGAACATCTTTACAGTCGACATGTTGTGCATCAGCTGAAGAGTGAATTGTGAGAAAACATGCAAAATAGCAATAAACCAGTTCAGGAGCTACTGCAGCATATATTCTGCAGGAACAATACAGCTTCAAACGTATATATTCTCACAGGCAGCAGCAGCTCTTACCGCACCTGATTTTTTTTTCCTTACAGAAAACACGTGTATGCCGGAGAAATAGGGGTCATTTTGACTCTGGGGAGCCGTTTAATTGCTGCTGCAACCGTTTCTAAAAATACGTCTCCCAGGTTGTGAGCGCAGACGGACGCAGATCAGAGGGTTGCTGGGAAAACGTTTGCAGACGTGGAGTTGTGGTAAAACTGTCAATTTGTGTTTGGGAAGTCTCATTTGCAAAGATTATTTTTTCATTTGCAAAAATGATCTTAATATATAACATGCATAAAAGTACATCTTTGAATTAACAGGTTCTAAACTTAGTTTGTGATGCACCATCTTTCATTATGCAAGTGAGAACATCTGGGTCAAATCACACCTGAGCTTAGACCTGAAATTAACATCCATCCTGGTTGATCTGATCACAAGTAAACAGGCTAGAATGTTCTCAGATCAGATCACTCAGGAGCATCTTCAGGGACGCTTACAGCCACATCACATTTACAGTGTAAACACTAATGCATCCTGATGTGCCCCAAAAACACTGAAGGACAAAAGCAAAAAGATGTGCTCAGAGAAAATCTGAGGATTCATATCATGTTGCATCGACCCTCCTGCGGAAATAAGGCATGTAGTCTAGAAACCAGAGAACAGAGAAAACCTCAGATCACAAGGGGTCATTGGAGAAGCATTACAGACTACGAATGTCTTGGAGTCGCATCCAAATATATTTAACCTCCGAGCTGATACTAACTATTCATTATTGACAGGCGATGAGATCATAAGCTCTTTGGGATCATATTGTGGATTTCAACCTTTGGTTTGTGCAATCACAGTCCTTTAAGAGACGTCTGACTGTGCAAGTGTAAAATAAGTCTTTTTTAAATTTGTCATAAAATAATATGCATTTAAATAAAATAATTTGTACAATATTTTAAATAAATATGATGTAATTAAATAATTTTTATTATTTTAATTATAATTCAGTTCAATTATAATTATATAATAATTTCTACAAATAATTGAATTATAATTTTTAATTATTTAAAATTATTGTAAAATAATATCTTATTTTTTATGACTGTGATGTGAACTAAGAAGGTAATTAGTTTTAAATAATTTTTAATTATTGTTTTTAATCATTGCATAAAATGTGCACAACCTAAAATTATCTAAAATTTGAATATTTAATATTTAAAATAATATTTTCAGTAAATATGATGTGAAATAATTTGTTTTTGTTTTTTTATTAATGTAGATCTCATTTGGCATCTTTAAATATTGTGTATATATTAATATACAATTAATTTATTTTATTGAATTTTTTAAAAATAATTAAATAATTAAATATTAAATTTTATTTAATTTTTAAATATATTGTTTAATATTCTTTATGAATAAAATGTAAAATACATCTTTTATTTGTTTATCATATTTACATAGATCTTCTCATTTGTCATTACATAATATATATATATATATATATATATATATATATATATATAAATGGAAAATTAACCACAATATTATTTAATAAATAAATATCATGTAATAATTTAATTCACATAGAACTCATTATATATATTATATAAAATTAATTTTAGATCTCATTTGCCATTATTTAATATAAAATTTTTAAAATAATATTCTGTAAAATTATTCTTTAGTTGTTTTCATTTTCAACTATGATACATGTTTAATATAGAAAATAACTGTGCATTTCTAGACTTGGTTTATCACGTTTCAAGCTACTCTGAACAACATCCTTATCTCACTGGCATCAAACTGTGGCTTGTGTCTTGATTTCAGCCTTTGGTTTGTGCAATCACAGTCCTTTAAGGAGGTGTTTGTCAGCAAATACAAAGGTTAATCTGATTTGACTATCAACGTCAAGGCTAAAATATAAAAATGAACGAGCGATATGGCAAGACATATCTATTTCTCATGACGTCAGAGATATTAAGGAGTTTCAAAGTTCCTAAAAACATCTGAAAGGAAAACTCCTGATTATAGAAGATCTTTGAGAAGCTGCTGAAGTTGTATTTATGAGTCCCAGAGTGAAGGGAGTTGTTCAGTTTAAAAGATGCAGTACTCTGCTTACAGCATTTTTAAGTATAAATGATAAAGTGCCTAAACACTTCTGTGTTCTTTTCTGAAACCTTTTACTGAATATGGAAAAAGATCAAGAACAAGAAGAACTTGAGAATTTGCATTTCAGCCCTGTCGGCAGTGAATCATTACACACTTGACTCACAAGAGCATTAGGCCACTCGCTTCCGAGGGACGCTCCTTAAACGCCCCTTTTGTCTGAACACAACAACGCGAGCTGAACAACTGCTGTCAGCATCTGCCCAAACACAAGTCTGAGCATTTTCCTCTCTCGAAGGTCAGAAATATCAAATATTTAGCAGATATGAGGGTGCCGCTGTTTTTAATGCTCTGTGTGTTTTTTATACTGGCTTAGAATCAAAAATGAGCTGCGGTTTGATACCAATGAAATGTCAATAGAATAGAGTAGCAGGATGTTTTGATAATGCAACATTACTATTTAGGTGGACTGAGTGTGTAATAAAGAGATACATATTACAGTATACTGTGAACACTACAAATGAGAACACTAGAGATGCACCACATGTATCGATTAGGGATATTTAAACTGATATTAAAAACAGATGCTTCATTAATAATGAATAAAGTACATCTATTGTGCTGGATAAGGTCTATACTTTGGTTCTTGAGCCACAAATCAGCATATCAGAATGATTTCTGAAGGATCATGTGACACTGAAGACTAAAATAATGATGCTGAAAATTCAGCTTTGATCACAGGAAGAAATTACAGTTAACAATATATTCACACAGAAAACATTTCTTTTAAATTGTACAAATATTTCACAATATTACTGTAATTGATACATTTTTTTTGATTACATAATACTTTCAAAAACAAAATGTACTGTCTCCATCTTTTGATAATAAATAATAGTTAAAATAATTAATAATTAAAATTAATAAAATTAAACTGTTAAAATATATATATATATATATATATATATATATATATATATATATATATTTTAATGAACATATAAGTCTTTTTTTAGCTAATAAAAGAGTCAAATAGCTAACAATAGCCTTTAAAATTACTTAAAATACATATACAGTAGCGATGAGGCAATAATAATTGTTTCAAATCAAATATCAAAGCAAGTAATCATATGGTTTTATTGAACGAAACTGTTAAAGTACAGAATGCATGATAAACAATTCAACTAATGTACATTATGCATTATATCAAATGCCTGCAGAGGGCACCAATGGCCTGACAGTTGTTTTTACACTTTACTGCAAGATCTAATTCTTGTTTAATATTGACCAAACAACATTTAATTCAAATGTCCACTTAATCTGTAATATTTGGCCATTTCTTTTTAGGACAGAAATGCTACAGCTACTGTAATTTGTTGAATACGTGGACCTCAAGCGTGTAGAGACTCTTCAAACATGTAAATAGCAACAGTTTGTGTGGAGCAGCATTTACTATGAATGGAGCTGATCTGAGACGCACATACGTAACCTACATGTGTGCAAATAATTAAAGCGCATATATTAAACTTGCATTGCACGTGTTTATTTAATTGAATCGTAGCGTTTGTGAATTCACAATAGCATTATGCTTTATTGTGATTTTTAAATGGGTTTAATATATCTTGCAGCTTTGGAAAGCGGTCTAATAATGTGTTTCATGGATTCTCATCCGTGAAATGTGCCACTTCCAGTATTTTGCCGGTTACTCAACATGCGCACATTTTTCAAATCGAGTACTCAAACTCAATCGAGACACAAATTTCCACAGAATAGAATATGGGCCAGTATTTGTTCAAATCAGTATCATATACACTAAAGTAAGAATCTGTGCATCTCTAGATGCTGCTTAAATGTACTTAAAAAATGTGTCTTACCTCTCTACAGAAGCTGACGATATTTTCCCACAATTCCTTGGCCTCTCCCTCATCCGTGCGTCTGCGAGCCTCCACATGCATGCTCTCCCGGCGTTTGAGCGGCTTCCCGATTTTCCGCTGATTCAGGTACTGCTGCGGGGTGTGACATGCCGCGCAATGCTTCATCCTTACTTCGTTCAACAGCGTGCAGGCAGGACACGTCCACTGACAGGTGCTCTTGTCCTGCGCTGACGGGGACGCGACAGAGGAAGAGGAGGCGGAAGTAAAGGCACGCGTGTGGGAGTGCGGTTGTTTCCGAGAACAAGACGAGCAATTGGATGGCTCGGAGAAACCGTGCAGTTTGGACGATCCGCAGGCCGTGCAGTGGCCCGCGCCCGTCGGGTTGCGCAACGTACATTTGGAACACGCCCACGAGCTGAAGTCTGGACTAGATGGCGAGGCCGGTGTGAATCGCACCGACTCGCCTAGTACGTCGATGACGTCAGCGCCCGAACCCGGCCGTGACCCTCGACATGCATCGCAGCGCCCGGCAGATGATGAGGGAGGAGCTGTGGGGGCGGAGCATCCGGGGCACTTCCAAGAGGGTGGAGACGTGACTGGAGGTGCAGGGTTGTTAGGCTCCTCCTCCTCCAGCACGCTGAGGCGCTTGATTGGGTAGTTGTCTGATGATGGGAGGGGCTTGGTTTTGGTAGGCGGGCAGGTTGAGGGTGATGTTGGCGAGGGGGCGGGATTTGGAGGCCGCCCAGGGGGCGGGACTTCCCTTCTGCTGCGAGGCACGGGGTTATTTTGAAGCGAGGATAGGGAAGGAGGCAGAAACGGGACAGGGGGTGGAGACGGAGTCTCAGAAGGTGCTTGGGGTGGAGAATCTTCAGTTAGATCAATGAGAAGCGGCGCGGACGCCCCTGCCGTTTGCGTGGGAAACCCTGCCACAGGTGTGCGCACTTCCGGAACCACTAGCGCTTCAGGAGGGATTTTCGGTAAAGAGAGTTTCCTCGGACCGCCACATGCTGAGCACGATAACGCCACTGGAGTATTCACTAAAGTACAGCGAGGACACGCCCACTCTGATGACCCCTCCCCTCCTACAGACACCTCCCCGTTGGGTTCCGCGCACCGGGACTCCCCATTGGCTACCTGACCTTTGGCTTCAGGGCTGGAGGCGGGCTCTACTGGAGTGGGCGGGGGCTGCTTGGGTGGGAGGGGTCCGTTGGGTGTAACCGGAGCTGCTCCGCACACAGAACACGAACCTAATCCATGGTGATTGGTCAGGGTACAGCGCGGGCAGGACCAGCGAGGTTCCTCAGCGCTGCTGAGGCGCAAAATATGGTTCAAATCTGGCTTCTGCCGAGGAGCTTCACAAATAGAGCAGCGCAAAGAGCTGCTGGAGTTAAGAAACGTGCAGCGCCCGCATGACCAATCAGAATTTCTCACAACGGCTGCCATCGAACCAGGAGAATGAGAATGACTGAAAAAGAAGTAGAGAGAGAAAACAATTAGTTATGATATTAAAGTACAAAGTATACAAAAGTAGGTATCTACTGATACCGATTACTACAGATCAAGTAGACCGATAACCGATATTTTAAACTGATATATATATATATATATATATATATATATATGTCTGGTGTAAAATTAAGAATAACAAGGGCTCTGACAAAAAACTCTAAATGCTTTTAAATGTTTTTAAGTTAAAAGCATTTACTTATTTTAAATTATTTTAATCGGCAAGTAGGTTTTGAAAATGACCAATACCGATAACCATACAAATGCTTAATATAGGTGCCGATACAGACTATTACAGATATAGTAGACCGATAAACAATATTTTGAAGCGATATATATTTCTGGTGTAAAATTAAGAAAACAGGGGCTCTGTCAAAAACTCCTTAAGTGCTTTTAAATTATTTTAATCGACAAATTGGCTTTGAAAATGACCGATAACCATAAACATGTTTAATATTGGTGCCGATACAGATTATTACAGATACAGTAGACCGATAACCGATATTTTGAACCGATATATATGTCTGGTGTAAAATTAGGAATAACAAGGGCTCTGTCAAAAACTCTTTAAATGCTTTTAAATTATTCCATCGGTAAATCTGTATTGAAAATGATTAATAACCATAAAAATGCTTAATATCTGTGCCGATACCGATTATTACAGATCAAGTAAACCAAAAATAGATATTTTGAACCAATATTCATGTCTGGTGTAAAATTAAGAATAACAAGGGCTCTCACAAAAACTTTCTTTTAATGCTTTTCAATTATTTTTATCAGCAAATCTGTTTTGAAAATGACCGATAACCATAAAAATGGCTTAATATCGGCGCCAATAATCGGTTGACTTCTACACACAGTTCACAAAGAGAAAGAAATATGTAGAGGGGAAAAACATACAGTATTACAATGCATTATTAATAAACCAGTTTTATTAATATACTAATGTGTTAACCTAATATATCATATAAGTTGATTAATCAAATAAAATTTGGCCATCATGAGGTTTCGGTAATGCATAAAACCAAATTATTTGACTGTTTTATGCTATGTCTAAGGCAATTTATTGGCAAAAATATGGTAAATAGGTAATAAAAATAGGTAAATAAATTAATAAACATACTTAAAATGTAGACAAACAGGATAAATATTTTACATGCAAAATGGTGAAAGCTAAATTTTTTAAGGTGCATTTGAAGTGTGTGTGCATATTACATATATAATATATACATATAATTAATATATGAATTATATTATATATTCATAAAATTAAAATTGATATATATTAAATGTAAAATATATAGAAAACTCAGAATTGCAAGATCCTGAGAACTAAAGTCACAATTCTATCTCACATTATATCTCACAATTGTTACATGCGAGTTTATAGCTTGCAATTCTGACTTTATAACACGCAATCACGAGTTAAGTCAGAAGTCAGACTTGTGAGATATAAACTTTTACGACTTTTCCTTTTCCCTCAGAACTGGACTTTATAACTCGCAATTGCAATTCTGAGAAAAAGTCAATTGAGAAATATAAATTTGCATTTATGAAAAAATATTAATTATTTATTTTTAAATGTACGTTTTTTCAGTGCATATGAGAAGTCTCTCTGTATAAATAAAAACATGTAACAAAGTATTCTAAAATTATAATTTCATCATTTTACATAATTTATCATTATATAATAATAATAAAAATCCACCCTGCTCTTTAGACATCAACCACTGAAAAAAAAAAAAAAAAATTCCACATAATTTAACCATTCCTGTTACTTATTGACACCATTACCCCACATGAGAATGGACAGACTAAAGATCCACATTTGATTAATGAAAAATAAAAACAAGAGCGTGCAAACATGATATTTGGCAACTATGAAGACTCTTTCAAAACTGTTTTATATACTGTTGGTCTATGGGTCGGTTCCCAGCGTGCGTGCTGAGACATTTGGCCCTGTGTCTCCAAAAACCATCGCATACACGCAGTAAGACATTTGTACTGTGAGTCACAGTCATTAGCACTGGTCTAACAGAGCTGGCCCTCATCCCACTCCTCCCTGCACGCGTATGTGTGTGCGAGCATTACACGACTGACTCCGTAGTGATACTAACCGCCGGCTCAAGGAGGATCACGCTGATAAATAATGCACGGAATCAAAGCTTGTGTGAGTGTCTGATCATATTGTGTGCATTCTGCAGTGCATGATGGGTGTGTTCGGTGACCTATTAACACTGCTGGAAAGCAGGGAATTGTTGGCGGAAACAGTTTTTCCGAGTATGCGATATAACAGCGTTCCAAAAGCATAATGTTTTTGGCTTCGGGCAGATGAACATCATAAAAGAACAATGTTGACTAGAATCCATTTAAAATAGTCACATTTGAGTCACATAAGGAAGACAAAAGCAATCTGGGACAGATGAGATCTGAGGGAGAAAACACCTTTCGTTACGTAAACGAGGAAAGGACAAACGAGGTGAAAGAGAATTTAAAGAACAGTCAGTTTTTATGAATTAATATGGACATGTGCATTCAGACTTGATGTGTCCTATATAGACAGACTATATAATCAAAGTTAAAATTTCTCAGCATAGGTCTGTTTTTAAAAGTCAACTCCTATATACACAAACCTTAAAGTTTTAGCTACAAGTTAGCTATTATATTTACATTTGCATCACTGTTGGCCAAGAAAAGACAAAATTTGTTGGGAACTCATTGACCTAATAATGCCGGGGCATGTTGTCACAATGAAAAACAGCTAACAAAATGACATGAAAATATTAATAAAACTAAAGTATAACAGGTAACACCCAAATATAAAGCCACTGTTTCAGCCAATAAATATTATAATTAATAAACTACATTTGACAACTTGCCTTGATATTCATAAAAGCATATTTCCCAAAACAAACTAATAAAAATATAATTATCCTGGAATTTTAGTTTAGAAGGCGACTTTTGAAAGCAACATTCTAAAACACACTAAACAACTCTGTGTGTGTGTGTGTGTTAGGGAGAGACACACGGGAAGAGTTTATTCTGAATTGTGATTGGCTGAGGTGATAGGAGCTTGTTGCTATGGGAATAAATCCTCAGTAAAGCCTCAGAGGGCAGCAACTCACTTTCTACCGATAAAACACTCAGAAAACATCCTGATAGTGATCAGACACACACACACACACACTCAAATAACAGAAACGTACAGCTGGATTCATAGACATTATGTCACAATGGGACACCTGACAACACTCGTGTCTCAAGTGTCAAAGGTCATGAGAAAGGTGAAGTGTGTTGTTTTTTAAAGTTACAAAACTTCAACGATAATTCTAAATGTAAAAATTATTTTTTTTTTAAATAATTAAAATGAACAAAACATGTTTAGACTCAAATGGAACACATAGATTTATTTATTTAATATTCTGTTAATTTTTTTATTATTCAAAAATAAAATTTAGATTTATTATTTATAATACATACAGTACACATACACATTTGGTTGTTTTCTGTCTAAGACTATTTAGTGGCAAAATCAGGCAAATAGGTTATTAAAAAAAAAGTTTTAAATAAATTAATAGGACAAAGAAACAATGATACTTAATTTAAAAGTAGAAATAAAATCTGTACCTCTATATAATTTATTGGCTGTACCTCTATATTTGTATTTCACAAAATTAAATGTGTGACCCTGGACCACAAAACCATTGATGTATGGTTTGTTACAGGACAATATTTGGCTGAGACGCAACTATTTGAATATCTGGAATCTGAGGGTGCCCCCAAAAAAAAAAAAAAAAAAAAAAAAAAAAAAATCGAAATATTGAGAAAATCACCTTAAAAATTGTCCAGATGAAGATCTTAGCAAAACTTAGCAATGCATATTACTAATCAAAAATTAAGTTTTGATATAACTGTGGTAGGAAATTTACAAAATATCTTTATGGAACATGATCTGTACCAGCCTAATGATTTTTGGCATAAAAGAAAAATCGATAATTTTCACCCATACAACGTATTTTTGGCTACTGCTATAAGACTGGTTTTGTGGTCCAGTGTCACATACATTGTAAATACATTGTTATCCTATAAGACAATATATCATCAAGGTTTATTTGATCAAAAATACAGACAAAAACTTTTAAACTGAAATATTATTGCAATTTCCAATTACATTTTTGTATTTTAATATACTTTAAAATATAATTATTTCTGTGATGGAAAAGCTGAATTTTCAGTCTGTTTTCAGTGTCTCATGATCTTTCAGAAACCAATTGATTAGTGATTAATATGATTAACATAAAACAGTTTTGCAAAAAAAGCATGTCATTGACAAGCTGATTTATAGCACTGCTACTAATATCAAATGAGAAAAATATACATTAACAGTCAACTTCACTAATCCACTAGCTGGATGCTGGTCACTAGTTGACCATCATGACCTCAAGACAGATGGAGTTGTAAATACGCCAGTCTGATCACACAGAAACGGCTCGCGATTTGACGCTCACGATGGAAACGCATTCCATCAAGTGCTTCTCTGAAGCAGCCTGGGTTGTGTTAACACAAGAAATCCTTTAAAAAAAAATAACAGGGACATGTGGAGCTCTTGCACTGCTCAATCCTTATAAAATTAATATGACGGAATTGTTTCAGAGCAGTAAGAATAATTCATACGCGCCTCGTCCCAGGCCACGTGACTCCAGCTGAGAGCTTGTTTCTTGTGAAACGCCGTTGTTTGAGCTGCCTGAATGCGCGCGGCTGCCCCGTCGAGTCTGTCTGTGGCGTGTCAGTTGTTAAAAAGGTCGGTGACAGCCGTTTGTTTTACTCCCTGAACTTTTGGAAATGAACAGCCGTGTACAGCAGATGGTGCTCCAAAAAAAAAAAAAAAAATGGACGTATCTGCAAGCCTGACAGCTGAACTGCTGTTTTCTTTACATTGCATGCTCAGATGGATCGGTTAACTTGGTTAAATATTCTACACTAGTGTTTGATTTTTTTTGTTCCTTAGGTTCACTTACAATCGCTACCAAGATTTCTGTGGTAATTTTATACTTTATGAGCGCTTTCCACCCTCTCTCTGTGCTACTGCACAGTGAAAACTTCTTTATGCAAATATCTTCAGCTGCGATTGGCTGATCTCAATGTACCGGACACTGTATACATGTATTTGTATAAATAAGCTCCATAAATAGATAGACAGACAGATATAAATTAAATAAAATTAAGTAAATATTTTTTGAATATGTAATTATTATTATTATTATTATTATTATTATTATATGTATTTCACAATATAAAATATATTATAAATGTACTATTAAAACACCATATTATCAAGCTTTATTTGATCAAAAATACAGGGGAAAAAAAATAAAATTGTGAAATATCATTGCAATTTAAAATAAGTTTTCTATTGCAATATACTTCAATTTTCAGCATCATTACTCCACATAATCTTTCGGAAATTACTCTAATATGCTGATTCATTTTGGAAACAGTTAATTATATATATATATATATAAATTAATTTTATATTATATAATTATTATTTGGAACCTGTGACACTTTTTTGGGATTCTTTATATTTATAATAGATTTAATTTTGTGAAAAACAACAACAACAAAAAATTATATATATATATATATATATATATATATATATATATATATACACACACTCACATGCGTATCAACAAGTATTTGATCGAAAATACAGAAAAAAAAAAAACTGTACAATTGTGAAATATTATTGCAATTTAGATGAACAGTTTTCTATTTCAGTATACTTTAAAGTATAATTTATTTCTGTGATGGAAACGCTGAATTTTCAGCATCGTTACTCCAGTCTTTAGTGCAACATGATCTTTCAGAAATCATTATAATATGCTGATTTATTTTAGAAACAGTTAATTATTCATTATTATTAATATTATATTATATAATTATTTATTTTTTTGCAACCTGTGATACTTTTTTCAGGATTCTTTGAGTAAAAAAAAAAAAAAAAGAAAAAAAGAGAGAAATAAAAAAATAATAATAAAAAAATTAATTTAAATAAAATTTAAAAATGTATGTATGTATGTATGTATGTATGTATATATATATATAAAAAGCTAAATAAGCCCCCAAAAAAGGAAACAAAAAACAAAAAAAGTCTCATAGCTTGTGCACTAAAAGTCAAAAGTCAAAAATTTTTGTACGAGGAAAAGTCCTTTGAGTCATTTTTAATGACTGCATATTAAAATGTTCCCTCCGTCTTCACTCCCTGTACATTTAAATATGGCGACTCAAGATGTTAATGACAAGACATCAAGAAGCAATTATGTTTGATGTTTTGATGAAAAACTTTGTCTTTAGGCACTTTATTTGATTACAAATTGCCATTTTTGTAGCTCTGCAATCCCCCTTCCCATTCACTGTATCCAAAAGAGCAGCGTAAACAACAGAGCCTCACAGATTTGGGTGAGAAAATGACTGAATTTTCCTTTTTGAATGAGCTATTGCTTCTAATGAACATCAGCACTTCAGCTGCTCTTTTAGACATACATTGCTGATGATTCAGCTCCACCACACCTGCCTCGACATGTAACGCAAACATGATTAACATCTGCGAAACAGAAGAACGTCAGAGATGTGTGTTATCAACAAGCGCACACACACACAAACACGAAACCTCGCGGGTTCACGGGGTGCCCCTGGCAAACAGCGTTAAAGGGAAAATCCTCTAGTAAAAAGATGCCTTCAGTCGGAGTGGCTGCAGTACCATCTGCTAAAACCAGACCATCTGCTTATCACACACACACAAACACACATTCAGAATCTGTCCAAGACATTTCAGCTATACACTGTATTGACACACACTCCATTAAACATGATTCTACTGCACTACATACACTAGTGTTTGATTTGTAATGCCTCACTTAGACTGCATTTATTTGATCAAAATTACAGCAATATTGTGAAATATTATTGTAATTTCAAATAGCTGTTTTATGTGTGAATATATTATAAAATGCAATTTATTTCTGTGATCCAAAGCTGAATTTTCAACGTCATTACTCCAGTCTTCAGTGTCACATGATATTTCAGAAATCATTCTAATGTGCTGATTTGCTGCTCAAGAAACATTTCTGATTATCAATGTTGAAAACAGCTGTGCTGCATCATTTTTGTGATAGCTCTAATATTTTGTAAAATAGAAATCTTTTGTAATATTCAAAACACCCTTACTGTCACTTTTGATCAATTTAACAAGTCCTTGCTAAATAAAAGAAATTAATTTCTTTAAAAAAAAATAAAAATAAAAAAACTTTCGCACGGTAATTAAAAATGAACCAACAACCCAGAATGAAAAATAAACTCCTTATAAAACTTGAATTAGCATTCTCAACCTATTTCAAATGAAATCTAGGGCATGATTTGATCTTATTTATCAGGAATTTAGAATAACATGCACAGATAAAATGTTCACAAAACGAGCAGAACCATGTATATTTAGGCCTAAATGTAAGATATATGTATTTTAGTCATGCATCAATTAAACAGGTCAGATTTCTGTAATAGTAACAATAAACCAAATGTGTTTTAAATACACAATAACCAGCTTTATACATTTCTAACCAATAAATCCAATTTGTTTTAATCTTTTACATTTTAAATAAATAGTTCACCCAAAAATAAAAAACTCTCCCTCAAGCAATCGTGTATATGACTTGTTTCTTTCAAGCAAATACGATCAGAGTTATATTAAAAAAAAATGTCCTGGTTCTTCCAAGCTTTATAATAGCAGTGAATGGGTGTTGAGATTTTGAAACCCAAAAAAGTTCATCCATCCATCATAAAAAGTACTCCACACAGCTCCAGGCTGTTAATAAAGGTTTAAAAACCGTAATCTCTAGCTTCCGCAAACGTCATATTCTTGTTTACGAGACAGTGGGGTTTGTATGCAGGATGTAGGCAAAAGCGGTGCCGAATGCAGAGGTGCAGAGGAGAGAGCAAAACAAAACAGAAGTCAAGAATTAGAAGTACAAAACGAGGATTTGGAGGAGAAAAAAAAAAAAAAAAATGTTGGAGGACTTTAATACAAGCCAAAAGGAGACTGGTTTTCCTTCAGTGTAAACAAAACGTGGTTATCATTCACTGGAAAACCACTCACTCATGAATACACACACTCAAAAAAATACGTCGTTCAGTGAACTTAATTAAATTAAGGCAAACTTTTCCATGTAATTAGTTATAAAATAGTTCAGGTTCATACAAGATCAAAACAAGTTCAATTAAACAAATTATGTTTAGTTGGCTCAACAAAACATTATTTGTTTAACTGAACATGATTTAGTCTTGTTGTATTTACTTAATTTAATTAGGTTCACTGGACAAGCTATTTTATTTAGCAAAAACACATGTTGGCATGTTAACAATAATTCCGAAGTATTTAGCAATAACATAATTTTAGTGGACTGAACATTATAGAAATAAGCAAGAAAATTTCAAGAATTTAGTTGTTTGTGCTCATTTTAACCAAGTAATTTGAACTAGCATTAAAACTCATTTTATTAAATGCATATGTCAGTTAGCCAACGCTTTAGATTACAGTATATAAAGTTTAAAATATCTATTTTTTTCTTACACAAACACTTTGAATCACTTCAGAGGGACTTTATTAACTCCCCGGAGACATGTTGAGTACTTTTAATGATGGATGAAGGCACTTTTTTGGGCTTTAAAATCTCAACACCCATTCACTGCCATTATAAAGCTTGGATGAGCCTGGACACTTTTTAATATGTGACCCTGGACCACAAAACCACAGGGTCACATTTTAAGCATGTTCACACTTTTTCCCTGAATAAATATATTTTGATGTAATTTTTTTTGGTGACCAGTTTCACTATGCATGAGTGACAAATGTTAAATCTATGTTATCCAAATGCATGCACTTCAAATACTTAAATCCTAAATTTAGGCTTTAATATTTTTTTTTTTGAGCGTGCAAGTAGTCGATTTGACGTCTCATTGATCTTAAATCACCTGATGAGGTGATGCTGGCATGCACGTGTTTACCTGCGTTCTCTATGTGGGATATGCTGCTGTTGCTGCTGCTGGCGTGTGATGAAAGTAGTTCCCCACACCGGACTGCTGTGGCTGGTCCTGAGCCAGCCCATCGGAGCAGCCGGCGGGAACGAAGCCGTCCCGAACCCGTGATCTGATTCCCTGTCCGTGGTCAGAGACGACGCAGAACTCCCCATTGCCACGAGCAACTTATAAACACACACGCTGCGTCCCTCTGTTTGTCTTTCATGCACATAAATACATTCGAACACAAAGGTCAACGCTTCTTAGGCTCAGTTCCGAAAGTCAGACATCTCCTCTAGTCTGCCAGAGATCAACATCAGGAAGTGACTGTGATCACGCGGGTCTAAAAACGTTCACAGGATCCACGAGGGCCGCGGGCCCTTCGGCTCAACGGGCCTCAGGTGGCGTTTAACCTGCCGTAACCTCACCTGAGAGGAAGGACGACACTTTGGGGATGGCGGTACAACACATTACTGAAGCACTTGAGACGAAAACACACCGTTTACGGGTTTAAAAGAGGAACTTTGACGCAGCGAGAAAGTTTCCAGTCTCCATTCCCGTCTTGTTTTTCTATGCGTCTGCTTGAGTCACGGCGCAGTCCCTCTAATCATGTTCGCTGCCTGTCTCTCTCTCACTCCCTGTCTGTCTGTGGCTCATCTTTCCGCAGCTGTCACCGGGATTACGATGCGTCACATTTCATCCAGCCTGCAGAAGCAAATATTCCTTTCATCGCAAACAAACATCAGCGTCCAGAGAACAAGCATATGAATCTGAGTGCGTCCACGCATGCGAGTGAGTGCATGTATGTGTGCATGCATTTAATCAGCGATGCATGCCAAGAGCAATTTTAAAAACACAGTATAGTACAACCTGTTAAAAAGTACTTCTAAAAGACAATTCAGAAGGTTTAAACAGGTAAAAAAAAAAAAATATGAATAGGCCAAATTAGAATTGTAAAAAATATTTTTTAAATATGTTTTTTATTTACATTTTTTAAATGAAATTTTAAGGTATTTTTATTGATGGCGACAACCAATATTAGGGTTTGCATGCTTAAAAAAATAAGCTTAATATTTTATATTTACGCTCAGGCACTAAAACTATTTTAACAATCAGTAAACAGGATGGATAACTTTATAAAAATGACAAAAAAATACTTGCACCTAACATTTTTGAAAAATCATGATATTATCTGCTATTACCAGTTTAGCCACCAATATACGGTCCACCCTAGTTAACATAGAAACAACATAACATGTATATGACTATGCATGCATGCATACGTATGTGTGTGCAAACCCCTATCTAAGTATCAGTGCGTATGCGACTGCGCATACATGTATGCATGCATGTGTGTCTCCAGCATCAGTGGACTCGGATGACATAGAGAGAGGGTTTCTGACCCAGTGGAGGCCCTCAGCGGGTCAGACTGCAGGTGCTGCAGTGAATCTCGTCCTGCCTGTACAGATCCAGCTGCTCATCTCATCCGAGTCTCATCTAAAGCTCATGCAGATGTTCATAACGTGACAGCAATGGCTGTGAAGGTTCTCATCTGTCTCTCCAGACACCGGAGTATCAAGTTTGACACTCAGATCGTGACTATGAATATTTAACGGCGCAGAGAGGCTCGGATGAGGTGCAGTGGTCTCGGGCCCGGTGAGGACATGAGCGCTCCGGTTCCGCCGGTTCTCCGGTCCGATGTGGGTCTCAGCTGCGGTCGAGCGTCAAAAGGATCGGGACGGATGATATAAGCAGATCCATGCGGCTGAAACGCTCCCGTCCGGGGATGTTCGGTGCGGTTGGGGTCCCGCGCGGTTCCGTGTGCCGGTTCGGTCACTTATGATTCGGCTGGAGCGGATGATGATGATGATGCTGCTGCTGTCGCGCACCGCATAAACACACACAGCAGCCAAACTGCAGCGGTGCTTTCATGCATCTCCTCGCGGGACTCATGATGACAGCATGCGTGTGTCTAAAGCGCAGTTTGATGTGCATGCATATGCTGCGGCTATTTATTTGATTCGGTCCTTAATTCATCCTGTTTCTCTTCAGCACAGCGAGGATTACGGCGAGTCAGCAGCGCGCATGCGCAGATTCGACGCTCAGCCTCTGCTAGAGGATTCGGATTCTCTCATTTTTCTCATGCATAAATATACACTAATCTTCTAGACTATAGGTGGGTGAAGCTCACAAAGCCTGTTAAGAGCACGTCTGGGTCATATTTCGTCTCAAAATCATAAGACCACATATCTAAAAAAAAATATATATTGATTTAAAAATATAAACTATTTCTGAATTACAACATTATTTTGTTTGAGATTTAACATGAATTTCCAATCAAAATGTCTTGAGAAGACTTGATGAATACAAAAAGAATAAATAAATAGGTTTAAGGAGCTTTGACCAACTTATTTGGATGTGGAGGTCAGTCGTGTGGTATCTTGGATTATACATTGTAAGGCTACTAATTTCTTCCTTATTTTGAGACATGCTGAAAAGATTTCAAATTAGTGCATTATTAAATGAGAAGACATACTCCACTGTACAGCATGTGGGAAACATTTACAGGCAAGAACTGCTTCTTAGATGCATTATTAAATAAATGCAAACTGGAAAAAGATGTCCTGAAAAAACCCAGAAACTGGGGCTGTGATCAATGACATAAGTATGATTAATTAATTGCACAATGGCTTGTTCATAGGAACATCCTCAAGGTGAATTCAAGCAGTAGGCCAATTATGTGTTTAGACAGTTTGTTGGTCCATTGGGTGTGTTCAATACATGTTTTAGTTCTTTAGTATTCAAAGTCAAATACAGGAAGTTTTCATGCTAACTGTTATTGCAATTTCGCTGTAACTCAACTCATATAACCAGTCTGACAAGATCTTACGCACGCATACAACACGGCTACAGATTCTTGTGGGGTGAGAGAGCCGACGTGTGAGGAAAACATACTGAAACCACAACAGACTCCATTATGGACTGTGTTAACAATGACAAAACATGCATACAATATTTAAGGCATGTGACACTGACGACTGCAGATTCTGGAGAAAATGCGTCACGGGTGAAACACACACACCTTTATCCAGTCTCCCTGAGCTTATACATTAGACTTCTACTGACCTGATATTATGGTAACTGTACTCAAACTCTATGTTTTTATTTTAGAGTTCTAAAACATTATTTCAACATTTCCTAAGTTAGCTAATTAAGAACACACTAACACCTGTTTCACTGCATATTCAGAGCCAACTGACACATGAGAGACAAGCTAACAACTGGATGTACTAAAACTATACTCACACTAATAAAAAAATGAACATGATCTGATAGAAAAAGAAACAGAACTGAGAACTACAGAGAGTGAAAGTTTTTCAGTCTGAATGAGGAATTGATGATGATTTATCAGGATGTTTCTATTATTCATAAACATGATTCGTATAACAGACTCATCACACACACACACACACACACACACACACACACACACACACACACACACACACATTTCATTCAGCTCAACAGTTGCATGTTTTACACACCACTGATTAAAATATCAAGGACATTTCCACATCTCAGAATTTACTTCCTAGTTCTGAAGCATCAGCATTAAACCAGAGGCTAAACCAGCACTTAACCTATAACCAAACCAGAGGTTAAACTATTAGGAAATCAGCGTTCGAGTTTAGAACGAACAGTTCTTTCAGTGAGAGTGTTACATTGTATCACTTCGCCAAGGAAGTTGAAAAGAAGCAAACGATACAATGTAACATTTGATTCGACTGTCTCTCGAGCAATTAAAGAGACAGAACACGCCAAAACACACCGTATAGAAATGCATATACAGCATTTTACCTATAGTTTTACATATGATGCTTGTTATGATCTATTTAATCCGCGTTTAGAAAAGTGATCTTACTTGTGAAGCACAGGCAGACCTTTGGATGGACCGATGATCTTCTCTTCCTTGATTTGCCCGTTTAACTTTCCCTTCTGTTGTCCGAAACGATTCATTTCTTCCCCAAAACCTTCAAATAAACGCGCTCTCCACGAGCTCTCTTTTCCTCCGATCCATGCTCGTTTGTGGATGAGTTGATGTGTGATCTGGCTGGTTTGATCTACTGCCTTAATCTCGCAGGGTTCCTCATGCTCCTCTATGGAAATAATCACAAGAAACAGATCGCCGTAAATCTGCGCTCGAACACCGCGCTGCGCTGGTAAGAATGCGTAACTCTCGTTCAGAATGCGGATTTCTGAAACTCGTTTCCCAAAATGCCTTGTGTGTATTGGAGAGAGAGGCACATTCTCATTGGACCGCAAATGTTGTTGGCCTGCAACTGTTTCCTAGGAAACGCACGGGGTTATTCCTACAGGGGGCGCGCTGCGGCCCAAAAACCCGAATCCTCGTTGAGCCGCGTTCAAATCCCACGGTTTTTATTTATTGTAAATATTTGTTTATTGAAAAACCATATGTTTTTAAATCTACGAATTACAAAGATTCATATCTGAAATGTAAATCAAAATCTGCCTCAATAATGTTTAGAAAATTATTGTTTTTTAAAACTCTCAATCAGCCAACGCAACTAACCGTGATTGGTCCATCATGACTAGCGCTGAGAAAAGTAACAGCTATCAGGTGACGTGCCTTCTACCTCATCAGCGTCTTAATACATTTTACATACAAAAACGACATTAAGATAATTTAAATGGTTGTTTAATTGAAAGTAAACAGTGGTGAGTTAAAAAGGATAACAGGATAGTATACTGGAATAATTAGAGACAACCTCTGGACCTCTAAGTTGTATTTGCTACAGCCTTTCTATCTCTTTCTATGAGAGTGAAACTCCCGGATGTGGTTAATCGAGTCGGTTTTCTTAGCAAATTGAACTAAAACCGAAACTGAGTCTGTGGTAAATTACATAAGGATGATACAACTAAATGTATTTAAATATCTAATGTGGAGATAGCTATGACGTAAACACGTTATACTAATATGTGATGTGACTGTTTAAATATTTAACAATTTGAGAAAACATTTTCTGTGAAACTCGCAAGCGACGCAATGTATTGTTTTTGGTGATTAATAATTTACGTGTACGTTATATTTTCACTTTAACAAGCAAAGCAGTGACTTGAGGCGCCAATATTATTTTGATAGCGAATAGCGTCATCTAGCGGAAGAACGACAGTAGTATTAAACAGCAGTAATGAAATGTGTCAGACTATCTGATGGAATATGAATAAAGACGTTCCAAGTGTTCCATCTAGTGGTTAACAGTGGTTAACATTATTATTAAAGAAAGCATAGAAAGAATTCTAATTATTCAAAGCATATATTAAGGATTATTTGCATGCAAGTTGAAAAAAAGAACAGTGGGAAAAATATAATAGAATATATATATATATATATATATAGGCCTAATGGATTAAATATATATGTTAAAAGACCTTAGTTTAAATGAGTATTATAATTAAATATCTTTTATTTTAAATCATCAGTCATAGAATAACATAACTTAGATGCATTTGGTGCAGTGATCCTTCAAAGCTCTGGTAGCAGGAGTTTGTACTAATCCTAATTCAGTTGCATAAACATGATAACTATGCTAAGACTGTGTCTTAAGAACTAAACTAATTAGCAGTTAAATCAGTCTTACTTTTCAGATTTAAATTCGTGCAATTTATTTATTTTTATGTAACTGATTTTAAAAGGTTAAGTCTCTAACTTCCCTGTTTCGGGAATAGTTTCAGTGACATTTCCCATGCATTTCCCTGTTCTTATAGCAGCATGTGAACAGATTTAATCCTGATAATTCCGCGTCACCTGGTATATTAGAGCTTGTAGGAATATCACATGTTTCAGGAAATATTACATGTGCCAGGATTTCTCTAGTTTGGGTTTGCCTTTACCATCATGCATGCCATATATTTAAAATAATATTAAAAATCATGGACAAAACTTCATATTTGGTTCTGACAGAATATTTGAAAAATCTGACAGATGTCTGATGTTTATTTGTTTGTTTGTTCATTTGTTTACAGGTTGCGATTGCAAATAACTTGACTAGTTTAGTCTACTTTTCAAGTATTCAATAACTGTCCTTAACTGAATAATTGGTCAATAATTCAAGGACATGTCATCAAATGATCATAATTAAAACACTCCCTTATGTTGGATGAACGTCTTCTCTTGTTATGAACCGAAACTCGTTTGCACGTGTCACGTCTAATTAAAATAAGCCGAGACATGACAAAAATCTAATTTTCTTCTTAGGAGGGAGGAGAAAGACGCTGGACAGATGCGTGAATGAGACACACGCCTTTGAGTTTTAAATCTCACAGAAATAGAATAAGCAGCTGGAACGACAGGTAACATACCAATGGTGCACGCCGTAGGCGTGGCTTAATGGACCAGGATTGACCCTTATTGGTCAGGTACAATCGAGCTAATAAATAATAATTTTCTATGTGTATTTTCTGTTTAATTAAAGTCTGTTTAAGATATTATTATTCAGAACGACGATTTTTGTTGATAGCATAACTCATAAACACCAGTGCCAACATAAAATATTAAACATTGCATGCTAGTACGGAATATAATGAACATTTTATATTAACAGACGAGTAAAAATAAACTCAGGGCACTTATCTTCTCTGTTTCAATAAATTAAAATAATATATTTGCAAAATAAGCTTAACGATAAAGACGCAGGGCGATAACGTCGTCACGTGATACCTGTTACTTTTCTCAGCGCAGGTCAGAAAAACTGTATTTTAACTTATTTTAAAGAGAGTTTAGCAGCGCATCTTCGTTTATATATCATATGAGATTTTTTGAAAATAATAATATTTAAACGATTGCACTTTTTAGTGTACTAATGTCTCAAAAAGCTCAAATCATCACGAGATCTGCATAGTGGACCTCGGGTGAATGAGCGGCCGCGCGCCCCCTACCGGAAGAGAGGTTTGTGTCACAAAGGAAACGGTTATTATTAGTAACATTTGATGCCCAAAATGTAGCCTCAGTAGGCAGTTCACTGGTTAGAGATACAGACAACAAGTGAGTGGACAATACGATCTAACTGAGACCGGTGCTTTATGTTTTCATCGATGAAATCAGAAAGACTCAAGAGAGATGAGAGGAAAATCAGAACCGAGACGCTGTAGGAGTTCAAAACTTTCGCACTTTGACTGAGGCGTTTGGAGTTTGGGAAACTCACCGACTTCTTTGTGCTGAAGGTACGCGTGTGTTTATCAAACATTCATTTGACTGACTGTGTTTGTTGTTCTCAAGAGTGAGTTTTGTGTTAACCGAAGCTGGTTTTGGTTTGTATATTTGGTTTTGCGCAGGTTTTTGTTTTGCGCGCTCATGTTCAGCGGTTGTCATGGCGATCAGATGTCGCTTTGAGTTCACATTTACAGACACACACCAATACAAATTCACTTAATTTGTGAAGAAACCTAATTGAGGATTGTTTGGATTTTTTCATCAATTCTGAAGGTTTTTGTGTGTTTACGTCAACAAGAATGTGTATTTGTTTGTGTGTTAGTGCATATGTGTGGCCTCTGGGCACATCCAGAGACTTGTGTACACACACACACACGTTTGTTTTTGTGAATTGTGGGGACTTTCCACAGACTTCTATAGTTTTTATACTGACAAAACGATATTGTCTATCCCATAACCCAACCCTAACCCTAAACCTAGCCCTCACAGAAAACATGTTTGCATCGTTACACTTTCAGATAAACATCATTTACTATTTTTAATAATTTTTTAACACTATCCTTGTGGGGACATTTGGTCCCCACAATGTAGCAAAAACAAGTACACACACACACACACACACACACACACACACACATATATATATATATATATATATATATATATATATATACACACACACACATACCAGACATAAGGGTAAAATTTTCTAATTACTAATCAAAAAAATAAAATTGTGTGTGTGTGTGTGTGTGTGTATACATTAATTCTAATGTATAATAATATTAATACTAATTCAATTAAGTCACATGTTTCAACATGCAACAAAAATATTTACTACACAGTTTACAATTATTAAAATTTTTAA
The DNA here is from genome assembly GCA_012976165.1 of Labeo catla. Lineage (NCBI taxonomy): Eukaryota > Metazoa > Chordata > Actinopteri > Cypriniformes > Cyprinidae > Labeo > Labeo catla. The sequence continues at coordinate 278,515 of VONZ01000352.1, forward strand.
TAAAAAGTAACTATAAATTAAACATGAATAGAAATTAATAAAAATCAAAATGGAGAAAAAAATGTAACACATTTTATTTTTATCAAATGGTTAATTTGGTTTAAATAAATTTTTATTCGAATTTATAAATGGTTATTTTTTTATTGGTCTTTTTAATAAATGTAAACTGTGTAGCTTTCTGGAGTTAATATTTTTATTAAATAACTCCAGTAATATTTTCGTTGCATGTTGAAACGTGACTGAATTGAATTAATATTAATTATTATTATTATTATTATTAGGTAAAAGATTTTCCTACATTTCGCAAGTATGTTTATACCAATATCATACAAATCAGTCACAAATATTAATGAATTTTCTTGTTACTCCATTTGACTTGCACAAAAAGGGCCTTTTCATAAAAGAAAAAAAATTTCTATATGTTGACGACATCATGCACTAAACTTAATTTGGCGGATAAGAGTTTTACCAAATGTGTTTAATTTAAAACAAAATAGCTTTTTAGTGCTTATTTAATTTTTAAGTCTTTTAAGTCTTTATGCCAGCATTTATTGTCAGTTTATAAAACCTAGACAGTTTAATTTTAAACCATATGAAACATATCAAAATTATTTTTAGTTCAGAAACAGAAAACATGTTCATTGTATTGAAGACATTTTTTTTTCTTTGGCAGTGCACTGCATTTTCCACATCTTTGTTGTATTTATTGCATTGTAACACAGAACAAAAAATATTGTATTTAGCTTACTAGATCTAGACAATAAAACGGGCGTTACCATTGAACTGCATGTAAAAACAACTGTTCATAGAAGTCAAAAATCATAAAAGTCTATGATGTTCCTATTTATAAAAAGTAAACATGCCAGTGTGTGTGTGTGTTTGGGTGAGTGGAATAGCAGGTTGTGAGTGTGAGGAAGTCTGATGGTAAGGTGTGTCCTGTATACAGCAGGGTCAGGAAAAGGATGCTTACACACACACACACATACACACTATTATATGCCCATAGTGGCTAAAGGAAAGGGGCCGCTATTGTTGCTTGTGAGTTTAACAGATGGATCTCAAAGCGTGTGTGTGTGTTTGTGAGTGGGAGACTTTTGGATTGAGATACATTTGTCCAGTTCCACAGGAAATGAGCTGCTATGATGTGTGTCATTTCCTCCATTCATTCTGTTCAGCGTTCAGCTTGTGAATCATTACATGGATGGTGAAGTGGACTCTTTTATTTCCCACTGACATTCAGAGAAGTGAGTCAGAGGCGCGGGGAAGGTGAACGTTGAGGGAGGTTGTGATGAGTTGTCAGGTGGGTGACTCACAGGAATTACATTATCCAGAAAATATCAGCGGAAGGTTAACGCCGGTGATGGTTTGATTGAGAGATTTGTAAAGCATATGATGATGAAGTTTCCGTCATGCCAGGAGCATCTGTACATGTCAAGCTGCGAGTCTGTTTGAACTTGTAGAGACGCTGGAATACGACGGCTGTCTGCTTCTGTAGGACTTACAGTGCGTTAAACACACACACACACACAATGATGCAACATCCAGGATGTAAGATTTCCTACAAGAAAAGCATGCATGATAGTACAAAGCTGTTTCCTATTGAAGCCTGTTTCCGCCATGGAATAAAAATAAATAAAAAAGGTAATTGCAGCTTTTTAATCTCACAAATCAGACTTTTTTTCTTACACTTTTGAGTTTATATCTCATAATTTAGACTTTTTTTTAGAATTGCAAGACATACATTTAGAATTCTGACTTTCTGACAATTCTGAGTTTACACTTTGCAATTTTAAATGTAGAACTTCTTTGACTTTCTGGCAATTCTGACATTTTTTCTCGAAATTGTGAGTTTACATCTTGAAATTCTTACAGTTCTGACTTTTTTCTCTGAATTCTCAGTTTACATCTCACGATATATATATTTTTTTACAATAAGAAAGTAATTGCGGATTTTTTTTCTCTGTCACAACTGACTTTTATATCCCACAATTCTGAGTTTTTGTCTAACAATTTAGAATTTTTTTACTCTGAATTCATAGTTTACATTTTACAGTTGTTTCTTACTGTAAAAAAAGATTATTAAGACTTTTTATCTCACAATTCTGACTTTTTTGCTTGCAATTCTAAATTTACATCTCAGAATTCTTGGATTATATCTTGCAATTCTGTTTATTCACAATGAAAAACATAACTTACAACATAACTTGAAAAACTTATGCCACAATTCTGACTTTTCTTTTTTTTTTTACAATGAATTACAAGTTTATATATCTCAATTCAGCATTTATATCTCTAAAATCTGCATTCATATCTCACAGTTTTGCTTCTATATCTTGAAATTCTGAATTTAGATCTCACAATTCAGAGTTTTCATCTCACAGTTAATTTTATTTACTCTGAATTCATAGTTTACATCTTGCAGTTGTTTCTTTGCATTAAAAAAGGTAATTGCAACTTTTTTTATCTCAGAGTTTATATCTCAGAATTCTTAGATTATATCTCTCAATTCAGTTTATTCACAATAAAAAAACGTAATTGCGACTTTTTAAAAAAATTGCAAGTTTATATCTTTCAGTTCTGAGTTTATATCTCAGAATTTTGCATTTATATCTCAAAGTTTTTTTTCTTGCAAGTTTGAATTTGTTATCTGAATTCTTAGTTTACATTTTGTAATTGTTTTTTTCTACAATAAAAAAAACAAGGTAATTTGAACTTTTTTATCTCACAGTTCTTTTTTTCTAAGAATTGCAAGTTTATATGACTTTTTTCTCTGAATTCTGAGTTTACATCTCAAAATTGTTTTTTTTGTTTAGTTTTTTTTGCAATAAAAAATAATTGCGGTTTATTTTTTTTTCTCTTTGAGCTTCAACTTTTTATCTCTCAATTGTGCATGTATATCTCACAACTCTGAGTTTTTATCTCACAATTTCTTTTCTGAATTCGTAGTTTACATCTAACAGTTGTTTTTTGGAATTAAAAAAAGGTAATTGCAACTTTATATCTCACAATTCTAACTTTTTTCAGACTTTTTTGCTTGTAATTCTGAATTTTGTCTCAGAATTCTTACATCATATCTTGCAATTTTGTTTATTCACAATAAATAATGCAATTGCAAATTTTTATTGCTATGAATTACAAGTTTTTATCTCAATTTTTACTCTGAATTCATAGTCTACATCTTCTACTTGTTTCTGTGGAATAAAAATGGTAATTGCTACTTTTTTATCTCACAATTTTTACTTTTTTCTTGAAATTTTTGCTTGCAAATTTTGACTTTTTTGCTTGCAGTTCTGAGTTTCTATTTTAAAATTCTTAATCATATCTTTCAATTCTGTTTATTCACAATAAAAAACATAATTGCGACTTTTCTTTAAATTGCAAGTTTATCTCTTTCAATTCTGTTCATATCTTACAATTCTGAATTTATATCTCAAAGTTTTTATCTTGCAAGTTTGATTTTGTTCTCTGAATTCTTAGTTTACATTTTGAAATTGTTTTAAAAAACAAGGTTTCTCACAGTTCTTTTTGTCTAAGAATTGCATGTTTATATCTTGCAATTCTGCATTTATATCTAGATATTCTGCGTTTATATTTCACAATTTTGAATTTAATCTTGCAATACTTAATTTTTTTCCCCATAATTTGTGAGAAAAAGTCTTAATTGTCAGATAGAAACTGTGTCCAGATTGTGAGATAAAAAACATTGCTATTATTGTTATTTTTTAAAGATTTATTTTTGCCTTTTTTTATTAAGATAGAATAGTATTTCAGACACGAAGCAAGTGGGAGAGAGAGGGGGCGGGACTCAAGTTGGAACTCGAACTCGGGACACCGGAAATGCAATGCCACATGTTGGTGCGCTGCCCACGAGGCCTTTGGTGCCAATTATGTTTATTTTCTTAAAAAACAAGTTTTCAATTTCCTGTACTAAAAGTTCATGTGTTTAAATTAATCATTTCTCCCGGATGGCACTGTCCATGTTTTGTGTTGCTGCTTTTAATATTGTTATAATCCGTTTCATGATGAAGATGCACATTGCATCAGTATAGAACTGTGAGAGTCAGTATTGACAGTATGTTGCTAATTATGGGTTTGGAATTACTTGAGTGTGAAAAGTCACAGTTATATATAATCAAAAGTGTTCCTGATTATCAGCAGAGCTGTGTTTTTTCAGGCGAAGATTGGAAAAACAAACTGGTTACAAACAACATTTAAGGGTGAAGAGGAACAACTCTAGTTGTGTTTATTTCCTGTTTTCCTGCGTGTGTACATAAACAGAAGCTGAAATCTAACCGTGTGTGTCTGTGTTTCTCTCAGGATGTGTCTGGCGTGATGTTCGCAGGATGTTATGCTGATGTATTCAGTACGGACACGCTGATGGAGTAAGTCTTCACGTTTTGCATTTCATTAACACACACATCAATATTCATCATGTTTAAAAGCCCTAAAGACAGACCTTGATGTACTGTGCTTTTAGTCGACTATTCAGACGCCTATAAATCAGCCAGTATTTGGCCATGTTGTGATTATCAGCACTGACTGATTAAAACGAATTTTAACTCTCCCATCTGTCGGTTTTAAAATTCTCCAGTTTGCTTTTAGATATTTTGGTGAATTTCGAATAAATATTGTGTAGAAATATCAGTTGAATTTCAGTGACATCTTCATTAAAATAGTGTTGGTCAGTATCACATATCAACCATCAGTCACTTCTCCTTCTAGTACTAGTAACCCATATGAGTTAATCACAACTCTGCGCTATTTATACTATTCAAAAGTAATTTTTATGCTTTTAAAAAAGTCTCTTCTGCTCTCCAAGGCTGCATTTATTTAATTAAAAATACAATAAAAGCAGTAAAAATATGAAATATTATTCAGATTTAAAATAGCTGTTTTCTGTGTGAATGTATTGTAAGATGTGACTTATTCCTTTGCTCAAAGCTGAATTTTCAGCATCATTACTTCAGTCTTCAGTGTCACACGATCTTTCAGAATGCTGATTTGCAGCTCAAGAAACATTTCTACTTAAAGTCTCTTGTTTTAGTGGAAAAGGTGATACATTTTTTCAGGATTCTTTGATGAATAGAATGTATACAAGAACATTACTTTGAAATAGAAATCTTTTGTAACGTTTTAAATGTTTTTTTCATTTGATGCATGCTTCTTCTAATTGAATTTGGTGTAAACCAGGAGTGTACAGTATAATATCTCTCATTATGTTGATTAATTATCATCGGTATCTGCCAAAATATACTTTAGCATTGCTAAAAAAACAGGCTACTTTTTAATTTAATTTTTACTTACGTAAATTTTTAAGCCCTTTACTGAAATTCAAATCGATGAGCAGTGGTGAAAATGATTCTGTTCAACAGGAATTGCTAATGTCATTTTGCTGAAATGATGCACGCACTTCCTGAGGGCATCACGGTCCCAGACTGAGTGTCATCTCATTAGTGTTTGATTTTAAACCCATCATGTCTATAAAGGGAAACGCATCACACGATGAGGCACTGCGTTTCGTGAGCTGAAGCTGGTTAAAGGTGACAATATTGACTGTAGCTCCTCCTACCACTCATTCATCATCATCCCGCCCACTGTAGCCCATATGTAGATTCAGTGTAGTGTAGGTGTAGTACAATCTAAAAGAATAGTTTAGCTGAAAATGAAAATTTTTTGAAAATGTACTTACTCCTGGGCCTTCTAAGATGTGCATGAGTTTGTTTTTTCATCAGAAAAGATTTGTAGCATTATGTCATATGCTCAGCAATGGATCCTCTGCAGTGAATGGGTGCCATCAGAATGAGAATCCAAACAGCTGATTAAATCACAATAATCACAATAATGCTCCAGTCCATCAATTAAGGTCTTGTAAAGCCGAAAGTATGTTCCAAGAAACAAATCCATCATTAACGCGTATTTAACTTCATACAATTGATTAAGTTGGCTTGAGAAAGCAACATGCTAATAACTTGATAATGCTAGAAACATGCTAATCATGCTAGCAAAATGTAAATAACTAGCTAATCATGTTGGAGACATGTTTGTTAACATGCTAATCATGTTAGAAACATGCTAATCATACTAGGATCATGTTAGTAACATGCTAGTAACTTGATAATCATGTAAGAATCATGCTGGCAACATGGTAATCATCCTTGAAACATGTTAATAATGCTAGAATCATGTTAGCAACATGTTAGTAACATGCTAATCGTGTTAGCAACATGCTAGTAACTTGCTAATCATGCTAGAAACAGGCTAGCAACATGCTAGTAACATGGTAATCATGCTAAAGTCATGTTAGAAACATGTCAGTAACTTGATCATGATGCAAGCAACATGCTAATCATGTTAGAAACATGCTGGCATCATGCTAGTCATGCTAGAAACATGCTAGGATTATGCTAGCAACATGTTAATCATGTTAACAACATGCTAGTAACATGCTAATAATGTTAAAACATGCTAGCAACATGCTAATCATGATAGAATCATTCTAGCAACATGCTGGTAACTTGTTAATCATGTTAGAAACATGCTAGCAACATACTAATCATGCTAGAATCATGCTAGTAACATGCTAATCAAGTTGAAAACATGCTAGTAACTTGCTAATCATGTTAAAACATGCTAGCAACATGCTAGTAACATGTTAATCGTGGTAGAAACATGCTAGCAACATGCTAGTGACATTTTAATCATGGTAGAAACATGCTAACAGCATGCTAGTAACCATGCTAGAAACGTGCTGCTAACTGACTAACCATGGCAGGAATATGTTAAATCACGCTGGTGACATGATAATTTATGTTAAATCACGCAAGCAACATGCTAATTCATGCTAAAGCATGCTAGCAACATGGTTAAACTATGAATGGCTTTCTCAACTCGGCTTCAAAGTTTGTCTATGAACTTCACTTATCTAGTTCCAACTAATATTCTCTAGTCCTCTAGCCACACTGTTGCTTTCTCCAGTGAAAAAGCCGTCTTGTCTGAATCAAGAGAGAAATATACACAGATCAACACTGTTTACAAGCCAAAACAGTTTTAAACAAATATGTGAGTAGGTTTAGATGTGAAAGGACAACAAGGAAGCTTTATTATGGATTACAGACTTGAATATTTGAGTCAGAAGCAATGAGTTAAAGTTAAATCCTAATGATGGATTTGTTTCTTACAAACAAGTAGCTTTTTGCTGCACAAGATGTTAATTGATAGATTGGAGTGGTGTGGATTACTAGTGGATTATTAGTGATGTTTTTATCAGATGTTTGGACTCTCATTCTAACGGCACCCATTCACTGCATAGGAAGTGATGGAATGTTACATTTCTCCAAATCTGTTCTGTTGGTGAAACCAACTCATCTACATCTTGAATGGCCTGAGGGTGAGGAAATTTTCAGCAAATTTACATTTTTTGGTGAACTACTCCTTTAATCCTGAGGAACTAGTTAGTATTACTCAGATACAATTGTTGATATAATACAGAGAATTACAGAGACGTACAGTCCCAAGCATACTGTGTCACAGCGATTTTGCTGGAGATGTTTCAGGGCCGTTTGCTTTATCAAATCCACACTGACATCTCGTCTGTGTTGGTTTTAGATTCTCTAGAAGTGTGTACATGAGCAGTCCTCAGTCCTCAGCTGCAAAAACCACCAGCATCAATAATCTATGATTTAAAAACAACATACTCGATCGCCCAATGTGTGTGAGAAAGAGAGCAGAAGACACTAGAGGGCAATGTTCCTCCTTCATCTGTGTCTATCAATCTTTGGAACGGCAAAATACGATAGTGTTATTACTGTTTTTGCAGTATGCAGTATTTATGTTGTGCTCAGTATGCACATTTTCCGTATGCAGAGAATATGTGCTACTTTTACAAAACATGCAGTACCTAGAATACTCTCTCACAATTGTAGTCGACTTTTTCAAGTGCAATGAAATAATAGAAAATCTGACTTTTGACATGTTTTTCTTGACTTATCGTTCATTTATCTGCTAAAAGTGAAGTTGTCTTGTACAGACAAGTTTGGAATACAAACAGCATATAATCATAATTATTTTTCAAAGTTGTAAATCTTAATTTGCTAGCAATTTCTGAGTTATATTGTTTTTGACTAAATGCTTATATCGAGGTCAACTGAGATCTGATATTTTAATTTTTTTTTTGTTACCGTTACACTCCAGTGCTTAACTTAAACAACCAGTGATATTTTTTTAAAAGTTGCAGTGACTCCAAATAGAATTTTAAAATCAGTGGAAAGTTTTCCGAACATTCCGCACTTCTCTGATTGGTTGGCCAATCAAATAGTCCCTCCCCAAACTCATGCCATTGGTTGAGTCAGTGTTGCTGTACTGTGCTGGTCGTGACGCTCAAACAAGCATAGTATCATATGAAATATCATTTTCATTTTGCACAGGGCTGGTTGTTTGTTATGAGAGTGTCAGGTTAGCACACTAACACGCAAAATGTGATCACAGCTGTGATCTGAAGCTGTATTGATCGCTGCAGTCAGGTCATGACTGCACATACATGCTATTTTTGATGCTTCTTCCAAAGGCAGCGGATATCACCATCATCATCTCCATTGTTATTACCAGCATGGGTTTTTTCAACACTAGATGACACATGCTCGGAGCCCTTGTCTATAATGTTCACACATTGCTATTTTGTGCGCTTGTGAGAAGCCTGATGGTTTTAATGCAAAACATTCAACAATATCCTAGTTTACAGATTCATATAATGCAAACTACACTACCAGTCAAAAGATTTTAAACATTAAAGATTTTTAATGTTTTTTTAAAGAAGTCTCTTCTGCTCATCAAGTCTGCATTTATTTGATCCAAAATACAGCAAAAGCAGTAATATTTTGAAATATTTTTACTATTTGAAATATCTGCTTTGAATATATTTTAAAATGTAATTTATTCCTGTGATCAAAGCAAAATTTTCAGCATCATTACTCCAGTCTTCAGTGTCAAATGATCCTTCAGAAATCATTTTAATATGCTGAATAGCTGTTCAAGAAACTTTTGTTATTATTATTATCAATATTTATAACAGCTGAGTACATCTTTTTCAAGATTCTTTGATGAATAGGCCTTTGTAACATTATACACTACACCATTCAAAAGCTTGGAGTCAGTATACTTTTTGTTTTGGAACGAAATTATAGAGATTAATACTTTTATTTAGCAAGGAAGTGATAATAAAAACATTTATAGTGTTACAAAAAAATTCTATTTCAGAAAAATTCTGTTCTTCTGAACTTTCTGTTCATGAAAGAAACCTGAAAAAAATTACTCTGCTGTTTTCAACATAATAATAATAATAATAATAAATGTTTTTTGAACAAGAATGATTTCTGAAGGATCATGTGACTGGAGTAATGATGCTAATAAATACAGCTTTGAAATCACAGGAATAAATTACATTTTAAAATATATTCAGATAGAAAACTGTTATTTAAATAGTAAAAATATTTCAGTTTTACTGTTTGCTGTACTTTGGATTACATAAATGCAGGCTTGGTGAGCAGAAGAGACTTTACAAATCTTACTGTTCAAAAACTTTTGACTGGTAGTGTATTTATTTGTTTAAAAACACAGTAAAAACTGTAATATTGTGAAAAATTATTGCAATTCAAAATAGCTGTTTTTATATGAATATATGGTAAAATGTAATTTATTTTTGTGATCAAAGCTGAAATTTTAACATCATTACTCCAGTCAGAAATCATTGTAATATGCTGATTTGCTGCTAAAAAACATTTCTGATGTTGAAAACAGTCATGCAGCTTCATATTTTTGTGTTCAAAAGAACAGCAATTATTTGAAATAGAACTGTTTTGTGACAAATAAATATTTTTTTGAATAAATAATGACAGAATTTTTGCGTTTTTTTCATTGAAAACGAAGCACATTTAAATGACACTCTTAAAAAATGCAATGAAATCCAGCAGACCTGATGATTGGTCTTTGCTTTGGTGTTTGATTGCACTGATTGCATAGTCTGAATTCGCTCCTTTGATTAACATAACCTGCATTGCACATTCTGTTACATACATCCCCACCTTCTTCAGCTTCTAGTAGGGGAGCAAAATCGCAGACGGCAGCAAAAGCGAGATGCTGCGGTGAGAAAAATATGCTGGACAAAGTTGCATGCTAGAACACAATTCATTCTCAAAATGAGAGCGACGGCACAGCCCTGTAAATCTGCCATGAATGTGCAATATATATGCACACGGTTTTGCTTGCAGCAGGCAAAAATGGGCCAGCTGATGATGCAATCTTTTACCTTTTTATATTGTTTCAATTCAGTTTCAATATCCAGCCAAGAAGTTGAAGAAAAAAGGAATTTAATGGATGAACTGGAGCACGAAAAGACAAGCGATGCTCTCCCGTCCCCAGCCTGTATTGATTTTATGAACTCCACTCTCTGAAGTGCAGCCCAGGCTGTCGTCTTTATCAAAGCAGGATTCACACAAACACACACGCACACGCACACGCACCCAAATAGAGACGCGTTGTTCAGAATGCAGAACAGTTGACTAAAATCAGCCGTTCTAGGCAGTGTCGCCTTCTTTCTCCGATTCCTTTTTCATCTTCACTCATTCATTTTTTTCCCCTCCTCTGCTCTAGATCATATTAATTCTTTCAGAGCGTTTGGCACGCATTTATGAGAAAGAGAGAGAGAGAGAGAGAGAGAGAGAGAGAGGGAGGCTGAGTGAGAGGGAGAGATGCAGGATGCTGATGATGTTGCCGCAGCACTGATGATGCTCCGGAGGGAGAATGCTGAGAGACACACTAAACTCGCACGCGTCCGTCTCGTTGCGTCTCTCTCGCGGCAGGCTGCTACTGAGGGAAGTTTATAAGCGTGGCTATTTTCAGCGTGCGAGCGAGCGGCGGACGCACGACTGCTGCTGCTCTGCGTTCTCTGGTGTTTCTGTGGGGATGTGAGTGAAGGAACATGACACAGCTGCTCGTGGAATAACAGCAGGACGAGAGACAGAATGGCAAGTTTCGGGAAACTTACGGATTACTTTAACCGTCGGCGTTCCAGGGATGAGCTCATGGCTCGGAGAGACGGCCGTCGCAGTGGCAGTTACTGCTGCACGGTAGCCGAGGCCAGGTACTCCAAAAACATTTGTGCATGTGTGTCCTGCTTGAGATTTCAGACTTTTATTTTGAAAACGGCTGGTATGTTTGATTAACACTCTAATAATGCTGACATATTTTGTGCTTTTTGATTAGTGGATAATCAAATCTGAATTCTGACATCTGAGATTTTATTTCTCTTATTTTGGCTCATAACAGTGCTTGATGTGTGTAGTGTGTGTCTTGGAGGGTTAGAGTGCGGTCAGTTCACCTGGTCGGGGCAGAAATCATCTGGTCAGTGTGCGGACAGAGCAGGGCGGGATGACAGAAATAAGCAGCCAATGAAAGGAGAGGATTTAAAAGGAGGGAACAGATGGGGATCCGTGATTGGCGGGGATCGAACTGACTCATCTGAATGTTTTAGTCATCAACCTTTGAAAAGGTGTAAATGCTCATATGTCAAATCTGTGAGTGCAGTTTAGTGTCTTTGTCTTTGTTGCTCAGGTATTTGTGTTGAATTTGAGTGTCTGGTTTTCTTTTAAAATTTACATGGAGAAATAAATAGACACAAGGGAAACGGGACAGTAAGAATGTAGAGCTGTAAATGTGAATGACTGTGGAGCGGTTCAGATCATTTCTGATGAGTTCACATTGAGATCTTTTATTTTTGGTCGCAGGTTTTGCTGTCTTGGCAAATTTGAGCACAAAATTGAGACACTGTTGAGATCTGATCTGAAACTCATATATTGGAAGATTTTTATTTATCTATCTGTTTATTTTAAAATATTTTATTTGCTTATTTTTAGCAGAATAGGAGAAATTTTTAATGCATTTATTTATGTATGTTTGTATTTATTTATTTATTTATTATTAGCACAATAGGAGAATTTTTTAATGTATGCTTTTTTTGATAGACTGAAAGCATATATGTTGCTGGAAGTTTTCAGTCAATTCAGTTTATATTAGTTTTATTTTTGTACTATTATAGTGTTCACAATTATTTTGAATTAGGTTTTATTTTTTATTTATTTATTTTTTAGTAATTTTGTTTTGTGCTTTTGTCTTTATTATTAATTAATTAAAAAATTCTATTTAGGTTTAATTCATACTTATTTAAACTTTAGTTTTAGTTATTTCAGCACTTCAGCTTCAACCTTTTTGTATTATTTATTTTATTATTTTTATTATTTTTTTCTTTAATTAAAAACAAAATACTACTATGGTAAATGCTGTACAATTTAAATAATATGCCATTTTCACATTACAATAAAGTTTTTTTTTGCATTACAGCAATAAGGCTTTGTATCTTAAAATCAAGGCAATATTTCAAAATGTTCAAGTTTTTTAAGTTTACATTTTTCATCTAATATTTGTATTTCAGTCAACTCTCAGTGTTATATTACTTTTATTTATACACTACTATAGTCTTTACAATTATTTTGAATTACTTTTTTTATTTTAGTTTAAATTTTAGTAATTTTGTTTTATGCTTTGTCTTATTCTTAAAAAATATTTTAAAATTTCTATTCAGGTTTAATTCATACTTAGTTCAGTACTTCAACTTTTTATTTTTTTTCAAGTTTCTAAAGTTTTTATTTAATTGGAAAACAAAACACTACCATATTAAATGGTAAACAATTTAAATAATATGCAATTTTCACATTACAATAATGTTTTTAGGCTTTGTATCTAAAAATCAAGGCAATATTTAAAAATGTTTTAAAAAGTTTTTTAAGTTTACATTTTTATCTGATATTTGTATTTTATTTTTTAGCACAATAGGAGAAATTTTGGATGTATTGATATATTTTTTTAATAGAATAAAGCATATATGGGGCTGTAAATTCTCAGTCAATTCTTAGTGTTATATTAGTTTTATTTATACACTATTATAGTATTTACAATTATTTTTAATTAGTTTTTTATTTTAATTTTAGTTTAATTTTTAATAATTTTGTTTTGTGCTTTATCATTATTATTAATATATATATATATTTAAATCCTAATTATTTAAACTTTAGTTCTAGTCATTTCAGCACTTCAGCTGCAACTTTTTATTTCATTTTTTTTGACCAAGGCAATATTTCAGATTTTTCAAATTTGTTTGATGTTTTTCTTTCATTGAAAATAAAAATACTACCATATTAAATAAGAAGAATATGTATTTTTTCACATTACAATAATGATTTTTCTTGCATCACAGCAATAAGGCTTTGTATCTAAAATTCAAGGCAATATTTCAAAATGTTCAAGTTCTTTAAGTTTACATTTTTCATGTAATATTTGTTTTTTATTTCATTTCAGCTTTATTTCAATTAATGAAAATGATTTTTAGCTTTAAGTTTTACTTAACAGTAACAAATGTGCCAGTTTTGGCATTTTAAGACCTGTGCTCTGTAAGAACATATAACAAGTGAAAAATGTAGGTCAGGATTTGATTTTCTCCACTGATTTAATAGGATCATGAAAACTCAAAAAAAAAAAAACAGGCAGGTGGAGAAGTTGGCAAAACATTGATGGCAACCAAAGAGGGAAACTGTTTTAGAGGCAGAACAAGTAATTCTGATTAAAGACTACAAAGACAAGCGTTTTTTTTCTTTCTTTTTAAATTTAGAATAAAAAACACTGATAAGATCAGGAATGTATTAAAAAAAGAAATGGTCACTTTTCTGCTTTTATTAGTGAATATTAGTTAAATCACATTTTCTTTATTACTTCAAATTTAATTTAAGTCCACAACATGGTCTTTATAATGTAATGTTTTAATGTCATAAATAGCAACATTCGTTAGTTTTGCATTGTTAGTGCGTTTATTAAATGAATAGTTTAACTGAGCTTGACTAATGATGGGAAAACCATATGCAGCGTTTAATATTTGATCAATAGTATATTTACCGCCGCAGACCTCAATCAAACGCTCTGCAGCTGCTGTTCACATCTGCACTGTGACTTTCCATCGTTTCAGTAGTTTTTGGGATGTTTTGTAGTGAGATTAGTGTAACTGGACTTTATAAAATGCAGAACATCTTCTGTTTGCGCTGTAGCTTTGATTTACTCCAGTGTTTTGGATGGTAATTGCGTTGCATAACTCGACGCCTGTTCGGATCACAGACAGACGCCGTCACATTCTGCTGTAGAATTTCCTCATGCAGTTTGGAATTCGCTCCTCCACCGTTGCCAGACATTCACACACGAGCGCAGCCAAATCTCCACACGCTGTTACACTCCATCTTGCACGCTTGAAAAATAATGTTTTTAATATTACTGTAACCCTACAGACAGATCCAAATATGTTCATGTAATGCATGCAAACTTTACACAGTGATTAAGACAAAATGTTTCAGTTGTTTTGAGACGCATTGAAACTACTTTATTCCATGCATTACGTATAGTTATGTAATATAAATAAATAGATAAATAACAAATGCATTAATAGAATCTCAAATACATAACCACACACATGCATACAATGCAAAACATTATGCAGTTGATCATTTTATTTTTATTATTGAGTTTATTTCAGTAATGCATGCATTTTAATGAATGGGACTGTGATTGATTATTGATCTGTTATTGCTTCTGATTGTTTGTGTTCCAGGTCTTTGGAGCGACGGCTGCAAAGGCCTCTCTTGGCCAAATCCAGAACATTACCCAGCATCCCTCAGTCCCCTGCCGCCGTCCGCGTGCAGCAGTCGGAGAACATTTGTGAACGTCAACAGCGTCCGCGTGTTCCCTCCAGTCCTGGTGGTCTTGAAGCGTGTACGCTGCCTCCCGCAGGTACTGCGTCTGTGTTTGTTTATTTGTGTTTATGCACAGTGATAATATAGCAAAATATATTTTATTGAACTTCCAGTTTTGATGTGAACTAGATGAAAGTGAAGTGGCAACCAAAAAAACAAACACACAAAAAGAACAAAGCTCTTGTTCTTGGGTGAATCTCATTAAAACATGTCAAGCTCAGATTTCACTCAGATGGAAATTATTTATATATTATTTATTTATTTTCCACAAAGAAAATTATGATTTCTTTTTTTTTCCAATATTTTAATTTCCCTCAAAACTGTTTGCCCAGTAGGTTTATTTTTGTATGTTTTTTTTTATATTAGAAAATAATAATTCTGTATTATAAAATATTATAAAAGATTCTAATTATTATCTTTATTGTCTCAGTTACTGTAATGTATTTTTGTTTTAATTAAATATACATAAATTAAAGGTAGTAAAAATTTCATATATATTTTATGTAATATGATATATGTTATATTGTGTATATATATATATATATATATATATATATATATAGTCTTACAGCGTTGTGAATTTGTAGTTAAAATTGTCATAAATGACATTGCAGAAACTTTAGACTTTGTTTCATGTTTATTTCTTTGCTTTTTATTTAGAATTTTGCTTTGGAATTAACTTTTATATATTTTCAGTTTTCATATTAATTTCTAATAATTTTGTTATTTGCATTTGTAATTTTTATATTTTTTAAAATATTTATGTTTACCTTTCATGTGTTTTCTATTTCAGTTTTAGTAATTTTACCTTAGCTTGTACTTATTTATTTCAGTTGTTTGCCAAAATAACAATTTAAAATTTTTATTAGAATTTTTATTTGATAATTTTAATAAATACAAATAATTTTAGTGCTGGGCAACGATTATATATATACACAGCACACACACATATATTATATAAACAAAAAGTTATTTTGGATGCGTTTTTTTTTTTTATATTTATATTGACCTTTTATGTGTTTTCTATTTCAGTTTTAGTAATTTTACTCCAACTTGTATTTTTTTATTTTAGTCAGTTGCCAAAATAAAATTTCAATTTTTTTATTCATTTATTATTATAGAATTTGTATTTAATTATTTAAATAAATATAAAATATTTTATTTTATAATTTTATTGCATCCAAAATAAAAGACTGTGTGTACTGTGTATATTTATTATGTATATATAAATGCACACACATGCATGTATATATTTAAGAAAAATTAGTTATGTTTATATATTTAATATATTTATATATAATATAAATTATATGAATATAAATATATAAATGTAAATATTTTTACAATATATACTGTATGTATGTGTCTATATATATATATATATATACATATATATACACTTAATAAATATACACAGTACACACACATACGTTATATAAACAAAACCTTTTATTTTGGATGCGATTAATTGCAATTAATTGTTTGAACAGCACTATTTTATGTCAATTAATGCAAACCATTTTTAATAGTTTTATTTTTTGGCAACAACGCTGTTAATTACATCTTTTTTTTTTTGCATAGTGATGAGAATCAGCAGCTAAAATAGTCTTGAAAATATCAATGCATCTTATTGGTCCAAAAATAGGCTTTATTTTCATCATACAAAATATATAGTTTCTTTCTATTGACTTTTTACAACGCAGCATGCTTTGTGAAATTCTTCTAGCCTTCAGCGTTTGAATGCACAAGATGCTCTTCAGTCGCTCTATTGAGCAAAAATAATAAATGTGATTTAAAAACATCAGCGAGCGAGCGAGAAAGAGAGAGAATTGATAGAACTGGCAGTGTAGTTGTGAATGGACGATGTCTGGAACGGGAAGCTTCCACGCGGCACATTCCATTCACAACATGTGTGAGCTTTACACCATGTGCGATTGTTTAGCGGGTTCGCCGTCTGCGTACTCCATATTTACTTCAGCCTGCACCGCTCGCCCAAATCCCCCCTCTCTCGCTCTCTCTCTTTCTCACGCTTTTCTCCTCGATTCTCACAGCTGAGCTGCTCTTGTGTAAAGCTTCTGTGAAGGATTTTTTCACTGTCTCTCAAATGTTAAACCTAAAGTCTTTGGCTTCCTCCCCATTCTAGTTGCTTAGCAACTGTCATCGCCAACAGCGGAGCGTGGTGCCGTTTCAGCACACACACCGAATCCCAGCCGTCTCCCTCAGCGTGTTTGACGTGCTCATTATGCTGGGATCATGCCAAATGAGGGCCATAATATCGGGTAGAAACTCTGACCCAGATTTGACTGACTCAAGTCTAATAAACACGAATAACTCTGTTCCAGCGGCCTGACAGCTCCCTAATGTCCTCATCTGAGAGTCTACGCCGCGGTTACTGATCTAGCCGGCTGCCTGGGAATATCCGGCAGCGGAATAAGGTTAAATATGCCGTGTGTGATATTTCACTGATGTGTGATCACAATCGTACCCGTCTGTCCGTCCTCAGGCGACATGTGGCGGCTGGAAGATGAAAACGAGGCCGACGTGGCTCCGGGTGCCGGCGACCCGAGGCCGCGCTCTCAGTCGCCGTTCTCGCATTTCCGGCGGCGGGCCGCGTATCTGAGGAAAAGCATCTCGGCTGACGATCACCTGGGAGAGTCGGAGTTTGAACCCGCCCAGCCGGAGGGGAGGAGCTTCGCCGATCCAAAAGTCAAACTGAAGAGGAAGTTTGTGAGTAGTTCTAAAGAAACTTAGTTTCCTTAAAGGGACGGTTCACCCAGAAATGATGTGGTCATTGTTTACTCAACCTATATGTGGTTATTTGTTTCTATAGAACCTTAAAATAGTTCTTCACTGATGTACCCAGAAGTCATTTTTATGTGAACTGGTGCAAGAACTTGGTTTTGAGACTTGGATTAATTCGGTGATTTTTTTTTAAAAAATATTTTTGAAAGGATTTTTTTTTTTTTGGCCATTATTCGATCCAAAAATACACAAAAATGTAACATATTTTTACTATTTAAAATAACTGCTTTCTTTTTAAATATATTTTTAAAATGTAATTTATTCCTGTGATCAAAGCTGAATTTTCAGCATCATTACACCAGTTTTCATTGTCAACTGATCATTTAGAAATCATTCTAATATGCTTTGAATACATTTGATTTGCTCGACCTCATGTTGTTCAAAATGTGGGAATTTGTATCTATGGAACAGTAAACTTTTCCACTGCTGAAGTGCTCAAAAGTTATTTTGAGTAAATTATATTTGAGACTTGGATTAATTAAGGTTTTTAAAAATATGTTTGAAAGATTTTCTTGACTTCTTTGCTCAACATGGATGCATTTTTTTCAATCAAAAAATACGCAAAAATTGTAAAATATTATTACTATTTAAAATAACTCTTTCTTTTTTAATATATTTAAAAATTTAATTTATTCCTGTGATCAATGCTGAATTTTCAGCATCATTACTCCAGTCTTCAGTGGCAAATGATCCTTTAGAAATCATTCTAATATGCTGATTCACTGCTCAAGAAATATTTCTTATTAATGTTGGATACATTTTATTTATTCAACCTCATGTTGTTCAAAATCTCTATGTGGTTATTTTTTTTTTTGCTCACTATGGATGCATTTATTCAATTAAAAATACGCAAAAATGGTATAATATTATTACTATTTAAAATAACTCTTACTTTTCAAATATATTTTAAAATTGAACTTACTCATGTGATCAAATCTGAATTTTCAGCATCATTCAGAAATCATTCTAATATGCTGATTCGCTGCTGAAGAAATATTTCTTATTAATGATAAATAAATTTTTTACTGTTTAATATTTTTGTGAAAACTGTGATATGCCACTTCATACATTTAGGGTAAGTAAAAAAACAAAAAAAACAAAACTGTTATTCATCAAGGACACATTAAATTGATCAAAAGTTGCAGTAAAGACATTTATTGACAAAGTATTCCTGTTTCAAATAAATGCAGTTCTTTTGACTTTCTATTCATCAAAAAATCCTAAAAGAATGAGCAGGGCTTCCACAAATGTTTTAAATGGCAAAAAATATTTTCAGCATTGATAATAACCAGCAGCAAAGCAGCATATTAGAATGATTTCTGAAGGATCATGTGACACTGAAGTAATGATGCTGAAAATTCAGCTTTGCATCGCAGGAATAAATTACATTTTACAATATATTCAAATAGAAAACAGTTATTTTAAGTTGTAATAATATTTCACATTTTTTACTGCATCAATAAATGGTGAGCAGAAGAGACTTCCTTCAAAAACGGTATTTAAAGTAAAAACAGAATTTTCATTTTTGGGTGAAGTAATTCCCTTAAAGCGGGCTTTCAGAATTCACACAGAGGGTTTTGCATTAATATTTAACGTAGTGTGTATAATAGCATGAAAGTCGAACCCTCATTACCTGCCTGCGCCGTGTAATAGAGGCTCAGGTGTTCGAATGCAACCTGACATGCGGAGAGCCTTCAGAAAGCTGAAGACAAAACCAAACACTGTATGAGTTTCACTATCAGGATGGGCTCTTCTCTGGACCTAATGAGTCGTCTGTGTTTAGGGGTAAGACGTCTATCTGCATGGCTGCTTTATGAGATTAGCATTAATCTAATTAGCATTAGCATTAGCATTTTTTAGCAATATATTGAACGGAGCCTTTCAACGGGATACGATAAATAAACTAGATAACTATAAGCTTCATTGCACAAGAGCATTATAGTTTTCACAAAAATGGTGATGCACAGGCTGTGGATAAAAACATCAATATGAAGTCAGACAGTAATTTTCTTGAAATGTATTGTTGCAAACGGTCAATTTGTTAAAAAAGCACTTTGATGGCTTTAGCAGCGAGGCTTTAAATGGGATGAAATTAGAGATGCAGCTTTTCTGAGATAGATCGTGAGTTAAAACACTTGGTTTTTGAATGAAAAGTCAACTAGTCTACTGTTTCATCCCTTCTTATGTGTGTATTTTGTAAGTCTTTTCTTTTCAGTGTAGTCTTTCATTTTCAGTGTAGGAGTGTCATGGTACAGTAAGCAGATTATTCTGTTTATGTTCTGTACTATATAGTTTAATAATTTTCACTACGCTGACACATTCAGAAATCGTTCCAAGATTGCAGAACGCTTTATTTTCAGACAGCTTAGTTGTTACAGTGTTTGTACAAATAAACAGCGATTTTGGCCGTCTGCCGACAACCGCCGGCTTAAAGTCAGAGATTTGCTGGAGAAAATGGTTGGGAAAAGCTTTGTGCTGTGCATTAGGAACCCGTTTGAATGGCCTGCTGCTTACGGGTGATTGTACACACAGTCTGTGGACTTTTAGTGAACTACTTGTGCTCGATCTGTATGTGGAGATAAATGACAGCGGCAGGTCCATGAGGAGGATGTTTGAATAATTCATTGTGGATATTCATGGCAGGTATTTGTCATATATTAATCAGATGCTTTATTTAATGCACGGTGATGCAGTGAGGATGGGTTATGCATTAAGTATGTGCTTCAAAGTTGTGTTTGCATGGGAACTAGAGGTAAGAAAGTCATGATAATTATTATGTTTAGAGGTGATTCATGACTCAACATGACTCAAGTACAATTCAGAAATGATACTTTACAGTTCAGTTATCATGCACCCGGGATGGACTAAAGAAAATGGATTTGTTTCTCACAAATACATGCCCAAGTCATATTTCACCCCAAAATTACAAGAAAAAAATATTTGAATAAAATATTTTTTTAAATATAGTAATTACTATTTTAAATTTAATGTAAATTGTAAATTGTAAATTTTTGTTTGGCTTGTATTTGTAGTTTTCTATTTACCTTTATTTTTATTTCAGTTATTAATTTTGTGAATGATTTTTTATCAATTTCAGTACTTCAACTTAAGCTTGTTTTATTTCAGTTAGTTGTCAAGACAACATTTCTGATTCTGATAATACATTTCTGATAATCATTTCTGATTATCTTCATCTAATTTGTCATTTGATTTAATATTTTAGCTTTATTTCAATTGATAAAAACTTTTAAAATTTTCATATTTAATTTACAAAAACAACACTGCATTAACAACACTGATTTTATGATTTTTATTTTTTGTATCTTCCTTTATTCTATTTTATTATATATATTAATATTTTTTTTTATCTAATTTGTAATTTAATTTCATATTTTAGCTTTATTTCAATTAATAAAAACTTTTTTATATATTTATATTTAATTTACAAAAATGACAACAGATTTTGTTTTATTTTATTTGTTTTTATTTTATTTTTATAGCTTCCTTTATTCCATTTTGTTTTAATTAGATTATTCTTAAAAACTTATTGTAATATTTGCATTTTTAATAAATTAATTTAAATCAGAATATAGATAGGAAAGTATATACTTTACAACATAAGACATTGTTTTGTTTGCATGAAAAAAAATTATGTTTGCATTTTTTTTTATTATATATAGCTATTAATTATATATATATATATATATATATATATATGTATATATGAAACTGGTAATTGATAATTGATTTTTATTTATTTGTTTGTTTTTTTGTTTTATTTTTTATTTTTTTAAATATGACCTGGTTTTATCAGGTTTATCAGGTGAGATTGTCTATAAAAAGGTTTATCATACTAAAATTATTCACATAAAAAATTTGAATATAGGCTGAATTAATCTTATAGTAAGATGCCTTTTCTTAAGACAATATTGGAATAATACATTTTTTTTTTGGTTTGTTTTTCCAGAGTAATCTTTGTAGAATCAGTTTTATGAGAGAGTACTTTTCTCAGTACATTTATTGCAGGATTTTACCCTGAATTGTTGACTTTCAGAGGTCAGTGAGCATCTGTTTTAACATGTAGTTGTGTAAGCAGATCTCTAGATGGCAGTGCTGAATAGGCACAAACTCTCTCTGTCAGTCTGTGTCTCTAAATACTGAACCGAACTCAAGATCGTCACACAGCTTCATTAAGAGCATAAACACATACTGAGCATTTACAGAAACTGCGAATGCACAGAAGACGAACATCGCTAATAAGAGAAGAAAGAAAAATCTAGAAGAAATGGTGACGTTTAGCGAGTGTCACCTCTTTTGTTTGTGCTGTTTTCTTTGAATCCACACACACACACTTGAGAGGCGAAAGGCTGGACATTTTTTCCTCGCAGCAGTGGTTGCTGTTGGTTACGTGGTGAAACGGCGGCCATTAAGGCTCATTATGTATTTAGATGTGGGGTGTCGCTCCCAAACTCATCCTCACACTCTTCTCTCTGAAGTTTGTCCTTCTTTTCTTTTCCTTTTCACTCTGACAGAAAGCTAATAAAACAGTTTAGTTATTGCTCTTAGTTAACCAATAGCTGCAGGTTGGGCTTAGTGTGTTTGTAAACTCTCCATTAAAGGGATGTTTGTATTAGTCTGAAGATGAATGAAATGCATGTTTGGTTGGACGTTTGTGCATGTGTGAATGCGAATAAATTATTTGAATTGGATAAATGGAACCATCTCTCTGTCTTTATCGAATCAGTTCAGTCCCATGGGAACTTGTGTTCAGACTAACAGCTAAAATCAACAAATATGTTTCATTTCAAACGTGCAGAAAACATCAGCCAGACCCGACATGTGATTCACACATTTTTACCAAAAATACAAGATGAAAGAGCATTCGAGTGTTTGTGAGAGGGGGATGGGATCTGCATTATGCAAACACAAAAGAGAGAGATGCTCTGCAGGATTGAATTAGGAAATATGAGAAATCCAAACGTTGACTTCATTTTTGGATATTGATTTAATTTGATTACTTGTTTGTGTTCAGTGTTTGCGTCTTCCTGCAGCCTTTTTCATGAGATGCCGTAAACAACCGTCCTAGCAACCATTTAACAACGTTGTAACAACCACAGAGCAACACTGTTGCAGTTTTTGTTGGCAAGTAACACTTAGATTCTTTTTCGGAAAATTGATGAGGGATTTACTTTGAAGCATTTTTTACTCAAATTGCTGGCAAATTTCACATCACAATGATTAGAGATGTGTGACTGTCATTAAATCATGTCTTTCAAGGGCTTTACAAATTACACTTGAAGGATTTAGTCCACCTAAAGATCATTTACTCACTCTCTCATGTTGTTCCAATCCTGATTTACTTTCTCCAGTGAAACAAAATAGGAAAAAAGTGAGAATTTGTGTTGCTTGCTGTTGCATACAAGCTTCAAAATCAAAACCATCATTAAAGTTCATTTGATTCATGCACTGTATTTCAAGTCTTCCAAAGACACTTTTATGTGAAATTTAAGTTGTTATTCACTGATATAACTCTTCTACAGATGTTCATGAGTTCTTAAAGGAGAAGTCCACTTCCAGAACAACAATTTACAAATAATTTACTCACCCCCTTGTCTTTCAAGATGTTCATGTTTAAATGCAGCTTCAGAGGGCTCTAAATGATCCCAGCCGAGGAAGACGGGTCTTATCTAACGAAACGATCTGTCATTTTTTTCGGAAAAAAAAAATTTGTATACTTTTTTTAAGCACAAAAGCTTGTGTAGCACAGGCTCTGGGATGCGCATTTACAATGCTACGAATTAGTGATGGGTCGTTCTTGAATGATTCATTCATTTTGAACGAATCTTCAATGTGACTCGGGAAGAACGAGTCGTCTCGGGGAGTGATTCGTTCAGTCGCGCATGCGCAACATCCTATTAGGTTCTGTACTGGAATTAGTTCACCTGTTTCGAGTCGTTCGTTCATCTTATGGGGCTGTCACTTGATGAACAAACAACTCAAACCCAAAACTTGTCATATAGGAGGTGAGGTGAGCTAATCATAGACTAAAGACCCAGGTAAACAATGAATGAATCTTTTCTGTTTCTTATAGCATTATAGTTTTGTCTTGTTTGTAGTGTGATCAACGTTTGTGTAAGCAGTAGATGTGTTAGGGAAGTAACACGTAACATTTTAATTATATTTTGCTAAAATGAATGAAATGATTTGAAAAAAGATTTGTTCATTTTGCTGAACGAGACTCAAAGGTCAGAGTCGGTAAAATGATCCGATCTTCCCATCACTACTAAGAATCACGTGTAAGTTGATCGTCTGTGTACTCCGGCTCAAAAAGGTAGAGTATGGCAAAAAACTCCATCTTATTTTCTCCTACAACTTCAGAATCGTCCGACATCGTTGTACCCTTGTAAACAGCGTTTGACTTACTTGCACTTTCTTAGTCTTTGCGCGTTCGCTTTGTAAACACTGGGTCTGTAGTTCCACCTATGTTCGGCGTGATCTTTTGACACGATTCAATAGTACGTGAATGCCGCATCCCAGAACAGTTTAGAGCCCTTTGAAGCTGCATTTAAACTACATTTTGGAAGTTCAAAATCGGGGCAACAATTAAGTCCATTATATGAAGAAAAATCCTGAAATGTTTTCCTCAAAAACCATAATTTCTGCACGACTGAAGACAGAAAGACATGAACATCTTGGATGACAAGGGGTGAGTAAATTATTTGTGAATTGTTGTTCTAGAAGTGGACTTCTCCTTTAATTATTGTTATCTAAAAAATCCCCCCCAAAAAATTGAGTTTTTTTTTTGTCAATATTGCACACCTCTAACCATGACTTAAATTTTGGTTTCTTTCTCAAGCAAAGCACCCAATTTTTGAAGCTTTTTGAAGCATTCATTGTAATTGCCTTGAAAACAGCGACCAGCGCAGCCTTTGGAATTCCTTCTATTGTGTTTAACGGAAGAAAGAAAGTCAGATGGGTTTGGAAAGACCTGATGACAGAATTTTAATTTAGTGAACTGTTGCTTTAATCCTGGGTTGTCATATTTTTAAAGTCTTATAGGGCATGATGTTTTATTTGAATTGCGAGGAGTCTTGTTGTAGCTGAGCGTCTGCAGTTGTAGTGTGTTGACGTATGGCTGTGTACATTTGCTGTGAGCTGCTTTATTCATCAGTCTTAAATAATACGGCTGCACGTACTGATTGATTTTTATTGCTCTTCGGTTAGTGTGCTCGCGGAGAAGTGTTTGGGGTTTGTTGTTGCAGCGGCTGCGCAGGTGGACGGCTGATTCGGCTGCTGTATTTCTGCTGTCAAATTAACGATTCCATGTTAAGTATGGCTTTGCAAGCTTGCCGTTTTTTGTACATGCTTGATGTGTTTTCTTCGTTACTGTGGCTGTACCTGGCCTCATTACTCATTTTCAAATGTCTGTGTCATTAAACCAGATTTTGTTATTATTCAGAAAGTGAACTATAAACATGTTGACTTGAGCTAACATTTTCCATCCAAAGTAGTGGACCTGAAAGAAACATACCATAGAAGGAAATATTGTTACGCTAATGCACTTGTGGCAACACAGTGCATATGTGCATTGTTCGAACCCATTTCACAATGTATTTCCACTATAATTAGGATAGCAAAATTTAAACATTTTGTTAAATATATAAATTAATAATTATTTTTTAAATGTATAGTGTATATATATTAAATTTCCCACAAAAAAGAACAACACATTTATTTAAGAGATAAATGTAAATACACAGTATTTCTGGAAAAAAGAAATAAAAAAATAATTAGTTGGAGCCGCTTTTCATTAAAATGGAAAACACAGAATTTGTTAAAAATAAAATGGTAAAACTATCTATATGCACACAAACACATACATGCATTTTATACAAAATTTTTTTATGTGTGTGTGTAATTTATTTAAATTAATAATATATACTTTTAACACACACACATCATTGTATGTAATACAAGATAATTATGTAATATTTAAATAAATATTATTATTATTATTATAGTTTTTTATTATATTTTATTATATATTATATGTATATAAATGTATATGTTGAGGTGTATGTGTATGTATGTATGTGTAACATTGTGTGTGTGTGTGTGTGTATATATATAATGTAAATAATTATAATTATTATTTTTATTATTGTAATTTTGTTATAATTTTAATTTTTTATTATCATTTTTATTTATTTATTTTTTGTTTAATATTATTATATTTTATTATATATTGTATATATAAATGTATATGTTGATGTATGTGTAACATACACATTATGTAATGTAAATAATAATAATTATTATTATTTTATTATTATCATTTTATTTTAGATTTTTTATTTTTTAATTCTTATTTTATTTTTTTTAGTTATTTATTGTACATTTGCAATGCTTTTGTTTAATATTACCATGGCATTACATGATAAAAATCCTTCCAAAAACTTGTAAACACTGCTTTTGTTCTCTTTTGAAAATTGTGCAAATAAAAAAAAAAACAAATAGGAAGGCGATGGGAATAATGTCTATCTCCCCTGTGCCTTTAAATAAGTTTCCCTTGCTTTAGTTTACTTTGGTGTTGCAAACACAAAATTGTGAAAATAGTCAGTGTTGCCAAGTCCGTGTTTTCCTGCAAAATTGAATTGGGCTGCTTTAACACTGTTGCCACGGGCTGTTTTTAATATCCGCGGGTTAAAGTGACCCTAATAATGTGATATTTAGCCTCTGGAAACGCGATTGCACAAGTTTTGAATAGGAATTGTGAAAACCTGGCAACCCTGAAAATAGTTGCATCACAGGTCTGAATTGAAAATGCATTAAATTATGTCGTTAGATGCATTTGTGTTCTTCTGTAAAGCATGTTTCGGGCCTCATAAAATCACTTGCTGATTGCGTTGTTGTTGTTTTGCGTTTGCGGTGTTTCGCTGTATTTTCGTGTTCAGCGTGCACTGACAAACAGCAGGTTAGCGCGGAACAAATCGCCAAGTTCCATTGAAATTGAGTGACTTGTGGTCGCTCTGTCGCTCCAGATCTCTTTGAGTGTGAACGCCCCTTTAAGGTGGACTGATTCAGTGGATTCCTCTCGGTTGAAGTGGGCGGATTTATTACAGCTTGTTTACAGCCTGTTTTTTTTGCTTTTGCCTTCATGGTCTGCAGCCTTCTGTCAGAGACTCCATTTTGTTTTTAATAAACTGACACTTATTGGTTGTTCAACGTGAAGGGTGTATAAATATATACGTGTATGTGTGTGTGTGGACTGGCTGTCTCCCAGCCGTACACCCAGAGAATGCAGCCCTTCATATGCTTACAAACAGTCCTTGGAAATCCTACTTACACAGAGCGCTACTACAAGAAGAGGAGTGTGTGTGTGTGTGTGTGTGTGTGTGTGTGTGTGTGTGTGTTTATAAATATGTGTCTGTGTCTCTGAATCTGTCTACTCCATCACACACACACACACTACATGCTCTGTGCCATGTACATTTCAGAGCAGCATGTTTTGTAACCATGAGGACTCTGGGATTGGCTTGAGCTGCGTTTGTGGACTGATGTTTTGAATGATTAAACTGGAAATAAAACACATCGATGCAGCCAGTCGGCGTAAACACAAGTCAAAAACCAAATCCAAATCCGGAAGATTGTGTCATTAGATTAGCTTTGTGATTCCTCTTAGTGTTGCAGCTGTTTTAATAACATCCAAGTAGCAAAAACAGCACTAGTTGTTAAGTTTGATTCACTTCTAACAGTTCAAACTGTCAGTTTCAGTTAAATGATTCAGAACTCTGAATCAACGATTCTTTTGCATCATCATTGTAGCTATTTTTCTAATATATAATATTGATTTGTTTCTCTTTCTATTTATATTTTTGTTGTATTTTTATTATAGCATTGTAGAAAAAATATATGAAAAATATCCATATTATACATAATTATAAATGTAAAGTAAAGTTTGCTGTAACAATAATGTAAAATAACATATATTTTTAACTAATTTTTTAAAATATATTTATTACTTTTTTGCTTGGTTGAAATGTTGGTTTCTCTAAAAAAAAAAAATTTTTTTAAATATTTTCAAGACCTTTCAGAGCAAAAACATAAATCTTGAGATAATGAATATCAAAACAAGGCTAAGATATATTTACAAACTTTAGCTACATTACTTGATGCCATATTAAATGTCAGTGTTTAAAATATCTGAAAAATATTTTTTTTTTATTTTGTGATTTTAGAAATTAGTTCAAAAGTATATACATATATACATACTAATGTGCAAATTAAATATCTTTTTTTTTTTTACACTGTTTTTCAAGATTTTGCTTTTGGTTATGGTTTCTGAAATGTCTTGTAATAATAAAAAATATTAATGTATAATACATTATTAATGTATTATTATTTTTATTATTGTTATTACTACTACTACTACTATTTTTGCACAAAAACATAATAATAAAAAGAATAAAAATGTATAAATGTATAAAAAGTATATAATATTTAAAAAACTAAATCTGTAAAAATAAATACGATATTATATATATATATATATATATATATGTAAGGCTGAAAAAAAATGATATATTTCAAATAATTTTTAAATAATACATGAAAAATGTAATATATATATTAAATCTGTAACATCAATATTTATGTTACGTATTCTTTGTGTTCATTTACTGGATTATTTATTTAATTTTTTTATTTTTATATAAGTATTGTAAGTATGAAGTATATTCTGCAAATTTTTTCATTTTCAAAAACTGTTTTTTTATTTTTTGTCCGTTCCAATTAAATCAAACTGCAGTTGGGTTAATTAGGTAAATAATAACTAAAAAATGCCGCTAACTAACACAATAAAACACTATAAAACCTGAACAAAAACATAATAAAAATAAAGATTCTTTGCAAATAAACTCTTCATTTACAGTTTATTTAAACATTTTGTACTGGGTCTGTTGAAATCCTCTGAAATGTCTTGAAAAATATCTCTTATTAATATTATTTTATTTTGGTGCAAAAATGTACATCTTAATATATTGTAAATATCTTATCAAGGCTGAAAAGTAGGTTACTCGTTTCCATATTAAATCTCAACAATCTACTTCCTCTTACTTCTCCGTGCCTGTATTATAATTGGGGCGTATCGTAGACTTTTCCGTTTTTATTTTCGTCTGCCGGTCTTATTCTTCCAGCTTTCATGGGTTGAACATCACTGAAGATGTTTTTCAAGGCTTTCTCATTCCTGTCACGTTCCCAGACGAGACTGAAGGAACTTTGACACCATCAGAGACGCAGACGCTCTTCAAAGATCTTCCAGAGAGCAAAGAGATAACAGACTCTGGAAGAAAGACGGACATTAACTGGGCAAAACAGAAGGTTTTCAAAGAACGTTTTCACAGTTGTCATGTATTTCATCATCTGTTTCGGTACGAAGGCTAACTTGAACTTCATTTGGGTGTCAAGCTTGCGTCCATCTGATTAGATTTAATGAAGGAATCAAATCTGAAATCATAAGCTATAGTTAAATATTTCAGTAGACTTTCAGTTGAGCTCAGTTTCAAAGTAATGTGATCCAGCAGGCTTTGTGTATTAAACAAAATGGATTTCCTACTCGTGCAAACCTCAAAAAACAAACAGCCTAAACATCGAATCTACTTAAATGTGATCTTAACATGCACATGCATCTCGTCTCAGCGTTTTATCGCCTTCCTTCTTTTAGGCTGTTGTCATGACAACCCCAGTTATCGAATAAATGAAATATGAAATATCAGACGCAGTGTACGTACACATGTGTGCACACGTTTCTTGCGTGTAATCGTGAGCGCGCTCTTATGAGCTGTCTGCCTTTGAGCGTTTGTAAATATAATGCAGATGTGAGTAATTATAGCATTGCTTGAAATCTTTGTATGTAGTGAATCACTGGTTATGTCACATAAACCCTCTTGGGCTCCGAACGCATGCTTTACCGCTTACCAAATTCACATCGATTTCTGATTCTACTCGTATTGCAGTTTGAGTTGCTTTGTCTGCCAATTGCTGTTTTTATTTATGCATTGGCTGGTATTGGGAGGTGATCATATCAGGGCTTACTATATGTTTTCCAAATCAAACGCTGTCACTTTCTACCTGACGACAGGTGCTGGTATGTCTGAGATGGACAGAGAGTGGCTGAACTGGACTGTGTCCTCATGTCCCGCATGTCTCTGACACTGATAACACACACACACACACACACACACACACACACACACACGGTGTCCATGAATCACTCAGTGCAGCAGACAGACGGGCATTAGACAGCAGACAGGTCTCAGCACTGTCTGACACACAGATGAGTGTGTGTGTGTGTGTGTGCACCTGGTATTCATCACGTTATGGGGACCAAATGTCCCCACAAGGATAGTAATACCAGTAAATTTTGACCTTGTGGGGACATTTGTGAGGTCCCCATGAGGAAACAGGCTTATAAATCATACAGAATGAGTTTTTTTCAGAAGGTAAAAGTGTGCACAGTCTCCTGTGAGGGCTAGGTTTAGGTGTAGGGTAGGTGTAGGGTGATAGAAAATACGGTTTGTACAGTATAAAAACCATTACGCCTATGGAATGTCCCCATAAAACATGTAAACCCAACATGTGTGTGTGTGTGTGTGTGTGTGTGTGTGTGTGAAACGTGCGGTAGTTGATTATAGACACTAACTGGTTGATATGGTTTGAATTATGTATGTGTATGTTTATAACTGTCACTTTACAAAACTAATACTAAATATACAATAAGTTAAGAATAACTGTGTATTTATTATTTATTTTAAAATACATTTGATGATTTTGGCATGTTTTTGCATTTTTTTTTCTGTTTTTCAGTCTTTCTAATGTGAAATTGGTGCTTTTCTTAATTTTGTGAAATGTTTGTTTGTTTTATTTGTTTATTATAAAATGCCTTTATAGGCGCAGTTTTAAAAAGAAAAACTTTTTCTGAAGTTTTTTTCTATGTTTTCCAATGTTTCTGTTTCAATCAGTATCAGAAACATTTTTCTTAAAAATTAATGAAATGTTTATTTATTTATTGAATGAAGTACATTTATTTGAACACTTATTTTTTTAATTAATAGGTTTTCTATGTTTGTTTCTATGTTTGAAAGCAGTGATTTTTTTTTTTTCTAAAAAATTAATGAAATATTTGTTTATTTAATTATATTATAACTATGAGCATTTTTTAAAAAGAAGAAACTTCAGAAGTTTTTTTTTCTATTTTCCTGTTTCTGTGTTTCAAATCAGTATCAGAATGTTTATTTATTTTTTTAATTATTAGGTTTTCTTTGTTTTTTTTTCTATTTTTGAAAGCAGTGAAACATTTTTTCTAAAAAATGCATGAAATATTTATTTATTTATTTATTTATTTATATCCTCAAACACATTTATAGGAGCATTTTATAAAAAAAATATTAAAAACTTTTCAGAAGTTTTTTTTTTTCTGTTTTCCAGTTTTCCAATTTATTTAATTCATTTATTTTAAAGTACTTTTATTGGAACATTTTTAAATTAGGTTTTCTATGTTTGTTTCTATGTTTGAAACATTTTTCTAAAAAAATGTATGAAATATTTATTTATTTATTTATTTATTTATAGGAGCATTTTTAAGTTTTTTTTCTGTTTTCCAGTGTTTCCAAGTTTCAAATCAGTATCAGAAATATTTTTTAGGTATACTCAAACTTTTATTCTGTATGCGATTAATCACGATTAATCGTTTGACAGCCCTAGTATGCAAAGCTGTGTCAGAAACATTTTTCTTTAAAATGAGTGACTTGTTTATTTATTTATTGTAAAGTACATTTATGGGAACATTTTAAAATTTTAAAGTTTTTCTATATATGTTTTCCAGCTTTCCAGGCTATTTTCTATTTTTCGGGAATATATTTTAGAATATAATATATTTTAATATATATAGAAAATACCATTACAGGTAAAGAAAACAGTAGTTCAGTGTGGTGACATTTTCCCCACTTAAATATCTGGGGCTTTTAGACACCACATCTGACATTTTCCCACCAAACTCAGTTCATTTTAACTAGACAGCGTGTGAACATCTGATCAAATGTCAGGCTAATTTAAACATTAATGTAAATGTAGTGATGCACTATGTGTGTCAGTGTGTACGTCTCAATATGCGTGTATGAGTGTGTGAATCAGTGTGTGTGTGTTGGCATAATCCCGTTCAGGAAACAGGTATTCTGGGCTGCTGGCTTCTATTTATTCACACGGACACTCAAAGGCCGCCGTAAGCCTCCATTAAGACAGGAATGGAATGTATTGAGACCTGTCTACACACACACACAAACACACACACACAGACATGCGCTTGCAAATTTCCATGGAGCAGGTCCCTGCATTGGCGTGGGTGAAAGCTTCTCTGCTGCTAACTTTAGAGCGCTTAAATATTCCAGTATAAAAACACATTAGCGTGGACTACACAGATACACACCGCCATAGTAACACAAACACACACACACACACACGTGCGCGCACCGACCTGCACGTGCATCGAACAGACATACATTTTCCTGTTAGAAGTGCTTTAATATTTCTCTGTTATCACACACACACACACATACGCACACACAGGTGTGTGTCCATTCATAGACTGGGCTCTCGCCGTCTCAAATCCCTCAGATTCCAGGGTCTGATCCGGGTCTC
Source organism: Labeo catla (assembly GCA_012976165.1). NCBI lineage: Eukaryota > Metazoa > Chordata > Actinopteri > Cypriniformes > Cyprinidae > Labeo > Labeo catla. Next base: position 310,851 of record VONZ01000352.1, read on the forward strand.
AGCGGGACATTAAAGTTTTTTCCGCTCTGGAATTTTGGGGAAATTATATTCATGTTGTGCAGCGATAGCGTCAGCGTTCCGAGCGCTCCGATTGGCTGCCGTGAGAGCGATAGAGGGATGTGGAGCGAGTGGAAAGTTAGCAGTAGTGGACGGCTGGGAGATGAAAGGACGGCTAAAGCCGGGATGGAGGGGTTGACAGAGAGCTGCTGCAGGGAGAGAGTGAGAGAGAGAGGCCTGATATCTCTTTATCCCTGGCGTCTGGTGCGCGGCGCTTTGTTCTGAATGTGTGTCTGTGTGTGAGGAACGCCTCAATGGCACCACACCCCTGACATGATAAATAATACAATAGATTTATTGCAAATAATATAATATAACAGTAGGGATGTCCATTGGTTAAACAGTTTAATCAAACTAATTCTAACATGGTGATTTATTAATCAGATTAAACATATCAATGGCCATTTTACATATTATCATGCTTTTTGTGATTAGATTGTACAAATTAAATATGTTTAATGCCATACAATAGATTTAATGCAATTAATGCATTTAGTTATTTGGAGTAAATGCATAAATATTTAGATAAAATTTCAATTTCAGTAAATTAATTTAATATTTAATGTTTACATATACCAACTAATTATTAAAAATAATCACATATATCAATAGCCAACCAATTGCACCTCACCACATTTCACCAATATGCTATCATTTGTTAAATCGACTTCATGCATTCATTTTTAGATTAATATTTAGGTGTTTGGATTTTAAAAAAAAACAAAAAAAAAAAAAACTACACTACGCTTTTGACTACACTATTTCAATTAAAAAAATACATATATCAACTAATTTATTAAATAAATCTCATACATCAAGAAACAATTATTTGTACCTCACATTTCACCAATATTCTATAATTTGTTAAATTGAGTAAATGCATGACTATTTAGATGAATATTTAAATAATAAATACATTTAAATAATATTTTTTAAATAATAAATAAATGTTTTAATTATATTTAGCTTCCTATAGAAAGTTTAAAAAAGTGTTGATTACATTTTTAATTTTTGAAAATATTTCAATTGTAATAAAATTGTTTGCATATTTATGTAAATTAATCACATATATCAGTGGCCAGTTGATTATACCTGACCGCATTTTGCCAGTTTTAACATTATTAAATATGTTAATGCCAATACTTAATTTGATTAAATGCATTACTATTTAGATGCATTAATATTTAGATGAAAGTGTTCTGTAAAATTTTACAAAATTAAAAAGCGACGACTAATAAGACATAAATGTAAAATCTTATTAAATTGTTTGCACTATTTTATTGCAAAAAATATAAGGGAATGTCCGAAAAATGCTATAGCAAAATTTTGTCAGATATAATTCATAATGTTTATATTTGCATAATTGTTTGCACAATATATCTAATAATTAATGAAATTAAGCATAATTAAATACACATATCAATTTATTTACACCTGGCATTAACATGCATTTGCATCCACATTTCACAAATTCCAGCATAATTATATATTAAGTATTAACGCATTTAGTTGAATAATTTGTCTAAATGCATTAATATTTTCGATGCATTCACAAAAAGTGAATTTCAGTCAAATTATTTGCATGATATGCTGATCAATTCAATTCAACAGTTAGCCACATATGTCAGTGGCATCTTCTATATCTGTATCAACGTGCATTTTATTGGACATTATTGCGCTATTGATTATTTTAATGCATTTACTGCATTTAGTTAATCTAAGTTTTTGTATTAGTATTTACATGTATGCATATTTAGTATTCAATTCCAACATAATTATATATTAAATATTAATGCATTTAGTTGAATAATTTCACTAAATGCATTAATATTTTTAGATGCATTCACAAAAGTAAATTCGACATGCAGTGCTGATTAATTAAATCAAACATTTAGCTTCATATATCACCTCCTACATCTGTATTTAAATGTATAAATATAAAATAATATTTAAATGAACATTTAGATGCCTATAACATTTAGATGAAAGCTTCCTGTAGCAATTCACAAAATAAAAAAAATGTAACAGCAAAATTTTGTCAGATATAATTCATAATGTTTACATTTACAAAATTCTTTACACAATATGTCTAATAATTCATTAAATTAAGTGCAATTATATGCATATATCAGATAATTTACACCTGGCATTAACATGCATTTGAGTCCACATTTCACAAATTCCAACATAATTGTATATTAAGTGTTAATGCATTTATTTGAGTAATTTGACTAAATGCATTAATATTTTAGATGCATTCACAAAAGTGAATTTCAGTGAAATTATTTGCATGATGTGGTGATTCATTAAATTGAACAATTAGCTGCATATATCAGTGGCACCTCCTACGTCTATACTAACGTGCATTTTATTAGATGTTATTGTGCTATTAATTGATGCATTTAATGCATTTAGTTAATCTGAGAGAGTGCATTAATATTTAGATTAGATATTCATATTTAGACAAAAGTTAACAATTTACAAAATCAAAAAGCAGCAGATTTTGTCAGATAAAATCTAGAATATTTACATATAGGGTTGCTTATGGCTGGTAATTATTTACCAAAATTTTGTTGTCGGAAATTTGGCAGGCATTTTTCCACCCTTTGCAACCCTATTTAAATATACTGATTGAGTTATTCAAATTAATGTATTAAATAAATTGATTTATTTAAATTAATCACAATTCATTTTATAAAAGTGTTAATTTAAATAATATTTAAATGAACATTTAGATGCCTATAATATTTAGATGAAAGCAATTTATGAACTAAACAACTTTTTTTTGTTTTTTTGTTTTTTTTAGATGTAGTTTGTAATATTTGAATTTTCATGTTTAGCTGAGCAGCCCATGATAATACAGGAAAACAAAGTTATTTTGTGTTTAATGTATAAAAGAAATGCATCCAAGTTTACATCACACTGTGCATTGTGCATATATTTCACTTTCACAAATGCTCTGCGTAATTGTATTAAATTATTCAGATACAGTTGAAAGAATTCAGTGCAATCTGATTTTGTTTACTAGTGAGTGTGTTTTGCAGTGGCGTCATGGTTACAGATCTGGGCTCGTAGCCCAAAGGTCACAAATTGACCCCTGGCGTGGGTTCGATCCATGAAGCGAAGATTTACAGAGATCCCGCAGCCATTGTGCCGTTGAGCGCGGCACTTAACCCGAGTGTGTGCCGTGAGGCCGCTGCGGATGAACGCGTCTGCTGAATGACCAGCGCCGCTAGTAAGATGCTAACCACCGACACGGCATGGTCGGGATGCCAGGAGGGTGCGCTCATCCTAGGATGCATTTCCCCTGGTGTGCTGTAATAAATATTTGTGTGTGTTTATGTGTGTGTGTTTTGGGGCAGATCGCGGTGGATGCAGGAATGTGCCACAGTTATGTGCAGTTGTTCTAGTGAGGCCGATCCGTACACGTGTGTGTTTTCAGGAATTATGGAGGAGCACGAATCAAAATTACAGTTGGAATATGCAAGTGTTTTGTTGCAATGATGACTGATGGCGTTTATGCTACTAAATCCGTTGTTAAAAACTCGGCTGGTCATGTGACCTCAACATGAGGCGATCTGAAATAAAATGTTTTATTCACCATGTTTTTAAGCACCTGATGTGTCTGAAGGCTTCATCTATCATATATAAAGTAACATAGGTCAGTTTTAGTTACTTGACAGCCGTCAAAAATTATTTTCTTCTTGCAGGTCTGTTGCAGGGGGAGGGGCATTCTCTTTCTAGAAAGCTTTTGATTGGACCAAAAAAAATTGTACTTCAAGATGATGTCATCAATTTTTTTCCCCCTTCTGGTGTATTATCATTAACTAAAACTAAAAATTAAAAACTACTTTCATTACTTTAAATAAAATAAACATTAACTGAAATAAAATATTTAAAATATGTAATATATATATATATATATATATATATTTTTTTTTTTTTTAATTTTCACATCACAACTTCTCCCATTAGTTTAGTTTAACTTGAAGTACTAAAATAACTAAAACTAAATATATTAAAACCAAACTAATAAAAATGACAGATGCACAAAATAAAATATTAATATGCAATTTTGTTTAAGTTGTAAAGGCAATTTTTTTTCATTTTAATTAAGTTTAAGTAACTACAAAATCTTACATTTAATAACAAAATTAATTAAAAAAGACAATTAAAAAAAAACTAAATCTAATAAAAATAAGAAAAATGCACTGAAATATTAAAAAAACCTTTAACTTATTTTATTTCAGTTGTTCGTTTTTCATTAAATTTAAGTTGAAGTACTAAATTAACTGATTGTAATTTAAAAAAACTAAGAATTGCAAAAACGCAACAAAATTACTAAAACTTCAGTATTAAAATAAAAAATATAAAATATAGAAATATTTAAAAAATGTAATTCAAAAAATATAATAGTACAGAAATTATACTAAAATAACACTGCCTGGTGGTTCATTTTTACTATTTTGTATTTATTTTATATTAATTTTAATATATTAATTTATTTTATTTTTATATTAATAATATTTTATAAATATAATTGTAATATTTATATATTTTTATTTATGTTTTAATCATTTTATTTTGGATTCATTCAAATATTATATTTTACATTTTCATATTCATTTTTAAGTATATGGTTTTAAATTGTATTTATTTACCGTATAAACTTATCACATTTAATTGAATAGACAACTATATTTTTTGCTACTTGTTAATTGGTCGCAGGTACTATCAGGGGGAGGGACTTTTGCATTGTAACGATTTTGATTGGACAGAAATCAGTGCAGTCCAGGATGAATAATCAGTATATTAAATGTGTTTTAGAAGAAAAACAATATATTTTAAATGCGAAACGTGCTAAAATAACATTTAGAACTTTAATATTAAAATATATATATGTATAAATATAGAAGCATAAAAATAAAATTTAATTCAAAAACTATAATACTGTAGAAATTATACTAAAATAACACCGCCTGGTGAGAGACTGTAAATGTAATAGTGTATACTTGCTAAAAATTCATTTAGACTATGTTTAGGAGAGAAATAATTAAAGTATTTAAATGTCAAACCATGTTAAAAATAAGTTATGCAATAAAATCTATTTATGTTTAATCTAATTTATCTTTGGCAGTCCTGCTATTCACCATTAAATCAAACTAAAAGTAAAGTGAAATTGAACAGCAAAATGAACCCTAGGGGGCCTTTTCAGAGCTGTAGAAGCACAGATGTGCTCTCACACACTCCATCACTGTCTTTTTCATTAGCGCAGGATTCATTGAGGTCACTGAGCGCGATTGCAGTTTCAGTTACAGACAGACGGCCGGTAAAGGAGAGAGAGACTGATGCTCTGGTGATGCAACTTTAGACCTGTGTGTTTCCCATAGAGCCCCCCCTCAGCTTTCTTACACACACACACACACACACACCGGGAAGGTTTGAGGTGGCGCCCCGACCTCTTTATTTATTAGCTCTGCTGAGCTGTGGAGTCTGTGGTATTTTCTTCCGAAATGCCATGCATGTGTGAGTGCATTTACGTCCGTACGTCCGTATATGTGTGTGTGTGTTTGTGTGTGTGTGTGTATTTCCGCGCTCAGGCTTCAGGTATTCAGGAGGTTCGGATTTTAGATCACTTCACCAACCATGACGCAGAAATAAACAGCACTGGAGAACAGATCAACAGGCTTAAGTTTGTCTTTCCTACATGCCTGTTTTATTAATGTTATTTCTTTGTTTACAGTCATAAAAATACTATTTTTGCCATTTTTATATTTGTCATACAGTATATCATTGTTATTATTTCTATTTTTATATTTATTTTAAAGTTCTTAAATAATAATTATAATATTTATATTTTAAGTTTAATTTTTATATGAATTGAATTTAATATTTTTATATAATATAAATTATATATATAATATAAATTTTTATTTTACTATTTTTATTTTTCTTATTTTATTTATTTTACTTTTTAAAAAAAATTAAACTTATTTTATTTCCGGTAGCTGGAAGGCAGCATTTCTTATTTTATTTAGTTTAAGTTGAAGTACAAAAATAACTACAAATATATACGCTAAAACATAACATTAAAAAAAAATATATATATATATATATATATATATATATATATATATATATTTGTTTGTTTTTATTTAATTTAATTTTTAAATTAATTTTATTTTTACATCCATAATATATACATATATGTGTGTGTGTGTTTTTTCATGTAATAATTATTTTATTTTATTTTAGATTCATTCAAATATTTAATGTGTATATATATGTATATATATATATGTGTGTGTGTGTGTGTGTTTTTTTTCATGTAATAATTATTTTATTTTATTTTAGATTCATTCAAATATTTAATGTGTGTATATATATATATATATATACATTTTATTTCATATTTTATTTTACTCTATTTATTTACCGTATAAACTGTAGGGTGTAAAATACTTTTTCCTGTCACATTTTAATTGAATAGACAACTGTATTTTTTGCTACTTGTTAATTGCTTGCATGTACCATTAGAGGGAGGGACTTTTGCATTCTAACGATTTTGATTGGACGGAAATCAGTTCAAGAGTCATCAATATATGAAATCTGTTTTTGAAGAAAAAAACTATATTTTAAACATGAATATGTGCAAAAACCAACATTTAGGAGCATGCTAGCATATTGATATTCTTAAATAATAATTTAAGTTTAAGTTTAATTTTTATGTTAATTTCACTGAATATTTTTTATTGTTATTTTACTGTATTAAAAAAGCTAGCAACTAGTTGCCAAAGCAACATTCCTCATTTAGTTTAGTTTAAGTACTAAAATAACTACAAATTAATAAACTAAAACTTCACAAAAACATTATAAACATATTAAAAATATATAAAAATACTTATTTTATTTTTATATTTATTTTATTTTTACAATTATAATTTTATATATATAATTTTAATATTTATGTATTTTTATTAATTTTATAATCATTTTAGATTCATTCAAATACTATTTTTTTAATTTTACAAATTGTTTGATATATATAATTTTAATATTTAGATTTTTTTTTACATGTATGTATTTATAGATCCATTCAAATATTATATATTTATTTCTTTATATTAATTTTAATATTTACATTTATTTTTATATATAATATCTTATATGATTATGTATTTTATTCACTGTATAATCATTTTATTTTAGATTCATTCAAATATTTTTTATATTAATTTTATTTTCTATTTCTTATTTTATTTTACTCTATTTATTTACCGTATAAACTGGGTGTAGGGGGGAGTGTAAAATATGTTTTTCTGTCACATTTTAATTGAATAGACTATATTTTTTGCTACTTGTTAATTGGTTGCAGGTAGTATCAGGGGGAGGGACTTTTGCATTCTAATGATTTTGATTGGACGGAAATCAGTGCAGTCCAGGATGAGTCATAAATATATGAAATCTGTTTCAGAAGAAAAAGACTGTATATTTTAAATGTGAGCATAGAGATGTGATTAAAAAGTTAACAAACACTGACTAGTTTTAATATCCCTGTTTCTAATATAATGTTTTATTTGTACAGTCGAGATAAAGGCGGCAATAAAGATCAGTATCAAAGTCATTTTGGCTTGTAACATGTTGGTCGTGTGATAATTCGGTGCAGATATTGAGTGCGGTTTGTTGTTGTGCACGTCTGCGTTTATGTGAGTGTTTTTGTGTCTGACTGCGGCACGTAAACAAACCAAATACCGTGGGAACGGAGAGGTGTGAATCAGAGCGTCTCTCTCTCTCTCTCTCTCTCTCTTTTACTCGGGCTCTCGGTCTGTCTCCATGTCTGGCTCCCGACTCCAAACCAAAATGAGTTTTCCTCTTGTGTCAGCAAATAATCGGAGATCGCTCCTAACCCTGCGCGAGCCTATCAGACACACACACAGACGCACGCATGCTGGCTAAAGCAAACACGTCAACAAATCACTGCTTTCACATATTCAACAGTCCTCACGATCAGTTCACTTGAGTTTATTTAGAGATTGATGTTGATTTACTACAGTTTCTGTGCTGGGACTTGTGAAGCTGTTTTGCAGGTATTTCATTTAGATGTTTTAAATGTTGTACAGAGATTATTATTCCAGGTGGTTTGGAGGATGCGGAAAAATATTAATAGATAAATATTTTAACTGATCTTTAGCTTATGAACTGGATCTTAAAATTATTTCTGTCAAGTGTAACATATATACAAAAAAAAAAAAAAAAAAAAAAAAAAAAATTATAATATTAAAAGTGTTCCTAAAGTTTTTTTATATTTTTATTTACTTTTTAATTGTTTTATATGCAATAAACATAGATAATCGAAAAAGTAGAATAAAAATAGTTAAATAGTTTTTTTATGCAGTACACAAACATAAATATCTTTTTAATTCTAATTTATTTTTATGCAATATACTACTCAAAAACATGGACAATTGTATTTTATTTTAAATTAATTTTTAATGCAATATACAGCTCAAAAACATAAAAAGATATCTTTTTTATTTTTACACAATGCACACAAAAATAGAACATTTTATTTTAATTTTAATGCAATATACAACTCAAAAACATTAAATTTATTTCAACTCAAAAACAGAAAATTAAATCTATTTTATTTTAAATAAATTTTTATGCAATATACAACTCAAAAACATAAAAAGATAATTTTTTGGTATTTTAATTTATTTTATGTAATACACAACTCAAAAACAGAAAAAACAATTTTTTAAATGTGTTTTTATGCAATACATAAAACAAAAACCTAAATTTTATTTTATTTTAAATACATTTTTATGCAATATACAACTCAAAAACATAAAAAGATTAATTCATTTTTTATGCGGTACACAACTCAAAAACAGGAAAAAATATATTTTTAATTATTTTATGCAATACATAAAACAAAAACAAAATTTTATTTTATTTTATTTTAAATACATTTTATACAACATACAACTTAAAAACATGAAAAATTGTATTTTATTTTAAATACATTTTTATGCAATATGCAACTCAGAAACATAAGATGTTTTTTTAATTTATTTTTACACAATACACGACACAAAAACAGAACATTTTATCTTTTTTAATGCAATATACAACTAAAACACACACACACACACACACATATATATATATATATATAAAATACATGAAAACAAGACATTTTAAATTTAACTCTGTGCAATACACAACACAAAAACAGAACATTTTATCTTTTTTAATGCAATATACAACTAAAACACACACACACACACACACATATATATATATATATATAAAATACATGAAAACAAGACATTTTAAATTTAACTCTGTGCAATACACAACACAAAAACAAAACATTTTATCTTTTTTTAATGCAATATACAACTAAAACACACACACACACACACACACACACATATATATATATATATATATATAAAATACATGAAAACAAGACATTTTAAATTTAACTCTATGCAATACACAACACAAAAACAAAATTTTATTTTATTTTAAATACATTTTTATGCAATATACAACTCAAAAACATAAGATATTTTTCAGTTATTTTTACACAATACACAACACAAAAACAGAACATTTTATTGTAATTTTAATGCAGTATACAACTAAAAAACATAAAAATATATATTTTTACTTTTTATTTATTTTTCCGCAATACACGACTCAAAAACATTAAAAAAATGAATTTATTTTTTATTTATTTGTATTCAATACACAATTAAAAAACAGAAAAAAGTATTTTTTAAATTTATTTTTAAGCAATATGCAACACAAAAACTCAATTTTATTTGGTGTATCTATTTTAATTAATTTTTATGCAATATATAACCATATATATATATATATATATATATATATTACTTTTTATATATATATTTATATTAATTATTTTTACGCAAAACACAACTCAAATACATAGAACATTTTATGTTATTTTAAAAAAATGTGTGCAATATACAACTAAAAAAAAAGGAAAATTTATTTTTATTTATTCTTATACAATTAAGACTTTTTTATGTTTTTAAAGAAGTCACTTGTGCTCACTAAGGCTGCATTTATTTGATCAAAAATACAGAAAAAACTATAATATTGTGAAATATTATTGCGGTTTAAAAGAACAGTTTTCAGTTTGAATATTTTTTAAACTAGAATTTATTTTTGTGATCAAAGCTGAATTTTCAGCATCATTACTCCAGTCTTCAGTGTCACATGATCCTTCAGAAATCATTCTAATATGCTGATTTATTATCAGTCTTAAACAGTTGTACTGGTTCAAATTCTTTTGGAACCTGTGATATAGAAGTCAAAATAACAGCATTTATTTAAAAAAAAAAGTATATTTTGTAACAATATAAGTCTTTACTAACATTTTTATCAATTTAACACATCCTTGCAGAATAAAAATATGAATTTCTTTTAAAAAAAAAATATATATATATATATATATATATATATATATATATATATATATATTTGTTCAACTCCAAATTTTGAACATTTATTGTTACAAAAGGTTTCTATGAGTTTGAATGGCGGTCAATGGATCCAGATGGTGTAGTTAAAGCATCTACCAGCAGGGGCGTCCTGGACCACCATAACCCGCTCTATACTCATCCACTTATTCTTCTGCTCTGCCTTTCTTTATATCTGCTCCTTCCTTCTCTTTTCATCTGGTTTTTGAAGCACTTCACGAATACACCAGCATGATGAGCCCGACTAGTGTTTGATGATTAATGGCTCATGTAACACTAATGAAGGAAAATAAACAGAGCGAGCTGCGAGAAACAGAACGTGTAAAAGTGACTGATTTCTAAAAAATGACAGATTTCTGCGGTCTGGATGGCTCACAGCCGTTGTATTGAAACGTGGCAGCGTGCAGCATCGAGAAAAGAGACCCACACCCAAAATGAAGCAAAAAACTGATAGGAAATGTAGATACAGGCCGTCGTGCGGCAGTCAGTAAATCAGCATCTGACGGACCCACCGCCGCGGCTGGCATTGGCCTGCATGAGAATGACTTCATCATGCGGATGACAGCATGTCTTCTAGCCCCATTACCCTGATTTGAGGTGGCTACGCTGCAGAGATTTATGGGTAGCATTGAGTCGCTCCCCACAGGAACCGCAAGCGTGGTAGATTGTGCTGTAGCCACACCCATCAAAACACACACACACACTCTCACACACGCTCGTGAGGTTTCAGAGCGTCTGCGTCTCCTGCTGTGACTCACTTCACATCAATGGTAATTGTCCGATGACACTGAACGCAGATCTGCGGTTCTGTCATTCTGACACATTCCCTCTTTCCACAGCATCCTCACCCAGAGGAATCTTTTATTGCTCCGCGGCCGCTCTTTAAATTCAGGCTTCTCGTGGTCGTAAAAATGTAAAACATATCAGGGAATTTTATTTTATTATTAATTTTTTAAATTTAATTTAATTTAATTTAGTTTAGTTTTATTTTATTTTATTTTACAACTCAAAAAAAGAAATAGATTAATTCATTTATTTTTCATTTTACTTTTCAATGCGCAACCTATAAACAAATCAAAAAATATTTGTAACTTTTAATTTATTTATTTATTTTGCAATGCACAACTAAAAACATAAATGGATAAATTCATTTTATTTTTTATTTTATTTTTTATATATTTTTATGCAATACAAAACTCAAAAGCACGAACAGGAAACATTAATTTAATTTAATTTAATTTAATGTTATTTTATTTTACAACTAAAAAAAAATAGATTAATTCATTTATTTTTCATTTTTCAATGCACAACCTATAAACAAATGAAAAAATGTTTTTAACTTTTAATTTATTTATTTATTTTGCAATGCACAACCAAAAATATAAATAGATAATTCATTTTATTATTTTTTTATTTTTATACAAATGAATTTTGTATAAAATTATTTTTTTATACAAAACTCAAAAGCACAAACGGGAAACATTCATTTTATTTTATTTTACAACTCAAAAAAGAAATAGATTAATTCATTTATTTTTTGTTTTACTTTTCGATGCACAACCTATAAACAAATCAAATTTTTTAAAAAACTTTTATTTATTTATTTTTGCTATGCATAACTAAAAACATAAATAGATAAATTCATTTTATTTTTTATTTTATTTTTTTATTTATTTTTATGCAATACACAACTCATAAGCACAAACGGAAAACATTCATTTTATTTTATTTTTTATTTTTTTTAATGTATTTTATTTATTTATTTATTTATTATTTTTTAATGTAATACGCAAGTCAAAAACATACACAGATAAATGAATTCTGATCTTAAACAGCCATTTGGAATAATAATATTTAGGAATATTAGCAATATTTTGGAATAAGCCTATTGAAATAGTTCTGTAGACAAAAAGTGTTTTTTTTTTATGCTATACACAACAGAAAAATTCGTGTAATTTTAAAATGGTGATTTTTGCCAAACATTTTGGTCTGTTTCTCATACAAAGTATGATTTCATAAGACTTTAGTTTCAGTGCTTTTCCGTGCTGAAGAGATGTTCATTTTTATGTGTCTGTTTTTGTGTTTGATTTGTGTAGCTATTTACATATTTAAAAATAAATCAAACGTTTTTTAAAATCAAACACAAGTTTCTTATACATAATCGGATGCATTTCTTAAATTAAAAGTCAATTTGGTAAAGAAATTCACACTTATATTTGCCTACAAAAGTCATTTAAGATCAAAAGGCTTTTTGGGATCATGCGAAACATAAATCCAGTCAAGTGTTTCCAAACTCTTCACTGCTACTGTATACGTTTTATAGTCTAAAATAAACAGAAATATGGAGGAACAATTATAAAAAGCTCTTATGTTTTGGAGAGCCGTTTCTATGATAATTAGCGCACAGCCGTGCGTGCAGACGGGAGCTGAACTGCGGATCATTATGGCAAACGAACACAGAGAGAAACACTTTTAGATTTTCCATTTCATATAATGTGCTGCAAATGTTTCCAATTTTCCATTTCATACTAGAACAAGCTCATTTGGTTAAAGGGGGTGTGAACGTGTGTCTGCCAGAGACGCAGGGCTACAGTATCACACTCTGACTTGGGAGATTTTTAGTTCAAGGAATATACAATACGAGTCTATGTTCATATATTCATTCGTGGCATCGTTAGATCATTAACCTTCTCTTTTGAGTGACGTTTGCCCAGCCGGTGTCCCAAATCCCTGCATGGCATTATGGGAGCTCTCGGATTGGTCGAGACACTGCTGCCATGGCAACCTCAGCAGGCATCGCTTCCCTCCTATAGACACACGAATGCACACTCCAGTGAGTTGTGTTTGTGTTTTACGTTGTTTAACCAGGAAACCTGACTAGAAACTGGAATGGACTTGTCATGTGACTTCGCATTTCATTTGAACTTTTCTAGTGTAGAAACGTGTGAATAATGTAATAACATTTTGCACGATTTTTTTTAGAGCCATTAAAATTGTGATTTCCAGTCCTGCAAAATGCAAAAAAATTCTGTATTGAATTTACATTTTTCTGAGGTTTAGAAAGCTGGATCTGTTTAAATCTAAATTAAAATACTAATTTTAAATCATTTTTTAAATAGAAAGGTCGTTTTGTGTTTAAAAAGTATTTTAAAAAAATTGCAGTATTTTTAAATGCTGCAAATAAAATCATTACTTGCGAGAAATCGTGGATATTAATTGTTCAAAGAGTGTGAAACCCCATTTTTGTTTTGTCTGTAAAAACATCGTTATTAATAATAATTTATGTTAGTCAATGCATCAAATATTCTTTCACAGTTAAGTCTAATATTTTGTAAAAATAAATAAATAAATAAATATATATAAAATGCTTAAAAGTATATTTAGTATATAAGTATATTTAATAGTATTTAATTTAGAAAATTAAAAATAATTGAAATATATCTTTGTTTTCTAAAATATGTAAAATGTAATATATAATAAGTATATTATTATTATTATTATTATTATTTTTATTTATTTATTTATTTTTTTTTTTGGTATATTATTGTGATTTCTATTTGTTAATTCATCAAATATTCCTTCACAGGTAAAAGTCTAATATTCTGAAAATTAGAGGTATGTTTTGAAAGTATTTAAATCATAAAATTAAAAATAATTGAAATATATTTTTATTTTCCAAAATAAGTAAAATATATTTTATAATAAGTGTATTATGATTTTTTGTTGATATCAAATATTCTTTCACAGTTTAGTCTGATATTTTGTAAAAATAAATAAATAAATAAAATATATATATATATATAAAATGTTTAAAAGTATAAAGTATATTTAGTATATTAGTATATTTTTTGGTATATTATTGTGATTTCTATTTGTTAATTCATCAAATATTCCTTCACAGGTAAAAGCCTAATATTCTGAAAATTAGAGGTATGTTTTGAAAGTATTTTAATCATAAAATTAAAAATAATTGAAATATATTTTTATTTTCCAAAATAAGTAGAATATATTTTATAATAAGTGTATTATGATTTTTTTGTTGATGTATCAAATATTCTTTCACAGTTTAGTCTAATATTTTGTAAAAATAAATAAATAAATAAATAAATAATATATATATATATATATATATATATATAATGTTTAAAAGTATATTTAGTATATAAGTATATTTTAATAGTATTTAATTTAGAAAATCTTTATTTTCTAAAATATATAAAATGTAATTTACAATAAGTATATTATTATTATTATTATTATTATTATTATTATTTTTGGTATAATATTGTGATTTCTATTTGTTAATTCATCAAATATTCCTTCACAGTTAAGTGTAATATTCTAAAAATTGTGTAAAGTATGTAATTTTTAAAAATGTTTATTTGTCATTCTACCCATCATCTATCTATCTGTATATCTATCGTTCTATCATTCTATCGTTCTGTCTATTTAAATAAAGTATATTTAGTATGAAATAATGTGTTAATAGTATTTAAATGAAAAAAGTTTTGTTTTTAATTTTATATCTTCTAAAACAAGTAAAAATAATTTATAAGTATGTTACTGTGATTTGTTGATGCATCAAATATTCTTTCACGGTTAAAAGTCTAATATTCTGAAATATTATATTATATTATATAAATTAAATGTATTAAAATATAATAAAATAAATAAAATAGAATATTTAATATAGAAGTATATTTAATAGTGTTTAAATTCTAACATTTAATTTAATTTCAATATATTACTTTTTAAAATAAGTAAAATAATTTATACTATTTTATACTTTATGTAAGATATGGTATAGTAGCTGAATGCTTTTTTTAAAGTTTTTTTTTAGTTTTTTTTAAACAGATTATTTGTTAATACATCAAATATTATTTCATAGCTAAAAGTCTAATATTTAAAAAAATGTTGGTTTTTATCTGTGTAAAGTATGTAAAAATTATTACAAATGTTTAGAAGTATAAAATATAAGTGTAAAGGTTTATTTATCGTCATTTTTTAAATAAACAAAATACAAATCCTGGATTTAAAAAAAAAAAGGTTTTACCATAATATTGTTAATTTTTCTGTTAAACATTACATTTGTTTTAACTGTGATGCATTAACAAATGTATAAATCTGTTTGAACATCTCTTGTTAGTTTAAATGCATTAGTGAAGTCATTGAAGATCAGATTCATTCACAAGAAACAGAAAAGCAGCTCATTTTCAGGAACACAAATCATCTTGCACAGCCGCTTCCTCGCCCGAAGCTTTTCTTTTTTTTCATTTTAATTGCGTTCGTTCGGCTGCTCGTCTGGAAGCTTCTGAAGGAATATTTGAAGAGCTGCTAATGATGCCGCTTTAACTAAATCAATAGAACAAAAGAGAAACGGCATCACATAAAAGGATAAACGACTGAATCAGGAGCCAATGCAAACGAATGAATCAATATTTCATACCTGCTTTCATCCGTGCATTAACCAAATGTCAAATAGAAATAAATACATCCAGCAAACATGATTGACAGCTGATGTTTTCAAGCCGTTTCATATGTAAAATAAAAGTAGTTAGTAAAACACTGACGACACACATCAGCACCTGCTCACTAATGAGTAAAAATGATGTGAAATGTGACACACTGAGTGACTTGATGCACATTAAGTGTGATGCGCAACTGGCCTTTAGTTTAACTTTTTTTGTTGCAGCAATTAGTATTCAGCACCGTTTAGAACACCTCCCTCTGTCTCTCTCTCTGTGTGTGTGTGTCTCTCTCTCTCTCTGTCTCTCTTTCTGTTTACTGCACAGTTAGTGAAGCTTATCGCCTGGCAACCACAATTAAAGTACACCAAGTCAGCAGTAGCAGGGAAACGGGCTGATAAAACACTAAAACACCTCCAGCAGCGAGAGAGACAGATAGAAAGACACTGTACTGCGTGTGTTTTAGTTAGTCTGCACCTGAAGCGAAGACAAAGCGAGTGCGACAGGTGAAGCTGGAACTGCACAGGTATGTGATCACTGGAATGCCTGAGGACCGTGTGTGTGTGTGTGTTTGTGCGTGTTTAGTAGTTTTGTTAAACGGTTTTTGCACACTAATCACTCTGGGCGCGTGTCGACATGCTGTGTTGAGTGATGTTCTCAGTGAGAAGTTCTCATTTCGTGGTTATGCTTTTGTCACAGCACTCGTTTGCGCTGATGAACGGTTAATTGGTGTGGTTTGAGGCTGCTGAGGTGTGAAGCAACACTGAAGATGATGTGATTTCATTCACTGTGATTACATTCACTTTATACTTGACTGTAGAAACACAGTGCTCACAGTGACTGAGGAAGAACTACATTATAATATCATCATGATCATTAGAGTTTAACAGGTGTATGAATAAGTTTGTATGAGTGAAGGTTTAAGTCGTGCTGTAGATGTCATAATTCAGTGTTTTTCTGTCTGTGAGTCTGTGACAGGTAAAGGTCAGAATCACAGCGGTGATCATCCGCACTCCAGCTGTTTACTTTGAAACATCCACACGCCCTTTCAAATGTCACCACATCTGTCCGTCCATCCATCTGTCGTTCTTTCTGTCTGTCTATCTATCGTTCTATCTATCTATCGGTCGTTTGTTCTATCTATCGTTCTGTCGTTTTATTTTTCTGTTATCTGTCCATCCATCATTCTGTTGTTCTTTCTATTGTTAATTCTATTTATCTGTCTGTCTATCATTCTGTCAATTGTTGTAATCTATCCATTTATCCATGATCCCACCGTTCTGTCATTCTTTCTATCTATCGTTCTTTCTATCATTCTATCAGTCTGTCTGCCTGTCTATCCATTTATCATTATGTTGTTTGTCTGTCTATCTATCTATCTATCGTTCTATCGTTCTATCATTCTATTGTTCTAACGTTCTATCATTCTATCGTTCTATCATTCTGTTGTTCTATCTAACGTTCCATCATTCTATCGTTCTATTGTTCTAACATTCTATCATTCTATCGTTCTATCTATTTGTCATTCTACCTATCATCTATCTATCTGTATATCTATCGTTCTATCATTCTATCTTTCTGTCTATCATTCTATCTGTTGTATCTGTTTTCCATCCATCCATCATTCTGTTGTTCTTTCTATCTATCTATCTATCTGTCTGTCTGTCTGTCTGTCGTTCTATGTATCGTTCTGTCATTTTTATCTATCGTTCTATCTGTCATTCTATTGTTCTGTCATTCTGTCTGTCGTTCTATCATTCTGTCTATCATTCACATCTATTGTATCTCTTATGTCTGTTGTTCTGTCTGTCATTCTGTCATTCTATCGTTCTATCATCTGTCTGTCATTCTATCATTCTATCTATTGTATCCGTTATCCATCCATCCATCATTCTGTTGTTCTTTCAATCTATCTGTCTGTCTGTCTATTGTTCTGTCTATCGTTCTGTCATTTTATATATCACTTATTACTTTATTCTATCGTTCTATCTATCATTCTATTGTTCTGTCATTCTGCCTATTGTTCTGTCTATCATTCTATTTGTTGTATCTCTTATCCATCCATCCATATATTCATCCATCATTCTGTTGTTCTTTCCATCTATGTCTGTCAGTCGTTCTGTCATTTTATCTATCATTCTATCATTCTGTCATTCTGTCTATCATTCCATCTGTTGTATCTCTCATCCATCCATCCATCCATCATTCTGTTGTTCTATCTATCTATCTATCTATCTATCTATCTATCTATCTATCTATCTATCTATCTGTCTGTCTGTCTGTCTGTCTGTCTGTCTGTCTGTCTGTTGTTCTGTCATTCTGTCAACTGTTGTTATCTGTCTATCCATTTTTCCATCCATCATCCACTGTTCTGTCAATCTTTCGATCTGTCTATCATTCTATCAATCTGTTTGTCCATCCATGCATCATTCAGTTTTATCTATCTATCTATCTAGCTATCTATCATTCTAGCGTTCTATATATCATTCTGTGGCTCTATCATTACATATATTTTTCCATTCATCTTCCCATCTATCATCTTTTTATCTTCCTTTTTAATCCATCACTTCATCTAGCTATTCTGCTAGATTCGAGTTTGTCTTTCCCTTTATTCATCCACTGATAGTTGAATAATGAAGGGTTAATGTACAGTTAGGCAGATATTATTGCCAAATAAACCTTTGGCAGGGTGCTGGAGACCGTCTGTGTGTGATCCCACTTATTTCACGGCTGCTTACCAGATTAATAAATGAATGGGCATGAAATACTAATTTGAGTTTAAATTACTGGATTATGTGAGCGGAAAGAGTGTGGAGGGATACATGAGACAACATGGGTCAACAGTCGGTTAAATGATTTAGTGTCATTATTTGACCACAGAATGTTGCGATTGACCAATCAGAATCAAGTGTTCCGGAGTGTAATAATCTGTGAAATGACTGTGGTGTTATGAGACGATTGTATCTCTGTTAATTGGTTGTAATTTTGTGTTTTGTGTGTGTTTCAGAGTCTGGGCTCCATTGACAGAAAGGGAACACGGCAGAGAAGGTAAGACACGTCTGTGTCATGCTCTCCATTGGGTGATGCCAGGGTTAAACATGGCAAGTCATTGGGAATTAATTTGACCTTATTTAGGCCTAGTGACCCACAGAAAAGGGAGATAATCTAGTTTTAGCCAAACTGTAATCTAGAGTAAGCATTTATAATGCCAACCTGAATGCGATTGTGTGTTAGTCTGAAGGGTTTGGAAAAATGTGCATATGCGAGAAAATTCACCAAAAATGAGCTAAATTAGGTAGGTTTTTATTTCTTTGTTTTTGAATTTTAAAAATGCATAAAATGTTATTTAATGGGTAGAGTTAGAATGTGTTTAGGGTTCACCTATAGTCTAATTAGCTTAAAATTAATTCAAGCGTGTCCAGAAAGTTGCCAAAATTAGCCAATATATGCATGTATGCAGTCCTGCAGTCCATTGTGTTCAATAGCATAGATTAACCTGAGTGAGTCAATAAAGAAAGAAGTGATTGTAAACATTGAGTTGAAAGTCATGCTTTAAGGATCAGATTACTACAGCATCGACAAGTCTTATGGCAGCGGCTCTATAGTGCGTTGGATATGTGAGCGCAGTAACGTGCTGCAGGTTGTGCATCAGTTGCATTTGCACATCTACGTTGCATCTCAACCATAAATGAGTGCAGTGAGCCTCTTTACTCTTAGTGCTCCTGACATGTTAAACTGGTTTATTATTGAGGGTCTGTGTCTTTCCGTCTCTGAATTATGAAACTGTCACACAATGTGGCGTAGGAGAGCCTCCCTATCAACAAGAACACCATGTTACCTTGGTTACTCGATTGAAAATGGCAGATCTCCTAAATCTGTCACTAATGGCTGACTAATGAGAACTGAACCGCTGATCGGATCTGATCAAAGGACGAGCAAAAGATGAAGTCTTGTTTTCATCTCTGGGTAGGTTATATAAAGACACTTTGTGAGATTTCTCACCCCAGATCAATGATAGCTGATGTAGCGTTGGTTATTTGGCCTAATTAGTGTGTCATCATTGTCAGTAATTAGTTAGTGTGTGTGCTTTGGTCGCGGATAAACAGCTCCCTGTAGCGGTTTAACAATGTGTCCTTACCAGACATGAAGCTCTGAGTTTTTCATCCTTGCTGAAAGTGAAACGCTGCGCAAAGCAACAAAATCACATTTAACAATTTCATCAAACTGACAGTAATTAAATATACTACTGTTCAAAAGTTTTAAATGTTAAAAAAAAACATCTACTGCATTTATTTTAGCAAAAATACTGTAAAATTGTGAAATATTATGTGTGAATATATTTTAAATTAAAAACAAACTTTAAGTTGGCTTGAAAAAGCTTAGCCAGAATTTTTTTTTTTTAGACAGAAAGTATTTTTATTTTTAATAAAATTATTTTTAGTAAAATAGTAAGTTTTAATTTAGTATTTTTAAAAGCCAACCAGATAGATAGATAGATAGATAGATAGATAGCATGACAGCTAAAACCAGTTGATTTCACACAAAAAAAAACAATTAAAAACCCATTAAACCAGCTAAAAACAGCTAATTTTGCAAATTAAAACAGTTAGAAACCAGTTAAAATCAGTTGATTTAAAAATCAACAGCTAAAACTGTAAAACTGGCTGATTTAGCAAAAAAAACAAAAAAAAAAACAGCTTAAACAGCTGGTTCATCAAACAACAAAAACAGCTGAACCAGTTGATTTAACAAAAACAGCTAAAAAAAACAAAACAGCTAAAACCAGTCAGAACCAACTAAAACCAACTGAATTAGCAAAAACTGCTAAAAAAAACAGCTAAAACCAACTGATTTAACAAATTAAAACTAGTCAAAACCAACTAAAACCAGCTAAAACAAAAAACAGCTAAAAACCAGCTAAATTAGCAAAAAGGCTAAAACCAGATGATTTAGCAAAAACAGCTAAAACCAGCTAATTTAGCGAATGAAAGCAGTTAAAAACCAGCTAAAACCAGTTGATTTAGAAATAAACAGCTAAAACTAGCTGTTTACGCAAAAAAATGTTAAAAACCAGTCAAAACCAACTAAATCCAGCTCATTTCAGCTAGCTAAAAGCTAGCTAAAAACCAGCTGAATTAGCAAAAAGGCTAAAACAAGCTGATTTAGCAAAAACAGCTAGAACACGTTAAAGCTAGCTAATATATCAAATCAAATCCAGTCAAAACCAACTAAAACCAGCTAATTTAACAAAAAACAGCTAAAACCCAGTCGAATTAGCAAAAACTGCTAAAAACCCACTAAAACCAGCTGATTTACTAAGCTAAGTACTAACTAAAACCAGCTAATTTAACAAATTAAAACCAGTCAAAACCAATTAAAATTAGCTAATTTAACAAAAAACAGCTAAAACTCAGCTGAATTAGCAAAAAGGCTAAAACCAGATGATTTAGCAAAAACAGCTAAGAACCAGCTAAAACCAGCTAATTTAACAAAAAACAGCTAAAACCCAGCTGAATTTGCAAAAAGGCTAAAACCAGTTAATTTAATGAAAACTATCTAAACCCAACAATTTATCTTTGATGAATAAAAAGTGCAAAAGAACAACATTTATTTGAAATAGAAATCCTTTGTGACCCTGTAACTTTACTCTCAATTTTGATCAATGTAATGCATCCTTGCTGAATAAAAGTATTAAGTTCTTAAATTAACAAAAAAATAAATAAATAAATTGAGACCTGTCACGTATGTTCCATAAATCATCTTTAAATCTGATTGAATGTCAGTCACTTTTTTTCTTCCATTTTTTTGACTAAAAATATGTGTAGACAGATTCTTTTTTTGAACATAGCTTTGAAGTATACGTTTGAAATATGTTCATGAACATGCGGTTTACTTGTTACCAAGTGTCTCGGACTAAAGGTTGGCAAACTTTGGAAGACTTTCCAGTTGGGCAGACAAAATGAAACCTGTGTGGCCTTGTGCTCAGAAGTTAAATCCAACCAATCGCTTTGTTTTTGTGTGCACTAGGCGAACGCAATCAGTGAAGGAACTGAATTAGCGAGAAATAAAATGCATCGCTGTAACCATTTGCGGTCTCGCGTTTGAACGTCTAGCAACCAATTGTGAACAAATCACATAAACCTTAAGTTGTAAGACTAGTTCTTGTGGGTTGCAGAACTGAAGGGAGAAAATCAAATGAATTAGCATGAATGATATATGGCAGCAGTGTCCGTATGTCTCTCTGTCTCTCTGTCTCTCTCTCTCTGACCCACATAAGCATTTTTCACATAGACAGTCTAATAACTTTAATAAGTGTGCATGTTTCAGTGTTTGGTTTTGTGGTTAATGTGTGTATGTGTAAAGGTTGACTCAGCCGTGTGTGTGTGGAGGGGCTGGCGTTGTGGTTTGCGTCTTTGATGTGGTTTGGCCATGAAAAGTCTGACGGTTCCCCAACAGTGCTGCGCCAGACACACACACACACACACCTCAATAAAGCCCTGCCAGAGGAACTTTCCCGCGAAAACATCGCCTGGCATCTCACTCATTTGTGTGTGCGTGTGGCATCGTCTTTTCCGTTCTCGTTTTTCACGTTCTCTCGCACACAGGCGTATGCACACGTTTGGCCACAGGTCTGGTTGTAGGTACGGAGATGACACAGCGGAAACCACCGGCTCGGAGAGCTTCCTCACAAACACACGCTGTTGTGTGTTACCGTGTGCGTGTGTGGTTTGCGTCTATAAATGTATGACACGTTCACACGCTCGTGATCCGCTCCAGCATAAATAATCACAGTGATGGCCGTCTCCACTCTGATTGGAATCTTGACGCCTTGTGGAATTGTGGGATTCTGGACGGAACGACAAGATGGGAGACGCTTTCAGTCCATTACGGCATTCCGGCAATAACCACAGAGAGAGAAAGAGAGAGAGAGATGGGTTGAGTAGGTGGCCCTCTAGAGAAGCCACTTTTATTTTGGAGTTCTGGGAACATGAATCATGAAGTGTGTGTACGAGATTTTGTTTATAGCTGTGTTAGGTGTTGATGTACATGTGTTTTTCTTTATAATCAATAATATACCAAGTTTCTGGAAGAAGTCTAAGACATTCATTTAACTGTATTTTTAACTAGAGACAGGATAGATGGATGGATGGATAGACAAATGGATGGAAGGACGGATGGATAGGCAAGTGAATAGAGGGATAGATAGATGGATGGATGGATGGATGGATAGACAGATGGATAGAAAGACGAATGGATGGATGGACGGACGGATGGATGAATGGATAGATGGATGGATGGACAGATGAATGATGGATAGACAGACAGATGGATGGATGGATGGATGGATGGATGGATAGATGGATAGATAGACAGGTGGATAGAAAGACGAATGGATGGATGGACGGACAGATGGATGAATGGATAGACAGATGGATAGAAAGACAAATGGACGGATGGATGGACGACGGATGGATAGATAGATGAATGGATGGATGGACGGACAGACGGATGGATGGATGAATGGATGGATAGACAAATGGATGAATGGATGGATGGATGGATGGATGGGCGGATGGATGGATAGACATGGATGGATAGATGAATGGATGGATGGTTAGGTGGATAGAAAAAATGGATGGACGGATGGATAGATAGGCATGGATGGATGGACAGATGGATGGATGGATAGACAAATGGATGGATGGACAAATGGATGGATGGATGGACAGATGGATGGATAGACAAATGGATGGACGGATGGATGGATGATAGATAGACAGATGGATGGATGGATAGGTAGATGGATAGACGGATGGATAGACAATTGGATGTATGGATGGATGGATGACAAATGGATAAACAAGTGGAAAGACAGACAGATGGATGGATGAATGATGGATGGATGAATGGATGGATAGACAAATGGATGGAGGGATAGACGGATGGATGACAGATAGACGGTCCGATGGATGGATGATAGATGAATAAACAAGTGGAAAGATAGACAGATAGATAGATAGATGAATATTGGAATGGATGGATGGATGGATGGATGGATGATGGATAGATGGACGGATGGATGGACAGATAGACGAATAGATGAATGGATAGATGAGGGATTGACGAATGGGTGGATGGATGGATAGATGGATAGATAGACAAATGGACTGATGGATAGATAAATAATAGACAGATGAATGGATGGACAGAAGGATAGACGAATGGTTAGATGGATGGATGGATAGGTGAATAGATAGGTGGATAGATCTAATAAATCAATTTTTTTGGATCTGCGTGGAAGAACGCTTCATTTCCCAGAATGCATCACTGATGTTTAATTTTTTTAAATTGTGAATTCAGTAAATTCCTGCTTCTGTCACTCAAATTTAAATGCCAGTTAAACATCCTATGAGGGGTGCGATTGATTCCAGCTAAATTCACACTCATGATTTGAAAATTAAGTTGATTCTTCCATTCTCAGTCATTATAATGATGATTTTAGTTCTTTGAAAGTAACACACAAACCCCAGTGCTAACGTGTGTGTGTGTTTGCGAGGGTCAAAGCCTTTAAGTGGAATAACGTCACAACACATTTGATGTTAGGTACGGAGAGCTTTTATTTTAGCCGTAACTAACCAGTTTCTGTCTGCGCTGGCACTGCTGTTTAATACTGTGTGTGTTTGGTATTTATATGCTTGTCTAATGAGCAGCCTGGGCCGAAGAGCTGGATCTGTGCGCTGGCTGCAGCGCCGTCAACATCAAACAACACGGCAGACGCTCGTCTCTCCCTCGCTCTCCAGCTCCGCTCCGAAACCTAGTGAGACGCCTACCTAGACGGCACAGAGATAGTACTGCCTTCACTCAATAAACACTTTAAAAATGGTCAAAATTTCATCCAATTGGATTAGAGTTTCACAAACTAATTAACTTAATGTAATGCATATTTGTCAATCATACGTAAAAGAAATAACTATTTGCATGCATAACCAAAACACATGGAAATGTCATATGCAGTTCAAATACATAAATTATAAATTTAAGCCTGAGTTTTTGGCCAAATTCTACAATGTATTCTTCATAATGAAAGCAATCCCAGAATGCTTTGCGCAGCTGACTTTTGAAACAGATCTTCTCTCTCTCTCTCCCTCTCGTGCTCTCAATCATGTCTAAAAGTGCATACGAATTAAGCGTTGACTTGTGCTGTGTTTATGTTTGGCATTTATTTTTATACCGGCGTTTGTGCGTCCGTGTCCGTACGGCGCGTGTGTGCTCTTGAAGGAGGTGATGTCATCACTCAGGCCTTCCTACTGTAAGAAATCTTCTAATGGCATTACATCAGCACATGGGACCCCGACCGAGAGCAGTGTCATCCAGAACAGCTGCCGGCGGAATCAGATTCATCCCGCTGTCCTTCTTCCTGTCTTATTCCCAAACGGCTTCTATCTAGGAACATTCCCTCTAGAAATACGGATGCGGTCAGCGTTCCGTGGCATGAGCGCTCGGGACGGCGCTGGCACTGCCGCTTGCCCGCTGACCTTGTCCTTGACTGTTTAAACATTCTTCAGTCGCACTTGTTGACTTGTTTGTCATTAAGCGATTGCAGGGTCGTTCATTCACGCATTTACAGCGCTGTCAGCCTTACACGCACGGATCTGCATATAGCGTCCGCTGCTGCTGTTGTGACGACACTGTTGCTAATGAGACGACAAATTCAACACATGCAATCCCTCTTACATAAGATAAAAAACGTTTCCTGGTCATATTGCATCTTATTATGACATTATTTTCTTGACAATTAGACATATTTTCCTTCCAAGCTTTTTTAAAATGCAACCCTTTTTAAAAATATACAGTTGATCTATATATCTATCTATCTACATCTATATCTATATGTATATATATATATATATATATATACACTACCGTTCAAAAGTTTGGGGTCAGTAAGACTTGTAATAGTCTTTAAAGAAGTCTCTTATGCTCATCAAGGCTGCATTTATTTGATTAAAAATATAGAAAAAAAAAACAGTAATATTACAAAATGTTTTTACAATATAAAATAATGTTTTTTATTTTAACATACTTTAAAATAGAATTTACTCCTGTGATGAAACGCTGAATTTTTATCAGCTGTTACTTCAGTCTTAAGTGTCACATGATCCTTCAGAAATCATTCTAATATGCGGATTTATTATTAGAATGATCAATGTTGGATAATATCAACAGTTGTGCTGCCAAATATTTTTTGGAACCTGTGATTTTTTTTTTTCAGGATTCTTTCATGAATAACAAGTTTAAAAAGTTCAGTGTTTATTCAAAATATAAATATTTTATAACAATGTAAATTATTTATTATTAACTTTTAATAAACTTTTAATTATTAACTTAATACATCCTTGGTAAATAAAAGTATTAGTTTCTTTAAAAAAAAGTGTATATACATACAAATGAGAGAAAAAAAAAACTGAAAACCTGGATAAAACCTGGAATTTGACAGATGTAAAGCAATGAAATCCACATTATTATTTGTTATATTATTCACATTCATTTGTTTGTTTATTATCCACATTTATTTATTTATTTGTTATGTTATTCACATTTATTTATTTATTTATTTATCCACAATTGTTTATTTAGTTATTTTTATATTAACCACATTTATTTATTTGTTATATTATCAACATTTATTTATTCATTCATTTATTTATAATAATAATTATTATTATTACTAAATTCTGTTATTATTAAATATGTTTATTTTCATGATTTTTTCTTTTTAGTTTTGGGTAATTGTTTTTTATTTAACCAAAAGTTCACTCTTTTTTTTTTTTTTCTTTTTTTAGTGATAATGAAGTAATATTATTTGTTTGTAATTAACGATGCAATATTTATGCACATCAAACATGATGGAACATTATGATGAAAAATATTTGGTAAAACTGTGGACTGTTGAAAAAAATTTAAAATCAGGAAATGAACAAAATTTTTGAATTTTGAAAAAAGTAAAACAATGAAAAGATGTTTCATGCATTCACTTATTGTTGTTAAATTTTATCTATATTTATTATTTGTTTTATCATCATTTTACATATTTTTTATGTATTATTTATTGTTGTCCATATTATTATTGTTATTGTTGTTGTTATTATCATTAATAATAATAATAATTATATATATATATATATATATATATATAAAATATACAATATAAGAAAATGTTATATTTTATTATTATATTTTTATTTTATATATATATATATATATATATATATATATATGTATATATATATATGTATTTGTTTTGGCCAAAAGGATTCTTGATTGAAGTAACAGAAAAAGTTGTAGAAAAAGTGATGCTGAAATCACCTAAATTAATTGTACTACTTGTTTATAATTGAAGATTAAATATTTATACACATGAAACATGATGGAACATTATGATGGAAAATGTCTGGTAAAACTCTGGACTGCTCTCGGGCAGCGCGCGTGTGTGTGTATTTTTAGGGAAACATTGAGTAAATCAGTGGATGGATTACAGTAATCGTGCTATTTTTGTATGTTTGTGTTTCTCAGGACTGAGTCTGGGATCGTGAAGTTCACCCAGAGACTCTCTTTGAAGGACAAACACTGCAAAGAGGACAGGAGTCTGTCGTCCAGACCTCCGGCCTACAGGAGGCGCTCTCTCAGCGTAGACTGGTACATTTACATCACACCAAATGAGCCTCAGTCTATGTTTTCAATAAATCAGTCAGCTAAAAACCAGTTTGAGAGAGGTTGACTCAAACGATGCCAGAGGAGCCATGTTGGCTCTGAACGCCGCTAGTTACCCAAAGTTTTTCCTCGGCTCATCTCTACAGACATCATGACTCCAGCTCTGACTGTCTCTCTGCTCTCCACCCTCCCCGTCTGTCACGGCTTATGCGTGTCCAAAACTCACAAATCTGACTCACTTCCAACATGCTTTTCTTGGGAGCTTTTTCTGACATGCACACCATTTTAAAGCCACTCAAATCTCTCTGCCTTTTTTTTTAAAAACTGAAAAATCACCAAACCTTGACCACAATTACTCATTTTGGAAACACAATTCTTAAATTAGTGCTTTAAAGTACTTTAAAGAATACCATTATGTTAGATTTGCGTAGCGTTTTTCTCATTACTCATCATTTCAAAGCAGCTTTACACAAAATCATGATGTTGACGTTTAAAATAGCTTAATGTTTTCATGCCTTATAGTTGCATTTAGCAAATTATTTTAATTATTCTTAAAATAAAAGCATACTTTGTATATCCAATATTATATTAAGAACTGGTCAATAATATAGTTTACTGTTTTTAGAATTTTAATGTTTAAAGTCTCTTCTAAGGCTGCATTTATTTAGTTATTATTTATTTTATCAAAAATACAGAAAAAAAGTGTAGTGCAGCAAAAAAACATTTTGACCTGTGATGCCTTTTTCAGGATTCTTTGATGAATAAAAAGCAGCATTTATTCAATATAGAAATCATTTCTAACAATTTAAGTCTTTGCTGTCATTTTTTATCATTTTAACACATCCTTGGTGAATAAAAATATTAATTTCTTTAAAAAAATACTGGCCCCAAATTTTTTAATGATAGTGTATGGTTTGTTACAAACGATTTCTGTTTTGAATAAATGCTGTTCTTTTTAACCTTGTATTCACCAAATATCCTGATTAAAAAAGAGATATTTTAAATTGCAATATTATTTCACTATATATATATATATATATATATATATATATGTATATGTATATGTGTATATGTGTGTGTGTGTGTATATATATATATATATATATACACACATTCAGCTGTTGAATGAATATATATATATATTTTGATAAAATAGATGCACCCTTGATGAGCATAAGAGACTACTTTGAAAAATATTTAAAACCTTACTGATCCCAAACTTCTGGACAGCACTGTATATACTTGTTATATGCTATAATATATTTATAAAAATATTATATTATATTTATAAAAAAAAGAAAAATGTTTTTTATTAATTATATTAATAATTATATAAATTTATTTAAATAATAATTATTATTAATTAATTAAATTATACAAATTATCAAGCATAAATTTGAAAAAAAAAAAAAATATATATATATATATATATATAGAGAGAGAGAGAGAGAGATTTTCTGCTAATAAACTGGATACTTTTTGTAATTTTTTTTCCTGAATGAATGCACAATTATGCTTCACAATTGCCAAATATTGAACTTAGTATTGTCAACTTATTTTCTGTCAGTTAGCATAGTTTTTGCATTTCTTTTTAGAACTGATTAATCATAGACCTCATTAATCTGAGCTTATACACCTCAGTTTTTGAGTAAACATTTTTTTTTTTTCACTCCAGAATGAGGCCTGTGACCAGTCAGTTCAAAAACATATACAAAACTTGTGCATAATGAGAAATTTACAAGCAATTTTTTAAAATGAAAGGTTTCTTACAGCTGTTGAATGTAAAAGAAGATATTGTAGAAGATATTTTGAAGTATTTTGGTTGGTGGTACCCATTGACTTCCATAGTATTTTTTTCATACCGTGGAACTCTGTTTCCCAGTATTCTCCAGAATATCTTCTTTAACATTCAACAGAAGAAAGAAACTCAAACAACTTGAGGTTGAGTAAATAATGACAAACTTTTTGGCTAAACTATCCCTTAAAGGAGTAAAGGAGTTAAAAGGTATCATCACATTGTAAACCTGCACTTTTATATTCCCGAACTACGGGTTTATGTGCTTTTGTTTGCCCATGAGAAGAGGTGCGTATCATCGGCCGCATCTGGGCCGTAGCATATGGCAGATTGGGAGCCGGGCTCCAGAGACGCATATAACTCCGGGGAGTCTCTGCCCAGCGTGTCCCCAGGATGTAGCCACCCTGGCTGGGCGCGATGCGGGCTGGGCCCCCCTGTTTTCGGGACCGTGCAGAGACTCACGCAGACTCCCTGTCACCTCCTGCACGCCGAGCTGTCTGTCGCCAGAGCCTCTTAGACGGGCCTAACGTCACACACACACACGTACGGGGCCGACGCACAAAGACACATCGGCGCGCACGCATTCATACATTGATTGATCCCGCGCTCACATGCGCGTCTCGTCCCCCTGCGGAACATCCCCATGGCGACGGTCTTCTGTCTCTGCTCATCAGAATTAGAGAGATTTGCCCCCTGGGGTGGGGGGCGAACAGGTGGCGGGCAGTTGAACTCCACACAGCAAACACTCTCACAGGGGAGCGACTACTACTGCGACAACACACGCGCATACCGCCGCATGCACACAAATACTCCCGCAGTTAATCTCTTAATCTGAGCGGATTAGGACGCATACGCCCGCGGCAGAAACACGCAAACGCGCAGACGCACGCGTGATGGGAAAAGACCACGGCTTTACTGCGTTAAACAAACTCGCTCCTGTTCTAATGCCGTCAAAGCGGCACGCATGTATGCAAGGGGCGAATCTCACGAAACGCATTTCACACTGAATTCAAATGAAAGAAATTGCATTTTGCTTAATAAAAATTTACATTTTTTGAAAGTTTTTGTTTTGCAATCAGATATATATATATTTGCACATATATAAATAGATAGATAGATAGATAGATAGATCTATAAATTGTGTATATTTTAATTAAAATTAAAAATATATTTAAAGATTTTAAAAAATTTTTAGGAAGACATGCCAGAAAAAAATTGTTTTTTTTTTTTCATGTGCTGTTCAGTTTTGAGGTTGATTTTTGCTTTTTTTATTATTATTGTTATTTTTATTCAAATGAAAGAAACTGCATTTTGCGTAATGACTATATTTAAGTTTTTTGTTTTGCAGTTAGATACCCTTTTAATATATTTTTATTGTTGCAGAAAATTTACTTTAAAAAAAAAAAAATATATATATATATATATATATATATATATATATATATATATAT
Source organism: Labeo catla (assembly GCA_012976165.1). Classification (NCBI taxonomy): domain Eukaryota; kingdom Metazoa; phylum Chordata; class Actinopteri; order Cypriniformes; family Cyprinidae; genus Labeo; species Labeo catla. The sequence continues at coordinate 341,848 of VONZ01000352.1, forward strand.
GCACATATATTTGCAATTATTTATAAATTAAAAAAATCAATATTATTTATTTATATATTTTTATTTATTTATTTATTTATGTAATGTGAAATGTGTGTATATATATATATATATATACATGGCAGGACAAATAAGTGTTTTTTCATGCACTGTTACATTTTGAGGTCAATTTTGCTTTTTCAATTTATTAATTTTTTTTTTATTTTTTTTATTTTTTTTATTTTATTTTCCAGAACTTGTCTGCTTTCAGATTTTTGGAAAGACGACATCCTAAATACACATTTGAGTGTTGATTTAATCAATTTGTTATGTGTGTAGATTTCAGTCATCATACATATATACTGTATAAATATATATATGTATATATGTATATATGTGTATATATATATATATATATATATATAACCAGTAAAAAATATTTTCACCAAAAATAAAATAAATAATTATTTATAATTATTATATATATATAAATATATATAATATATAATATATATATTATTTTTTTATAATTATATATATATGTATATATATAATATATAATTTTTTATGTATTCCTAAATACACAATGAAAATCTATTTTCCTATTTTTTTTATTTTGAAAAGAGATATTCTGGAAGTGTATGCAAATTAGTGCATATTTAATTCTCTGATGCATCATTTGCATATATTTCAACAACATTTCAGAGTCTTAATATACTGTGATTAATCAACTGCGTGATGAGTGTGATGAGATCTAATAGTTAAAATTCATATCCTGTTGACCTGTATTATGTGAATTTATTATGAGAATCACTATTGAGAAGTAAATCATTCATATGCATTATACTAACAAAAGTATTTGCTTAATTGTCATTAAAATAATGGCAAATTCTTACAAATATGCTTTGATTATGCGAAACATAATATCTTTTTTTTTTGTCTGTTGAGTTTGAGGTGAAATGCGAGTCGTTCTTGTGAGATTCTGATTGGTGAAGCACGATTGCATGCTGAAGATCTTTGTGGTGACATGCAAACCTGTCGGCGTGTCTTTCAAACGGCGAGGGAATCAACTGATTAGCTTTGATTCCCCATTGTGTGTGTGAGAGGTCGAAGGGTTAGACTGGCTCCACCAGGCCTGAAGTATACAAGAGAGAAAGAGAGAGAGACTGGTTCTGTTGACCCTAGTAACACACACACACTAATCGGTAATACTGTCCTCGCTGCCCCCCTCCTGTTGCTTACTGTCACACACACTCCCCCTCCAAAATTTGGCTGGTCGGACTGCAGTCTGTCTGGTGCCAAGAATCAAATTTCAGACTCTCCTTCTCGAAGCCACATATAACCCTCGGAGAGGAGTCCCTCTGCCCCCTTTCCATCTATTATAGCCAGCTCTACTCTAAAAGACAGAGAGACGTTGTCCCGTCCGCTCTCTGCGCATTTGTCGTAAAACATTCCGAATGTCACCAGAGTTTTGTTTGATTGATGACGACGTGGAAGAATATCTGTTACTTTGACTGGAGTTTCTCGCACACATCCATTCATTGTTACTGTAGCGCCATGTATCGACGTAAAATCTACGCAGGTTTCTGAAATCAAACGCGAATCTCTAAATTTATACTTTATTTACTTTGTTCCATGTTAGAATTAACCAAATAAGATGATATTAATTGAATATAATACAACTGAATTGAACAACGTTGAGTCAGAGAATGTGAACTGCTATTGCAGTTGTTTTGCAATTGTGATCATTTTATGAATGCAACGTAATATCAAAGAGCTTTAGAATTTAGATTCTACATTTTTAAATAAAGTCTAAATTAAGTGCTAAATAACCAAACTTATAATCTTGCACTATTTTGTATTTTTTCTTGTTTGAAGATGCATCGTCTACCATCTGTGGAAGCCTGTTTTCGCCACTGAATAATAAAATAAAACAAGGCTTTTTTGTCTTTCTCAGGATTGTGAGATACAAACTCATTTTTGTGAGTTATAATGTGAGAATTGCATGATATTAACTCGCAGTTGTGAGACATAAAGTCCGAATTGCAAGATAAAAACTTTTTTCTTGCAAATGCGAATGTGTTTCTCGCAATTATGACTTTCTGTTGCAATTGTAAGTTTATATCTCGCAGTTCTGACTATTTTTTTCAGAATTGTGAGATATAAACTTGCAGTTGCGAGTTATAAAATCCAATTTTGAGGGGAAAAAATTACTGATATGTTCTCAGAATTCATTTATGACTCACAATTCTGACTCGCAATAAGTCGCAATTACGTTACGAAGTCAAAATTGCAATGTTAACTTGCATTTCTGAGAAAAAAAGTCTGAATTGTGAGTTTATATTTTGTGTTGCGACTTTATTCTGACTTTATAACTGGCAGTTGCAAGTTTACATCTCACAATTCAGAGAAAAAGGTCAAAATGGCAAGATATAAACTCAGAATTATGATAAAAAAGTCAGAATTGTAAGTTTATATATTGAATTGCGACTTTATTTGACTTTATAACTGGCAGTTGCAAGTTTACATCTCACAATTCAGAGAAAAAGGTCAAAATGGCAAGATATAAACTCAGAATTATGAGAAAAAAGTCAGAATTGTAAGTTTATATCTCACAATTCTGACTTTATGTCTCAGAATTGCAAATTTATTCTGACTTTATAACTGGCAATTGTGAGTTTGTATCTTACAATTCACAGAAAAAGGCCAAAATTATAAACAAAGATATAAACTCAAAATTATGAGAAAAAAGTCAGAATTGTGAGCTTATATCTTGAATTGTAACTTTACTCTGACTTTATAACTGGCAGTTGTGAGTTTCTGTATCACAATTCAGAGAAAAAGTTGCAAAATTGCGAAATATAAACTCATAATTATGAGAAAAAAAGTCAGAATTGTGAGCTTATATCTTGAATTGTGACTTTATTACTGGCAATTGCGAGTTTATCTCTCACAATTCTGAGGAAAAGAAGAATTGTGTGATAAAAAAGGGTAATTGCGTATTTTATTTTTATTCAGTGGCGAAAACAGGCTTCCATAACTGTCATATGTTTTGCTGTTTTCGACAGAATTAAAAGTAATAGTAAATAAAACCTTTTTCCATTTATTTTTTCTATAGGAATTTCAAACACTGTAAAAATGCTGCTGCAATTAGATGTAACAACTTAACATTTGTTGAGATAACTAAATCCACTACCTATCCAACTTAACTGAAGTTAACTAAGCTTAAAATTTCAAGTCATGCATGAACACTTTTTTACTTTTTAAAGTTGAATAATTACCTACTCTAATGTCAAATTTTAACATGTCATAACTAATTGCAGCAAGAATTTTTTACAGAGCAGAATTCTTTAATAAAGAGAATTTCAGTAAAATTTCAAAAGAACATTTTGGTTCCACTTTACAATAAGAATTCATTTGTAAACATTAGTTAACTACATTAGTTAACATGAACAATACTTGGTTAAGATTAAGTTCAACATTTACTAAAATCAATGGTTGCTTTTTAAAATCAAAAGTTGTGTCTGTTAACATCAGTTAATACATGCTGTAAAAATAAGTTGTGCATTGCTATTTCATGTCAGTTAATGCATTAATGTTACCGAATGAGACCTTATTGTAAAGTGTTATCAAATTTTAAATAAAAATTCTTCAGTAAAGCCTGAACCAAACTTTGACTGAAAGTATATTAAAATTTGAGAAAAAAGGCAAGTGATGTCAATCAAATTAACAACTGTGCAATACTAAAAATTAAATGCATTGCTTATTTTTGTTCTTGCTGTCAGTGTTTACCTGTTATGTATAAAATTGACTTATTTCATTTCCGTAATATAATACACATTTGCTTAAGTAATGACTAAATAGCTATTTGCCTATTGGTTAACATTACTGAATGGCCTGAATGACCTCAATGGAAAATCATTTCAGAGGAACAGCAAGCTTTACTTTCTTTTTATAAATGAAATATGACTTTTTGCTTCTCTAATAATATGCACTGGTGAATTGTGCAGAATAAGCCCAGGAAAATGATCAAGAAAGCACAGAACATTCCCGTTGTCACTTATTTTCTGTATAGCAACATCAGATCTAAAAACGAGTGACAGAAATACTCTCCGGCTTTTATCATTGTCTCACGTGAAACAAAGCGGATAATTTAGCGGCCACATTAGCGGTGCTATCGGGCAGAGTTTGATCTCGGAGGTAAATGTGAACATGTGTTCGGGGAAACGGTAAAGAGTAATCTCTTACCATCAGTGAGCTCAACACATGCACATGTGTGCGGGATTGCATGTGTTTATATGCGCCTACTGTTCTCAATGGCTATTATTCTTAGACGGAGGCATTACTCACTAAATTTTCCATACTATGGCCTATTCTCATTTAGCCTTGACTTACTGGACGTGTTAAATGTGCTCGTATTTGCGTGCTAAATTTTGCTTCGCCTTTTGATGTGATGCCAGACACAATCCCCAGATATTTGAGCACTTTTGCCCCCAACTTGACTGTTGTGAATAAGTGCATGTTGCTGTGCACAGTGCAGTCCATGCATTTTTTAAATGAATAGCATTTTGAATTACAAATATGTTAGAATTAAAAAATTTTTGAGATTCAATGGACGATACAATCTGTCTGTCTGCTCAAAGAGTCACATGATCAGCTTACGGAATTGTTACAATGTTTCTTTGTTTTTAGAATGTTTCAAAATTCAAAAGTTTCAGATTTGGAATCCCGGGTTTTCCGTGTGGTCTCTGAGACGTTTGGACCTCACAGTAGTTGTGTGGTGGGAAACTATGTGTTGTGTGTGTGTGTGTCTGTTCTATTCTATCACTATTCGTCTGATGGGGTGCTGAGACGGCTGTGTTAACATGTGGTGTCCCTGTTTCTTTTGTCTTTCTCTCTTTATCCCTCGTTCTTTCATCTGCTAGTCTTTCATGTGAGTGCGCGCGCCGTTCGCTCGACAGCCCGTGTGTTCAGCACAAGAGGAGAAGCTTTAAGCCCGGAGATCAGCCGCCTTTGAAACTGATCCGGCCTGCCACAAATATACCCACTTTTATCTGCACACAGCACATACCTGCCCGTTAAAATAACCGCGTTATTATCAGAGCACTCGGAGGTGTTTGCCTGTTTCTGGCTGCGTGTATCCGACGCGCACGACGCTCCGTCCTAATGCGAGAGCATTTCTGACAGTTGTAGTTCTTGGAGCGCTTTGTTCTCTTTCCAAATGCGAAGCCCCTCTCATGTGAATGAATTTTCATATCAGAGTACACGTCAATATGGGTTTTTTAGCTACTAATTATTAAAAGTTTACTTTTAGTCCTTTCCATTCTTAGTCTGTTGGCAATTTTTATTTTATTTTTTCAAGTGTAAACCTCACTAATTTACTTGCAAGTAACATTGTAAGGGAAATTTTGAAAAATAAACTTAATTCAATGTGTATTTACAGATGAGGTCAAAAGTTTACATACACCTTGCAGAATCTGCAAAATGTTAATTATTTTACCAAAATGAAAGGGATCATACAAAATCCGTGTTTTTTTTTTATTTAGTACTGACCTGAATAAGATATTTCACATAAAAGATGTTTACATATAGTCCACAAAAGAAAATAATTGTTACATTTATTTTTTTATTTTTCTAAATGATCCACAGCTGTGTTTTTTTTGTTTAGTGATAGTTGTTCATGAGAGAAAAAATCCAGAAAAATATTTCAGGTCCCACAAATTCTTTGGTTTTTCAGCATATTTGTGTATTTGACTCCTTTCCAACAATGACGGTATGATTTTAAGATCCATCTTTTTACACTGAGGACAACTAAGGGATTTATATGCAACTATTACAGAAGGTTTAAATGTTCACTGATGCTTCAGAAGGAAAAATGATGCATTAAGAGCTGGGGGGTGAAAACTTTTGAACAGAATGAAGATATGTATTTTTTTTTTGTTTTTCTAATTTTGCCTATATACCTTTTTTTTTTTTGCCTATGTATCATATTTTAAAATTTAGTACTGCCCTTAAGAGGCCACAGAAGATACTTACATGTTTCCCAAAAGACAAAATAAGTTAAATTTACCCTGATCTTCAAATTCTAAAAGTTTTCACCCCCAGCTCTTATGGTGAAATATCTTATTCAGGTTAGTACTAAATAAAAAAAAAAAAATAACATGCATTTTGTATGATCTCTCTTATTTTGGTAAAATAATTAACATTTTGCAGATTCTGCAAGGTGTATGTTAACTTTTGACCTCAACTGTAATTTTATAAAACTGTATATTGTTTTTATTGTTAGTAAATTTTTGTTTTAAAATGTACTCTTTTTTTTCTTATTATATATTACATTTATTTAAAAGTGTTTACAATAAGGACCCATCAGTTGACATTTTATTTGACCAGTTAGCAATTAATCTTTTAGTATACTTTTTCTTTCTTAATGTTAATTAACTGTATCTTTGCTAAACTTGTCAATGTTTAATTTTAATAATGTTAACAAAATATTAATATACATTGAAATCAACATTATCTTATCTAAACAAGCCAAAAATACCTATTATGAATATGTCTTTGTGGTGTATTTCTGGTTTTTAAATATACTGTATACATTTTTCCCACTAGATATAAACCTTTAAAGAAAGCAATAAAAGTTTTGCATTATTAGTAATTGTCCTGATGACAGTGCTGACAGCATCTCTTTTTATTTCTCGTAAATTCTCAGATTTAATTTCTTTTTCAGGGCCGAATCCAAAATGACTCAACAGATTCCAGACCCTCATCCTCTGATTCCACGCAAATACTCCAGCACGTCATGTTCGTCTCCGCCAAGCGCCGCGCGACGCCTTTACAGAAACCTGTCTGGAAAGTTCCGCACAGCCAACCTGGCTATGGATGATACGGCGCTCCCGAGCCAGTCAGACAAGGACCATTCGCACAAAACCACCATGGTGAGATGCAAACACTTCAGCAAGAACTATGCAATAACAGAAACCAAAATAGCCTTGCACGACTATTGCATTTTGACTTGTTCAACATATAAAGCAACTAATCACAACTGATGATGCTTTAACCATATTGCAACTCAAAAATCATGTTTAGTCAAAAATGGCATTGGTATACTTCATGCATGCATGTGTTTGCATGCATTTTTCTATGCATGCACGTCTAGTTCCAGGGAAACGTGGCTCTGTTTGAAGCCGTGGAGCATCAGGAGCTGGACGTCGTGGAGTCTCTGCTGAACACCTTCAGTCTGGAGGAGCTGGACTTAAACACACCCAACAGCGAAGGGCTGCTGCCGCTCGACATCGCCATCATGACCAACAACGTCCCCATGGCCAAACTTCTGCTGAGAGCCGGGGCCAAAGAGAGTCCCCACTGTGAGTACACGCCCCCTGTGATCAAACGCGTGCAGCACGAGCCCCACTTTATGAATCATAAACCATACATCTACAGATGTTTGCCACATGCTGTACATTACAATAAAGCAGTAGTGGCTCATTGCTTCAATCAAACGGCGGCAGCAGCAATTTGATATGGTATGCGACACCAATGATCAAAACATAATGTCAGTTTTTTTGCCACTTTATATGGTATGTTTGGGAATGTCCAGGTCATATTTCATATTAAAATCAAATAATAAAAATATTTCATTTAATATAGAAAAATATGCACATTATATTCTATTATGTAATTTTACAGTATTATACTATTATATTATATTATATTATTCTATATTAAATGCATGAAGAACATGAAGTGTAAGCATTAAGATTTAGCATTATAACATTATTGAAGCAGTTTCTCATTCTTATTTCTGTATTTTTGAATGAAATTATACTATAAATTATTATTTTATTGTAAATAATCATGTTGTAAATTATCATGGTAGTATTTGCTGCTCTGAACTTAATTCATGTTGATACTTTTTTTTGACATTGCAGTAATGCAATTTTTATGTGCTTTTGTCATTTTTATTTTTCAATTTTTAATTTGATTGCTTTTTAAATATATATTACTCTTTAAGTTTAAAGTTTCCAGATAGTAATTCACTTATTTAAATTAGTTGTAAAGGTAAAAAAAAAAAAAAGAAATTAGGCTATAAATTATTATTTTACTGTAAATAATGATATTGTAAATTGTCATTGTAGTATTTGCTGTTCTGAACTTAATTCATGTTGATAAAAAAATAATAATAATAATTGCGAATGCTATATAGAAGTAAGAAAAATATATATATTTTTTTACATTACAGTAATGCAATTTTTATGTGCTTTTGTCATTTTTAATTGTATTGTTTTTTAAATATATATTACTCTTTCTTTTTAATTTTTTTTATCACATTTTTATTCCCAGCTAGTAATTCACTTATTTAAATTAGTTACAAAGGTAAAAAATTGTATTTAGTTTAAGACTACTAGTTATATTTTGTCTATTTCAGCTGTACTAAACATAACAAAAATATTACTAACTTAGGTTTAGTGTTAGTTAATGATAATAATGATAATGCTCATTATATTTTATTATAGAATTGTACAGTATTATTATATTATATTATATTATATTATATTATATTTGCATAAAGAACATGAAGTGTAATTTTAATTATAAGATTATTTAAGCAGTTTCTCATTCACAGTATTATTATATTGTATTATATTGTATTGTATTGTATTATATTATATTATATTTGTATAAAGAACATGAAGTGTCATTATAACATTATTTAAGCAGTTTCTCATTCTTATTTCTGTGATTTAAAAAAAATTATACTATAAAATATTATTTTACTTTAAATAATCATGTAAATTATCATAGTCGTATTTGCTGTTCTCAACTTAATTTATGTTGATTTAAAAAAAGATTTAATTGCCATTACTATATTCAAGCAATGCATTTTTAGGGAAAAGTTTTCATAAAAATGTAAAAATCTGAATAATAATGAATACAAGCTCACATTGGGGTGGAATATGGTAAAATATTAAATAAAACCTTTAAATATTAACCACATCTTGATATTTGAATCCGTTTGCTTATTAAATATATTAGAGTGGTGAACATGGCTCATTCATAACTCAGTTTTATAGCACGCATGTAAAATCTATAAATAATTTTTACTGAAGTTTAACTTTACACAAACACAGTGTAGATTGTACAGTTATATGATTGGGAATAAATTTAGCTTGAAGCCTTAGGAGGAATTTTCAGTGGAATTAGTTTGACTAATCACATGAAAAGGGTTTCGGTGCCACCCACACATGCAAATAAAATATTAAGGTCATAAACATTACTGTACACAATAAAGAAAAAAACAAGCCATCTTTACTGTCTTATCTTTTTTTTCTTCAAATGAAAAACCTAAAACTGTGTTCCTGGGTTAAACATTTTGAAAAATCAAAACTCAGGTTTATTTTCCATTATTTGTTTGCAGGTATTTGTTTAGTGTGTTTTTTGTTTATTCTCTAGTTCTGAGTCTTGAAGGCAGAGCAGCTCACCTGGCCTCGCTGGTGCAAGAGGCGGAGCATCGCATAGCAGAGCTGGTTGCCCAGGTGACGGGGGAGGAGCCTGGGGAGAGGGAGGAGTCAAACAGGGAGAGACAGCTAAAAACGTGGGAATGGAAGCTCCGCCTCTACAAGCGCATGCAAACGGGATACACACACGCCAGTAAGCAACACACACACACACACACACACACACACCCCTGAGGTTACAGCACCCATGTGTGACACTCAATGTGTGATTGTGTTGATTTCAGGTCCTCCTGAGCCTCCCAGCGTCGTTCATCTGTCCGTCAGCAGTAGCACCAGTCTCAGAGTTTACTTTCAAGAGCCTCTCTGTCACAACTCTGCTGTTATTACCAAATACCGCGGTGAGTGACCCCTGACCCCTGACCCCTGTTTTAAGGCTGATTTAGATGATACCACTGACTAGTCACAAGTTACCATATAAAACAAATAGCACACAATACACCAGGACACAGTTTGTTTCACCATACTGAACAAGCACAGTTGAAACCACATGACGTGTGACTAGTAAACACAGCATGGCATGGTGGTGGAACTAGTTGACTAGTCATTGCAGCGCGGTCTGTGCATCTGCTGAATGACTCCTTGCTTCTATGTTTCTCAGTGAGCTGGAGCAGCGTTCCTTCATTTACTCCATTACTGGGTGAGATGGTCATTGAAGACGTGACTCATCTCCACTATGACATCACTGGACTTCCAGCGGTTAGTATGTGGAGTAAAACATACCGCAAACAATATTACCACAGCTGTACAGCTCCAAAAAAAACTAAACAGCACCAGAAAGATTCATAACATACAACTTGTGCACTGTATTTTAGCCGTTTGATAGCTTTGTGTGATCCGATCTGAAATTAAAGTTGTTTGTGACCCGCTTCATCTTTGTGAATCACTGACGCAGAAATGTATTTTTAGTTTTATGAACGAAAGTTTTATGAATGAAAGAACAGACGTTTTAAGAAAGCAGTGGTTCTTAACCACCAGAGAGCCTCAGCAGACTTCCAAGGGGTCCTCAAGATGACTTAAAATTATTTAAAATAAGACAAAGCAAACATTAAAATAGCTAAAGCAAGCTATTTCTTCTTTTAATTTACCCCTTCAACAGCTTCATTTTAAAAGTGTTATTTGAAGTCATGTAAAGTAGTACAATCATAAAACATTTATATACACATTTTCCTCAAAAGATTTCTTTTAATGTCCAACAGAAGGAAGGCCAAGTAAAAGATTTCTGAATTTATAAGATTTCATTGATTAATATTAATTTTCCTTTGGTATGTCAGGAGGAATAAAAAAGTGTTTTAGAAGTATAGAATATTTTGGAGAAAGATTATGAAAACAAAATTTTAGTAACTTGTGCACAAGTGTTAAGCAATGTTAATGTGCTGTCAGTGTTTTAGTAATTTTGCTATGTGCTTTTGTCATTTTTTAAATTATTTTGTTATAGACTAGATTAGATTAATTAGATTTATTTTTAGTGAACTTAAACATTTTATTTCATTTTTTTTGTATTTGTAAGTTTAAGTTTTTCATGTATTTATAATTTTATTTAATTTTATGTAAGCTTCATTTCAAGTAACAAAAACTTTTTTAATTTTAAACTTTTAAAATTTTTAAATTGTTTTCATTGGTTTTGTAAGAGAACACCAGTGAACAAACTGCAAAAAAGAAAAAAAAAAAATATATATATATATATAATATTATATATATATAAAGTTTACTATAAAATAATTGTTTTTTTATTTAATACTCCCTATTTATTTTAAAATATGATAGTATTACCACACTTTATTGTTTTGTTTATGTATGTATAGTTATATCTAATGGGTCACACTATGTGCAGTGTGCAAAACAAATCTCAATGTACTCTTGTGAGAACCAGGCTAAAAAACTTAAGGAATTAAACATCATATTTTTAATAGAAGGTTGTGTTAAATACAGCATCAGTCACAGATCTGTCTCTCGTTTCAGGGTACATGCTGTTATGTCCAGGTATCAGCATATAACATGAAGGGATGGAGTTCACCTCAGATATCTGAACCTGCTTGTGCTACAGTCTCAAGTGAGTACATACACGCACACACACACACATTCAACAACAACAAACAGGACAGATGTTAGTCACGTTTTGCCTTCTAAGAAGTTGCATGACATATAATGTGTATGTGTGTGTATACGTGTGTCCTCATTTTTATGTTCGTGAGGACAAGCCCTCCTTTTCTCCCACAGATTTTAGGGCTCTTTTACGTCGAGTGTGTGTGTGTGTGTTTTGAGCATGCTAATTTAAATGTGTGTGTTTGTGTTTTCCATTTCGACTCCCTCTGGAAATATTTGCATGTCTGTGAGAAGCTGTAAAGTCGCAGACAGAACGGCTCTTATACACCAACTCAAACACACTCTCTCACACACACACACACACACACACACACTTGTTGTCTCCCTCTACAATTCACGCTCACATACACACGCCGTTTTACGGCCGCACGCAGAAATGGTTTTAACTCAATTTCTCTTATTTACATGATGTTTGCGTCCTTTTTTCCACTCACTCTATCTCTTTCGTAACACACGTGCACACACACACGCTCATGGTGAGGTTAGCCGGCTGAAGAGAGGGTCTGTGTTGGACATTCCCGGAATAGAGTGTCCATGTTTTCCCTGCTTCCTCAGGAACCAGCCTGCAACCAACACACCGTCAGAACATCATCCTGTTTACCGTGCTGAGAGTGTGTGTGTGCCTGATTCAGGGATACAAGGCCAATACCAGAAGACTTACTGCCAGATTAGCATGCAAACATTACATAATTGCATAGTTTTTCTTTGGTAATAAACATTTACATAGCAACTACAAAGCAATGCCCTGGCAACCTTTTTCAACACCCTAACAACCAGTCAGAACACCTTAGTAACACCTTAGCAACCACGTTTAATACTACATTCTACAACCTCCTAGTAACAGCCATTGCCACAAGCATTGTCCTGGCATCGTTTGTCAACACTCTAGTAGCTACCTGAGCACCTTAGCAACAACTTAGAACACCCTAGTAACGCCTTAGGAACCACCCACAGCACCATAGCAACTACCAATAAATGCCCTGGCAACCTCCTTCAAAACTTTAGCAACTGCTTAGAAAACCATAGTAATGATTTTGTAAACACTTAAAACACCATAGCAAACACCAAACAATACCCTGGCAACCTCCTTAAACACCCTAGCAACAATCTAGAACACCTTAGTAATGCCTTAACAACAACTTAGTAACCACCCCAAACACCATAGAAATCACCAAACAATGCCATGACAACCTCCTTCAACACCCTAGAAAACCACCCAAGCACCCTAGCTGGCAACAATCTACAACACCTTATTTACGCCTTAGCAACCACCCACAACACCATAGCAACCACCAAAAAATGCCCAGGCAACCTCCTTCCATACCCTAGAAAATCACTCTAACAATCTTAAACTCCCTAGTCAAAACTTAGCAACTACCAAGAACACCCTAGTAACAGCATAGCCATAGCAACCCCCAAGTAATCCCCTGGGAACGCTAGCAACCACACAGAAAACCTTAACAACGAGCCAGGAAAAAACAGCAACCACCTACCAATGCCCTGGTAACAATTCACAACACCCCAGCAACTGCATAGCAACACCTTAGCATTGTGCTGACAACTTATGCATGGACAAACACCGTTTACCATAGGAAATCACTTAGCAACCATCCACAACACAATAGCAACCACCTAGCAATGCCTTGGAAACTACCCACAGCACCTTAATAACTGCGTAGCAACACCTTAGCGTTGCTCTGGCCACTTTTGCATGGGGGAAAAACATTTACCATAGGAAATCACCTATCAATCACACACAACACAATAACAATGCAACCACCTAACAATGCCCTGGAAACTACCCACAACACCTTAGTAACTGCATAGCAACACCTTAGCATTGTGCTGGCGATTTTACATGGACAAACAGCAGTTACCATAAGAAATCACCTAGCAACCATCTAGCAATGCCTTGGAAACCACACACAACACCTTAGCAAATTCATAGCAACACCTTAGTATCGTTTGGGAATTTTGCATAGGCAAACACCAGTTACCATAAGAGATCACCAGGGAAACACCAAGAATAATATAGCAACCACCAAGCAATGCCCTGAAAACCACCCACAACACCCTAGCAACTGTATAGCAACACCTTAGCATTGTTCTGGCAAAGTTTAAATGGACAAACACCATTTACCATAAGAAATCACCTAGCAGCCATCTAGCAATGCCCTGAAACTACCCACAACACCCTAGCAACTGCATGGCAACACGTTAGCATCATTCTGACAATGTTTGCATGGCAAACACCAGTTACTATAAGAAATCACAGAGGAAACACCCACAATACCCTAGAAACTGCATAGTAACACCATAGCATTGTTCTGGCAACTTTTGCATGGGGAAAACATACTATATAGAAACTATAGAAATCACTATAAGAAATCACATAGTAACCACCTACAACACCTTAGCAACCATGTAACAATGCCCTGAAACCATCCACAACACCCTAGCAACTCGATAGGAACACCTTAACTTTATTTTGCAAGTTCTTGCATGGGCAATCACCTGTTACCATAAGAAATCACCAAGGAAACACCCAGAACACCATAGCAACCACCTAGCAGAGCCCTGGAAATCACCCACAATACCCTAGCAACTGCAGAGCAACACCTTAGCATTTTTCTGGCAACTTCTGCATGGGGAAAAAACATTTACCATAAGAAATCACCTAGTAACCACCCACAACCCCATAGCAACCATCTAACAATGCCCTGGAAACCACCCACAACACCCTAGCAACTGCATAGCAACACCTTAACATTGTGCCAGCAACTTTTACATTGGCAAACACCATTTTTGAAAGAACACCAGCTTTGAAAGACCTTCAGATTTTTCATATGCATCTGTTGTTTATACCCATGATGCATTGGTCTCTGTCTGTGTTTCTGTAGGTTGGAGGGAGGTGGACGGCCTTCCGCCCCGCCAGCAGGGTCTGAAAGAGGCATTAGAGCAGCTCCTGGGGCATATTAAAGGAGCGCACCGTCACTGTGCCTGCCATGGTAAACACTCAGTCACACTGGACCTGAATGAAACCCTCCTAATTCACGCCGAGCCACAGCCACAAATATTACAGCATTTTAAAACAAATGCTGAGTTAATATTTCGGAGGGCTGGAGTATGCAGGTCTCTGCGGGGCGATGCCAGGGATCCTGTTTGTTGGTTTTAGGGCATTAGCGCTGAGGGCTTTTTCACTGAGTTAAAGGAGATAAATTAGACTGGACTGTAGTAAGTAAAATACATACACTATGAATAAATCACCATTTGCTCACTTCTGTCTCAACACTGGTCATTAAACTCTAATTAAACTAGAAAAGGGCCTTTAGAGAAACACAATCTTCACCCACTTCTCACTGCTGGCTGTAGCAAATACCATTAGTGATTTATCATTTCATCTGAAAGCTAAAACTGCACATCTGTATTTCTCTACATGACTGTCAGTGACCTCTCTGTGTGTTTAGAACAATGCAAAGCCCCGTCGAACACCAGGAAACACTCTGTGTCTAAAAGTCTGAGGCATCTCTTCCAGCCCACCAGCAAATTTGTCAAAAATCTGAAAAGGTGAGAGAAAACAACAACAAAACAGCAGAAATGGCTGCTGCTGCAATGTTGGATGCTCTCAACACACCATGTCTTGCATTATCTATGCTATTCTCTCTCTTCCTCTCTGCAGAGGCCTTTATATGGCCTGTATATTTTACAAAGATGAAAACGTTCTGGTGACTCCAGAGGATCAGCTGCCCGTCGTTGAGGTGGACGACTCGTACAGCTGTCACGCACAGGATTTACTCTGGTTCACAAAGGTAATAAAGTGGTGCACCCTCTGTTTAGCCTTGTAATAATCACTGAAAAGTTTTGTGATAGTACTTGTTTGGTAAGGTGCATTGCCACCAGTTTAGTTTGTAGTCACATTTTTAGTTAATATATGTCAGTCATAAGGGTCCATTTTTTAAAATTGAGATTTATACATAATTTGAAAGCCTTCCACTGATGTGTGGTTTGGCCGAGATACAGCTATTTGAAAAAAGTGCAAAAAAATAAAAATATTGAGAAAATCGCCTTTAAAGTTGTCCAAATGAAGTTCTTAGCAATGCATATTACTAATCAAAAATTAAGTTTTGATATATTTACAGTAGGACATTTACAAAATATCTTCATGGAAAATGATTTACTTAATATCCTAATGATTTTTGGCATAAAAGAAAAATCGATCAATTTTTTGGCTATTGTTACAAATATACCCATGCTACATATGACAGGTTTTGTGGACCATATATATATATATATATATATATATATATATATATATAGATATATATAGTTATTTCATTATAATTAATTACTTAATTATTAATAATTATTATTTGGTACTTAATTATTGTATTAAGTTGGCAATATAAAAATGTAAAAATGTAATATAAAAACTACATTAATATTTTGTAAAATATCTATTTTAATAATTTATGTATATATCATTTATTTTATATAATTTGGCAATATATTTATATAATAAAAATATGTATTATTTATGTAAAGATTAAGTGTAACTAATAAATTACACTTATTTCACATTGTTAAAAAATAATATATAAAAAAACAAAAATGGAATATAGAAACTAAACAAATATGAAATATAAGGACACATTTCTATAAAAAATGTAAATATGTATTTTATTTAGCATATTTTACATTATTTACATGACATTTAAGCATATATAAGATTATATGTTTTTCTGTCCAAGTTTTTTTTTTTCAAAATTTTGTTAAAATGCTACATATATATATATACTTATATATATATATATATATATATATATATATACTATATATATATATATACTTTATATATATATATATATATATATATATATATATATCTATATATCTATATATATCTATATATATATACTTATATATATATATATATATATATATATACACACATTTAGCTTTAAATGCCCATTTTGGGGCATTGTTACATTACTTTCATGACATATAAAGACATTTAAAAAAATAAAAAATAAAAATATATATATATCACATGAAGAACTTCACATTATTAAATAGAATACAATTTAATTTAGATTAAATATAACAAATATATTAAATGTATTTCACATTGCTAAAGAGCTTGGATGTTAAAATCCAACTAAATTCACTAAAATGCATCACACAGAATCATACAGTATTAACATTTGAAGTTTAAACATTGTCTCCATGGTGACGTGCATTGACAGGTGTCACATCTGTGGGAGGAGCTCACCTGGATGCAACAGTGCATCAGTCCTGCACACGCCTCCAGTTCCTGCACGCTTCAGACGCGCCTCAAACTGCTGCAGGCGGCTGCACAGCTGCAGGTGAAGTCCACATTCACTAACAGTAAAAATGCATCATGCTAACCAAACCTCTTAGTGATTTGCATCATCAAGCTGTCGTTAAAGTTGAGATTTATTTACACTCTAACATATATCTTGAGGTAAAGCTGATTTTGATTCATTGTGCAGGCGCTGCTCAGCACCGTGGATCTGGGACAGGTATATTTTGAGCCCATAAAGGACAAGAATGGTAACGCGGTGTTGGTGCTGATGAAGGATGTGAGCACATGCGCGCCGCTGGAAGGCGTACGTTGGATTCCCGTCAGTAAATTCCAGCTGCAGCGTAGATCTTCCTCTTCTTCATCAGACGAGCCCAGTGCACTAGAGACACTTCTCACCACACTGCATGTGAGTGCTTTAAACACTGAAACACTGTGGATGTGTCACAGACACAATAACTGCTCCCTTTTACGTACAGAAATTCAGTAAAATTGTGAAATATTATTACAATTCAAAATATCTGTTTTCTATGTGAATATATTTTAAAATGTAATTTATTCCTGTGACGCAAAGCTGAATTTTCAGCATCATTACTCCAGTCTTCAGTGTCACATGATTAGAAATCATTCTAATATGCTGATTTGCTGCTCAAGAATCTGATTATTATCAGTGTTGAAAACACCTGTATTGCTTTGATCATGTGACACTATAGACTGGAGTAATGATGCTGAAAATTCAGCTTTGATCACAGAAATAAATTACATTTTAAAAGTTCTTTCAAATTGTAATAATATTTCCCATTTTTGAGCACATAAATGCAGCCTTGGTGAGCAGAAGAGACTTTAATTAAAGCATGTACGAATCATAACATTTCAAGTACTGTATATTTATGTACAAAACTCATTTTTAGAATAATGAGAAACATAAATTCAGTCTAGCGTGTCCAAACCTATGAATTTAGACAGTCATTTTGTTGCCAGGACGCGTCGTGCCTGGTTTGACGTCAAACACCATTGAGTTTCTAGTGTCTCGTTATTGACGTCAAGCCTGGCGTGACTCATTTTGATGCGGTGTATTTAATTTCAGAAAGCATTATGAATTCGAAACAACTTGGGAGAGAAAATTACATAATTTGTTCATCTTTGGGTGAACAAATGCTTTAGCTCAACAGGTTTCAGACTCTGAATCCAAAGGCTGAAAATAAGTGGAAAAAAAACATTTAGCGGCCGCTAGCTTCTGTATTCCTCGCTCTTGTTCCTGGAGTGCCGTGAATTGTGGGAGTATAACAGTAGCATTGTTCAGCTGATGATTTAGTCTGAGCGCTGTAAACACTTCACCCGCCGCTGATCGTGTGTTTGGAACGGCTCTGGCTCGGGAACATCAGCCTCTGTGTCAAAATGATGTTTTGTCTGAGCGGCTCAGATTTTCCCTGCGTTGAAGCCTTGTGTGTGCGCGCGTGTGTGTGTGTGTGTGTGTGTGGTGAAAGTGGTTCCACAGCTCAACAACCACATGGCTCCAGAGTCAGTCTCTCAGTCAAATAGTTTAGAAATGATAAACGTGGGTCAATTTAGGGCTATTGCAGGAAGTTCTTCATACCTCTGTGTGTGTGTGTGTTTGACTCCACACAGAATGTTCCAGACACTGTGTATCTTGTGTGATTAAATTTAAAGTCGTATTTTACCTCCAAATCTAAAGAAAAATAAGAAATTATTATTTTAAATTAAGAAAATGAAGCTGATTTTTAAGACATTATTTAAGATGTTTGGATTTTGGTTCATTGCTTTGCAAATGAAATATATATATATATATACATGCATATGTGTGTTTGTGTGTGTATATATCTCCCTCACATTATAGTAATAAGAATAAAAAATATATATATATAAAAAAAGTGTAATTGTCTAAAAAAAAATGAGTAAAAAATGTGAATTTAGATTTAAAAATTTAATTTAATTTAAAAAAAAAATAATTGTCATAAAAATAATGTCACATCGCAAAATAATCCTAAAAAAACACATTCATTTTATTTATTTATTTATTTGAACAAAAAAATTTTGCAAAGCAGCCCTGATCAGTCCTGGGTTTTTATTTTGCAGTAACATTTATTTGGCTGTACATTTTCCTGCTTAATCAAAAATATATCCATGGACGTAAAGGAAAAAGTTGAAAAAAGCTGATATGAGTTAACATTATTTTGTTACTTACATAGTGTTTTAATGTCACTTTTGATCAATTTACATTTTTAATTAAGAAAATGAAGCTGATTTTGAAGACATTATTTAAGATGTTTGGATTTTGACAATATTTATATATATATATATATGTATGTATGTGTGTGTATTTTTTTTTCTTTTCTGTTGTTATTATTATTATTAATTATATTTCTTATTACTGTTTGTACTGTTTGTGTTTGTATAGTAATGTTTTTTTTGTTTGTTTTTTGTTTTTTGTTTATTAGAAGAAATCAGCAGTTCAACAAATATGCCTTATGTGTAAATACTGTGTAAATATATTACAGGAATTTTTTTTAGATAAAATTTTAAAAATTGTAAAATTTATTTTATAAATAAAATATATATTAATTGACCTGTAATATTTTTTTAATGTATACTTTTTGCATTTTGCAATGGGTAAATACTTTACAAATGAAATGTGTGTGTGTGTTTGTGTATGTATATAGTTATAGTAATAAGAATAAAACAAAAAAATATATAAAAAAGTGTAATTGTCATACAAAATGTAATAAAAAAATGTGCATTTAAAAATGTAATTTAATAAAAAAAAGTTTAATTGTCATAAAAAAATCTTAATCAAAATAATCTTAAAAAACACAAAAATTTTATTTATTTATTTTTTTGAAAGAAAAATAATTGCAAAGCAGTCCTAGGTTTTGATTTTGCAATAAAGTCCATTTGGCTGTACATTTTCCTCCTTAATCAAAAAATATATCCATTGACATATAGGAATAAGTTAAAAACTCTGATATGAGTTAAGTTTATTTTTTTCATTTTCACACACCTTCCCAAGCGAACGGTCAGTTATTCACATATTCAGATTTATGTGAGCTTGAATAATCAGAATAAGGTATTCCAGAGAAGCAGTAATAACACGTCATGTTTATTTCACCTGTTTTTGGAATGAATTTCGATCCTGGACGTGTTCTTGACAGGTTTCATGAGATTTTCTACACGTTCGAGTTTTTCTAATGAGCTGTTGGTGTGCAGGAGAAGCTGGCATATCACCGGCGCAGCAGGAAGTGTCTGTCTCCGGGTTTGTATCTGGGTTACCTGAAGCTGTACACCTCAGTGGACCAGATCAGGATGCTCGTGTCACACAAACACCCAAACGTACTGTGCCACGTCAAAATACGAGACAACGGCCACGTCTCCAGGTATGACGCGTTTATGGTTGTTATGCACGCGGATGTCTTAATACCTGTGTGTTATTATTATGCATGTTTGTTTCGTAGAGAAGAATGGCAGTGGCTTCAGTCGCTGAGTTCGCTGGAGGATAGTGCGAAGGTGTGCGACGATGTCCAGAGCGCTCCACATCGCCTCCTACTGGACCTGCGGACCGCTGCTAAAGGTTTACTCGCCCACATCAACATTCCCAACCACCAGGTGTGTGCATTTACACATCCACACATAGGTACGCAATTAGTTTAATTGCACAAGCAAATGAATTCCGTTTATGTGGGAATTTAGCATTTTACAATCAGATTGACAATTTAATTGCAATTTAATGCATTCCTTTCTGAATAAAGTATTAATTTCTTTTAAAAAAAGTGCTATAATTTACCTTAAATAGTGGTTTAATGACATTAATAATCGATTTAATGCAACCTGTTCTGAATAAAAGTATTCATTTCTTCCCAAAATTGTCACAATGTACAGCAAATAGTGTTTTACTGTCACTTCTGATCACTTTAATAAAAGTGTTAATTTATTTTTAAAAATGTGCCCTAAATAGTGTTTTAATATCATTAATGATCGATTTAATGCGTCCTTTCTAAATAAAAGTATTCATTTCTGCAAAACATTGTCATGATGTACCATAAATAGTGTTTTACTGTCATTTTGATCAATTTCATGCATCCTTTCTGAATAAAAGTGGTAATTCCTTTAAAAAAGTGCCATAATGTACCACAAATAGTGTTTTACTGTCATAATGATCAATTTAAAGCATCCTTTCTGAATAAAAGTATTCATAAAAAGTGCTAGAATATCCTGCAAATAGTGTTTACTGTCACTTTTGATTCATTTAGTGCATCCTTATTGAATAAAAGTATCAATTTTCCTTTTAAAAAAAAGTGCCATAATGTACCACAAATAGTGTTTACTGTCGCTTTTGATCAATTTATGCATCCTTGCTGAATAAAAATATTAATTTTTGCAAAAAAGTGGCATAATGTACCATAAATATTATTTTTTTACTGTCACTTTTGACTGATTTAAAGCATCTTTGCTAAATAAAACTATTAATTTCTTTAAAAAAAGTGTCAGAATGTACCACAAATAGTGTTTTAATGTCACTTTTGATCAACTTAATGCATCCATTCTAAATAAAAGTATTAATTTGTTTTAAAAAGTGCCATAATGTACCATAAATGGTGTTTTAATGACATTAATGATCGATTTTAATGCATCCTTTCTTAATAAAAATATTCATTTCTGCAAAGAAATGGTCATAATGTACCGTAAATACTGTTTTACTGTCACTTTTGACAAATGTGATAAATCCTTTCTAAATAAAAGTAGTAATTTCTTTTTTTAAAAAAAAAGTGTCAAAATGTCCTGCAAATAGTGTTTTACTGTCACTTATAATCAATTTAAAAAATCCTTTCTGAATAAAAGTATTAATTTCCTCAACATAAATGTCACAGTGTACCACAAATACTGTTTTACTGTCACTTTTAATCAATTAAAAAAATTCTTTCTGAATAAAAGTATTTTTTAATGTACCATAAATGGTGTCTTAATGACATTAATAATCGATTTAATGCATCCTTTCTTAATAAAAGTGTTAATTTCTGCAAAAAATGGTCATAATGTACCACAAATAGTGTTTTACTGTCACTTTTGATCAATTAAATGCATCTTTTTCAATAAAAGTGTTATTTTCTGCAAAAAAAAGTGCCATAATGTAACGCAAATAGTGCTTTACTGTCACCTTTTATTAATTTAAAGCATCCTTGGGGCATAAAAGTATTATTTTCTTTAAAAAAAGTGCCATGATGTACCATAAATAGTGTTTTAATGACATTAATGATCCATTTAATGCAACCTTGTCTCAATAAAAGTATTATTTTTTTGCAAGAAAAAGTGTTTTACTGTCACTTTGGTTAATTTAATGCATCCTTAGGCCATAAAAGTCTTAATTTCTTTAAAAAAGTGCCATAATGTACCGCAAATAGTGTTTTACTGTCACTTTTTATTAATTTAATGCATCTTTGGGGCATAAAAGTATTATTTTGTTTTAAGAAAAAAAGTGCCGTGATGTACCATAAATAGTGTTTTAATGACATTAATGATCCATTTAATGCAACCTTTTCTCAGTAAAAGTATTTTTTTTCTGCAAAAAAGTGTTTTACTGTCACTTTTGGTTAATTTAATGCATCCTTGGGCCATAAAAGTGCCATAATGTACCACAAATAGTGTTTTATTGTCACTTTTGACCAATTTAATGCATCTTTCCTGAATAAAAGTTTTCGTTTCTTTTAAAAAGTCTCATAATGAACCACAAATAGTGTTCTAGAATTTAGAATAAAAACCTAAACCAATAAACTGATCTGAATAATCCAGAAATGAAGACTAGTTTAATCTCCAAAACCATGTGCCATATAAACCTATAAAGTAAAAAAATGATACTTTAAAGAACCTGCGATACTGCAAATACTAATATTTCTCCTTTTCCTCATCCGTCAGGCACAGGATTTCCGTGTGTATGTGAAGGAGGTAGTAGAGTTGGGAGGGGGCGTGTCCTTCCTGTTGCTCCTCCCACCGTGTGAGGAGGTGTGTTCTCCTCCCGGACAGAATCATCTCTGCTCGCCGCGCTCTGGGTTCTTCACCCTGCCGCTGCAAATCTTTGAATTAGGTGAGACCGAACACCTCAAACACGTTCACCCACATGCATCTTCTGTCCCGTCCCCCGCCGTGCGCTCACTCTCTGTCTGTGTAGTTCACTTCGAGGCGTACTGTCCCAGTTTCATCGGCCTGTACTGCCGCGTGTCGGCGCTGCTGGCTCTGGAGTCGCTGATGTCCCAGCAGACTTTGCGCGAGGCGTTCTCCGAGTCCGAGCTCTTCGCCGCCAAGCAGAAACATCAGCAGGTTGAGGAGTATTTGCAGGTATTTCTGTCCTCTGTGCAATTCAACACTGGCAGGCCGCCGCTCCAGTTCAGCTTTCATAGGTGTAACTGATGACAGTTAACCCGCAATAAAAATCAGAACAAACTGTTCAACTGCGGGCATTTACAGTATCATCTTTAATAGATCAGCCCATGTGATCAGTGTGCTGAGTCGTCTACTTTAAGACATTTAGGATTTATGTTTGACACTCTCCTATTAAACTACACTGATACACTGCAAAAAAGACCTTTTTTAATGAGTATTTTTGTCTAACTGTTCAGATGACATATCTAAATGAAAAAAATAATGTATTAGGTTTTTACTTTTTTCATTTGATCCTAAAAATTTTATTTATTCTGTAGTATTCTCACAAAAAAACAAGCCTTTATCTTGTGATATTCTGCTGTTTCTGCTATTCCTTATGTGTTCTTCTTAATTGAGTGTTTGGATCAGAATATCATGTTTATTTGTGTTGATTTTCAGCATTTGGAGGACCTGTGGCGCGATGCGCGGTGGATGGTGGTTCTCCAGTCGGCCCGGTATAAGCATCAGAGCTCTGGAGTGAGTCTGGGCTGGATTATAGACTTCTCCAAAGAGAGTATTCCTGAAAAACCAGCTTCCACTTCCTCTCAGATGGACTACCTGCCCTCACCGACCCCGTCACCGGAGAGCACACGCAAACACAACGGTGAGAGAGAGTGATCACAGAAACATCAGTCATCAGATCATCATGTTTGTAAAAATCCACAATTATTACTAATTCAGAAATAATAAAAATAACAATAATAATAATTTCAAAATAAAAACTAAATTGTTATATTATATAATTACAAATAAAAACTATGGTATTGTGTTGTAATATTTTACTGTAAAATAAAAAAATAGTATTTATTTTATTTTTACATTTTAATACTAATATTTGTGTCTCATTCTTCATTTTGCAGTGGAACAAAATTACTGTTATTATTATTTTTTGTTACAAAATTTTTATTTAATAAAATAAATTGTATATTTAATTTTTTTTATTTTATTTTTTAATCTTTTTATTTAGTTTTTAAGTTTGTTTCCCAAACTTTTTTGTCAGACAAAAAGAAAAAAAAATGGCTATGAAAATTCACACTTATTTCACTAATAAAAATAATATTATTAATAATAATAATAATAACAAAATAAAAATGTAATATTTTACTGTAAAATAAAAAAATGAGTATTTACTGAATATTTTTATTTTTACATTTTAATATTGATATTTATGGCTGTCTTTCTTCATTTCACAATGGAACACAAAATTATTATTATTATTGTGTTATTAGTTTTATGTAGTAATATTTATTAAATTTTTATTTAATAAAATACATTTTATTTATTTATTTATTTTTAGTCTTTTTATGTAGTTTTTAAGTTTGTTTCCCGAACTTTTTTGTTAGACAAAAAAAAAGAAAAAGATTTATATGGCTTTAAAAATCCACAATTATTACGTAATTCACAAATAAAACAAAAAATGCTATTTTGTTTATTTACAATATAATACTGTTACTGTATTGTAATATTTTACTGTAAAATAAAAAAAGGGTATTTATTAAATAATAAAGAGGATGGCTGTGTAATTGTGGACTTTGAGTTGTTTTATTTTTTTTTTTAAGCAAAATTTAATTTTATTATATTATTTGCATAAGTTAAAAAAAATCTTGAAGGAATTTTGGTAATATTTATTTACCCTTGTGTTATTCCAAATCTAAATGTTTTTTTTTTGCAGAACACAAAATTATTACTGTTATCATTATTTTATTATTATTTTTATGTAATACACTTTATTTAATTTTTATTTAATACATTTTATTTATTTTTAAAATTTTGTTATCTTTTTATTTCATTTTTATATTTTTTAAATTAAATAATTATTTTCTTAATTATAAACAAAAAAATATATATATATAATAAATAATAATATATAAATTGGGGAACTGGGGTAAGTAATGGTCAAATTTTAATTTTTAAGTGAACTATTCCTTTGAGAAGTCTCTTTTTCTGGCTTTCCCAAGATTCCCATGGTCTGTCGGATGAGGATAACTCATCGGAGGTGTTCCTCACCACCGATAGCGAGTACAGCTCCAGTGTGGCCCAGAGCACCAGAGAACTGGACCTGATTCCACCGTCTCCCACTAGCTTCAGATCTGTAACATCCACACACCCTTCCTCCTCCTCGCAGTCCTCGCCTCGATCCTCGCAGCCGGATGTGCTGCAGACCGGAGGAGGGATGAGCAGACGCGAACACGTGAACGCGTTCGATAGCGACTTCATCCTGCCGAGCCGTCAGATCGAACTGCTGCGGGTCACAGAGAAGAGAACGGCGCTGTGTGTCCGCACCAGCAGTCTGGAGTACCCGCCTCCCGTCTCCATGCCAACCACACCCACCAGCTCCTCCAATCAAAAGCAATGGACACGCCCCTCCTCCTTCGACCTCTGCTTCTCCGCCCTCGAGCCCCGCCCTGTGCCTGTGCGCACCCTATCGGAGGACAGCGGCGTCCAGCGACTCTCCGCCCACTCTGCCGGTTCATCCCCTCATAGGCCGTGCCACAGCACACTGAGAGTTTACCCACAATACCGCACCGGCCTACCCAAAGACACCAGTGTCAAAGTGAGTGATTGAGTTCAGATGAGCTCAGGGTGCTTTAGGGTGAATTTAAATTTAATTATCCCTACATGACGTTTTATTGGAATTGAAATAGAAATGACAGAAAGAGGAATTAAATTTAAACCTTAACATCCACAGGTTTTGTTTTATTTTTCATTATATTTTAATGAGTTATGCCGGTTTATTCCCTGATTTACATGTTAGACATGTTTCTCTAAACATTCTCTGAAGTAAACAAATTTATATTGACTAAATTCTGGCATATTTTAATCTAAATTATATTTATTAAATATATTAAAATATATATATATAGTACAGTTCATTTTGTTTATTTTAATGTAAATGTACTGGTTATTTTGACTACATTTTTGCATATTTTAATTGAAATTATATTTATTAAATATATTAAATGTATTTGTTAAATTGAGTAAATCCTAGCATTTTCAAAATTAAGTATTCTTTTATCATGGTCTGTTTTCTCTAATTATTATATATAAATATGAATATAAATGTATACCATATATTTAAATGCTTAATACTTTATACTAAATAAATTTTTAATTAGTTGCATTTAATATTTTTGGAATATTACATATAACCCAAAAGGCATGTGAATTTTACGGGACTTTTATTCAATTTTAGTTATTATATTATATTATATTATATTATTAAGAGTTATTATAAGTAACTAAAAGCATTAAAACACATAACATAAAATAAAACTGAAATAAAATTTTAAAAACTTATTTCAGTTAGTAGCCGAGAAATATCCAAAACAATTAAATAAAATAAATAATAAATAAAAACTAATATATTAGAACTATTAAAAATCATACATGCACATTAAATAAATCTAATAAAAATGACAAAAACACAACAAAATTACTAAACTTTAACTGAAATGTGATAATATAAAATAAAATCTAATGAAAAATATTAACAACAAAAACAAATGAAATAAAAAAATGTAAATAAAAAAATGAGTATTTATTGAATATTCTTACATTTGTGGCTGTTGTTTTTCATTTCACAATGGAACACAAAATTATTATTATTATTATTATTTATTATTTATTTAGCTATATTTTTATTTAGTTTTAAAGTTTGTTTCCCAAACTTTCTGTTAATTAAAATAAAATAAACTTTAACTTCAATAAAATTTTAAAAACTTATTTCAGTTAGTAGCCAAGAAATAACCAAAATAATTAAAACTAAATTATTTTAGTTAAATAAAACTAATAAAAATGACAAAAACACAACAAAATTACTAAACTTTAACTGAAATGTGATAATATAAAATAAAATCTAATTAAAAATATTAACCATAAAAACTGTAACTGTAAATACATAATATAATTCTACATTCTGCTTGTTATATTTTCATATTCAGGAATTAAGT
The DNA here is from genome assembly GCA_012976165.1 of Labeo catla. NCBI lineage: Eukaryota > Metazoa > Chordata > Actinopteri > Cypriniformes > Cyprinidae > Labeo > Labeo catla. The sequence continues at coordinate 369,144 of VONZ01000352.1, forward strand.
AGAAATTGAAATCTTCAGTTCAGTTCCGGTAACCGTAAAGTTGCTTGTGAGTTATTACCGTAGTATGTTTGAGCAAAACACCTAACCATAGTTTACTCCAGTTTACTAAACAGACTGTTTAGTCTGTTGATTCATATGTTTGTGTTTATCTGTGTTTGTAGTTACGCGTGACTCCGGAGACGTCGGCTAAAGAGATGGTTCGTCTGGTGGTCCAGGAGATCAACGCCGTGTGCCATCACCTGCAGAAAGCGGCGCAGCAGTGCACGTGTGCGGCGGGTCAGTGCGGATACCCGTCCTGCGCGTCCGAGGTGTGCGTGTACGGCAGCGAGCAGCTCGAGCACTTCGGCCTGGTCCTGCTGGTGGAGGGCAGAGAGAAATGGCTACAGGACGATTTCTGCCCGCTCACGCTACAAAACCCATGGACACGCGGCAAACTCTGCGTCCGCTTCAAGGAGTATTCACCGCTCGCGCTGCAGTACAGCAGAGCCACGACTGTTTGATCGCTACAACGTGTAAATACACACACACACACACACATGCACACACACACTGGCTAAAGTGCACAGACTACTGAAGTTTTGGTGTTTTTGCTACCTGTTCGTTCATTTTTGAATTACTTCACAAGGTTCATGATTTGTGAAGCGGGTTCACCAGGACTGATCTGCTCACCTACACTGGGTTATAACCACGTTAACCTTATGAGAAAAGTACTGATCAATCACTAATAAGAGTTAAAGTCAACATGAAATCAAAACTGATGTATTATCAGTTTACTCCATACTATAATGCCCAGCATTGATCAAAATGACACTAAATACATATATAATTATTATTTATTTTAAATAAATGCTATTCTTTTGAACTTTCTATTCATCAAAGAATCCTGAAAAATAAAATATATCACAGGTTCCACAAAAATATGAAGCCACAGCTGTTTTTAACACCGAGAATAATCGTAAATGTTTCTTGAGCTGCAAAGCAGCATATTAGAATGATTTCTGAAGGATCATGTGACACTGAAAACTGGAGTAATGATGCTGAAAATTCAGCTTTGATCACAGGAATAAATTACATTTTACAATATATTCACATATTTTAAATATTAATGATATTTGACTTTTTTACTGTTTTTACAGTATTTTTGAACAAATAAATGCAACCTTGGTGAGGAGAAGAGACTTAAAAAAATTAAAATTGTTTATACACCAATTTTAGATAGATAGATACAATTATATAAAATATATACAATTTTTGTGAATTTCAGGAGCAGTTGATATATATGTGTATATATATAATAGATAAAATTATATAAAAATATATAAAAAATTGTGAATTTTAGGAACAGGTTTATATATATATATATATATATATGTGTGTGTGTGTGTGTGTGTGTGTGTGTGTATAATAGATGAAATTATATAAAATATATACTTTTTTGTGAATTTTAGGAACAGTTTATATATATATATATATATATGTATATGTATATATATAACAGATAACATTAAATAAAATATATAACATTTTTTGTGAATTTTAGGAACAGGTTATATATATATATGTATATATATGTATATATATAATAGATAAAATTATATAAAATATATAACATTTTCTGTGAATTTTAGGAACAGTTTATATATATATATATATATATATATATGTATATAATAGATAAAATTATATAAAATATGTACTTTTTTGTGAATTTCAGGAACAGTTTCTATATATATAGATATGTATATCAGATGAAATTATATAAAATATATAAAATATTTGGGAATTTTAGGAGCAGTATATATATATATATAAGTATATACAATTTTGTGAATTTCAGGAACAGTTTCTTACTTCAAAGAAACTCTTACTTTCTTGTTTTCTTCAAAAAACATTTTTTTTTTTTGCAGTGTACTTTTTCTCTTAAAAAAAATTCACTTGGAAATCCATCACACTACTGAGGTACAATTGATTAAGAATGGCATTTCATGTTGACTTTAACTGGTTACATCACATGTAACCCTACAATTTCACTTTATTTGCTTGCTTGATTTAGTGCCACTTTAACCAGATGGTGTAAGTTCAGTCTAGACAGAAGCTCTTCCATACGTATTCCGAAGTGAAATGTTTACAGCTTGCCAACGGTGGTTTGAAATCACCGAACAAACGTTACGTCATGATTTTTTTGGTCAATGCATTCTTCCTCAGGATACCGTTAAACCCTTCCACCAAATTGTACACGTAAGCGACGGACTTATCCAAACTGTGAATACTCCATTGAATCACTGAACGTTTCTATAACCGATGCACTTGAGAACGAGTCTACACTGAACGCATCACCAGAACTGAAGCTTTATCCAAATGAAGAGTGATGTTAAACTTCGTTTTGATCGTTTGCGGACAGTCACTTTGGACTGAACGAACAATACGGACCCTTGCCGTAGAGTTTTGACTGACTCTTCCTGTTTCTACTGTTCATTTGTGTTGCTTTGAGTAGCATTTGAGGAGCGTTCACTTCTTGTTGTAGTGCGGTGAATTTCTTCTGGATATTGTGTTTACTGTCTCTGTTTGACGACTGACGGACACACACGAGCGCAAAGTAAACGTTTTGGTGCAATAATATTTTACACTGTAGCTCGGAAGCGGATTTCTCTTCCAGATGAACGTTGATTTATGGAATTATGTACAAATACACACTCGAGCTGATACACAAACGCTGTTTCAGATGATGTGTGTGTTGGCATGAGACATAAGACTGTTTGTGTGTGTGTGTGTGTGTGTGTGTTTGTGTGTACATGTTCCTAGCGTGAGCTCATAGTCTTATGGCTGTCCATTTGATGAAAGCATAGTTTTGAGCAGCTGCTCTGTGTGTGTGTGTTTGTAGTTTACTACATGTTTTAATATGAGTGTTTTATTTACAGCTCCAGCAGCTCCATTGTCTGATTCACATTCAGTCAAATCCTCCACACCTCTCGGATAATGGAAAAATAGCATTTTTTTCATGAAATAATAGCTTTTTTAAGACTTTTTAAGAATTAATTTTAAGAAATCATGTTTTATATATGAATTCCCCTGAATTCCTGTATATTACCCATAATCCTGAAGAAACAACCACCATTTAGAAGATGCAGTTAACATGAAAACAGGAAATGCATTCACGCATATAAAGCACTGCAAATGTTGTTTCGAACACACTCTTAAACTACTAATATAAGTATATATTTTAATATTTCACAGTTAACTCTAAATATACAGTATTTTATGGAAGCCTGTTTCCACCACAGGGTGAAAAAATAGAAAGTATTTTCTTGGAATTCTGAAGAAAAAATGGGAATTGTCATATAAACTCAGAATTCTGACAATTTTTCTTGGAATTTTGAATAAAAATTGGAATTGTCAGATAAACTCAGAATTCTGACTATTTTTCTTGGAATTCTGAATAAAAATTGGAATTGTCAGATAAACTCAGAATTCTGATGATTTTTCTTGGAATTCGGAATAAAAAAATTGGAATTGTGAAATATAAATTCAGAATTCTGACCATTTTTATTGGAATTCGGAATAAAAAAATTGGAATTGTGAGATATAAACTCACAATTCTGACCATTTTTCTTAGAATTTGGAATAAAAAATTGGAATTGCGAAATATAAACTCAGAATTCTGACTATTTTTTTTGGAATTCTGAGTAAAAAAAAATTGGAATCGTGAGATATAAACTCAGAATTCAGACTATTTTTCTTAGAATTTGGAATAAAAAATTGGAATTGCGAAATATAAAATCAGAATTTAGACTACTTTTCTTGGAATTCTGAGTAAAAAAATTGGAATCGCGAGATATAAACTCAGAATTCTGACAATTTTTCTTAGAATTTCGAATAAAAAATTGGAATTGCGAGATATAAACTCAGAATTTTATTTTTATTAGAATTCGGAATAAAAAATGGAATCGTGAGATATAAACTCAGAATTCTGTCTATTTTTCTTGGAATTCTGCTGAAAAATTTGGAATTGCGAGATAAACTCAGAATTCTGAGAATGTTTCTTGAAATTCGGAATAAAAAAATTGGAATTGCAAGATGTAAACTCATAATTTAATTTCTCTTCGAATTCTGAATTTAAAAATTGGAATTGCGAGATATAAACTCAGAATTCAATTTTTCTTAGAATTCGGAATAAAAAATGGAATTGGGAGATATAAAAACTCAAAATTCAGATTATTTTTCTTAGAATTTTGAATTAAAAAATTGTAATTGCAAGATACAAACTCAGAATTTTATTTTTCTTAGAATTCGGAATAAAAAATCGAATTGAGGGATATAAACTCAAAATTCTGATTATTTTCAAACACTTTCTTGAACCTGTAACCTGTAAGTTTGCATCACACTGCTTCCCTCAACAAAAAGCCTAAATACTGTCGCATCAACGTGATGATGTTTAATGACTTTAAAAATCACAAGAGGATGTGTTTTATTTCATAAACATGAAAATGTCTTCAGCTTTTGTTCACAACAGACTTTATTTCAGGCCTTTAACCAGAAACCCATTCGAAAACCCACTGACTTGAGAACGACAAAAGCGAAAGTGCAAAACTGCGAATTATTTCCGTGCTGTAGGACATAATGATCTCTGTGGAGAAGATGAATGGGAAAATGCCATGCATCGTTTTGTTGAATTTGAAACTAAATGCTTTTATAAAACAAGCAAAAACCACAGATAGAGGTTCATTCATTTTGGTTTGGGAGACACTTTGTTTAGAGACTTCGTTCAAAAAAACCCTCAAACTCTTGAGCGCTAGCGTAACCAACTGTCTTTGAGTTTTGTCATTTGATTTGATATTTGCTATCTGATGCAATGACATTTAGACATGTTTAAATACATTTAGGGCCGCTCTAATCTGTTTTCAGAGAATAATAGCTGCTCTCTGATTGACTGAATCCACACTGAGTGTCTCACTTCTGCTAAGTAAAGTGTGGGAAACACTCGACAAACACACACACACACACACTCAAGAAGAGTCCTGCTCACACAAACAAACACACACAACACAAACTGGCAGACCACACACACACTGGTATACAAGCGCTCCCTCACACACACATTAAAGTGCAGTGGAGCATGTGGAAGACCACACACACGCTGCACCTTTAAGGCCGTCGCTGTGACGGTTATCGACAGTAACCTTAGAATTGTAGCAGGGTTCTCACACCTCCTAATTATACCGTGTAGACTCCGGGAAGACCTGCGCTAAATTTAGCCCTCTGCGGATCTGCAAATACTGTTAGCAAAACATTCCCAAAAGACCCTGAATGGATGTGATTCACGGCTCTCTTGCAGAACTCAGAGCGCTGCCGGCCGAGAGCCTGTTTTCAGGCGCTGAAGGCGCACTAATGATGCTAAGACTGATCCAGAAGGATAGCTGGCATAATCTAGCCAAAATCTTAGGCAGTATTGCATGTACAATCCCATAATGCATGCATAATGTTGATTATAAATGTATTTCTTTATTAATGTTATTATAATTATTTTTTTAGTAAGTATATATTTGTATTTGTGTGTGTATATATGTGTGTATATATATATAATTTTTAATTTATATATATATATTTTTTTTTTTTTTTTGAAGAGATGGCAATATCAATATAAGATGATTTTATATATTTTGTCTCTTTATTTTAATTATACGTTTATTAAAAAATAAATAGACATATAGAAAAATTATATTAATTACATACTATATTAATTAAACTTTAATTAAATAAGTATATCATAAAATACAATAATAAGATATGCAATAAAATATAAAAGTACTAAATAAATAAAATAAAAAAATACATTATAAGATGAGTTATTCAAAAATTAGCAACTTACATTAATCACTATAAGATGATTTATTTTTATATATTTATCTCTTTATTTTATTTGTACATACGTGTTAAATAATAAATAGACAAATATATAAAAATGATATTAATTACATATTATATTAATTAATCTTTAATTAAATATATAAGTGTATAATAAAATACAATAATAAAATATGCAATAAAATATTGCTTAACTTTTTATTTATTTTTATATATTTTCTTTTATTTTAAATATACACATAAAAATATATATATTTATATATATATATATATATATATATAAATACATTATATTAATAATATTAATTACATAAAGCATAATTAAATATACAAGTATATAATGAAATACAATAATAAAACATGCAATAAAATATAAAATTGCGAAATAATATTTATTTTTATATTTTTCTTTTATTTTAAATATACACATTAAAAATAAATAGATAAATATATAAAAAATACATGATATTAATTATATATATTAATTAAAGCATAATTAATTATATAAGTATATAATAAAATATGCAATAACATGTATAAAATTACTTAATAATAAATAAAACTACATTAACGCAGTCAACACAAAATAAGTGTACAATACAACAAACGATTATTTTAAGGGTACTTTTAATTTACATTACTACAAAGTGCACGTTTAAAAGTGTACTTAAGTGTGCTGAGAAGCATTAATGTGTCCTCTCTTTAAGTTAAGCTTTTAGTGGGTTAATATGACATTATCTGCAAGTTTTTACTTTTAAGACTTGAAGTACACTACAAGTGCACATTCAGTACAATTACGCACACTTCTCTTTCACAAGGCTGTGCAATCACAGTCAGACCGCTAACTTCAGCTCTTTCTTTGTAGCAGTATAGTCACACATACAGTAGTTTAACACGTGTTGGCGTGAATTTAATTATAACTATCCTAATTGAGGAGCTCATCACTAGGTTAACCCTCTATCTTTAAACCGCACAAACCGCAGCCTGTTATTCCCATCACAGGGCCGCGGCGCGGCTCTGATTACAGTCCGAATGATAACGGACGTACTTCTGCATCCGGTGGCCTGACTGCGGATCCGACTGTAAGACTATACGTGATACGAACGCAGCGTCCTCTGTGCATTTATAGCATGAAACGATGTGCAGAATTGCATCTGGTTCACCTGTTCTATGCATATTGTGTGCGTTCGTGTCGGAGTTTGAGACAGACCCCCCTCCGCTCGGGACCCCCGGGGGCCGTAACCCTTTAAAGCACCTATAAAACATTTGGCAGGAGCGTTTGAAGTTTTTATGAAGCGCTGCAGTATTGTTCCCCAGAGAGACGGCGCACTCCACTGGCGCCTCACTGCCCTCGTACACTGCCAGAGCGCGAGGGAGGGGAGCCGCACACGTGTGTGTGTGTGTGTGCATAGTTCTGTTTGTTCTTTCTTACTCTGTGTGTGTCATAGATGGAATGAAAGTGTGTGTGTTTATTTGTTGCCATGGTCTTTCTGCGTAGTAAAGTTGATGAGTGTTTGGCTCCGTTCACACTGATCTTCTCAAACCAGATTGTTGTGCAATGTTATTATAGTATCATTAAGATACTGTAATGGTTTTTATTTAGATTTTAAATTTATGTTTTTATTTTTATTTTTTTTATTTAGATTAATGATTTACTTTTTTTTTTTACATAATTATAATCCAAATGGCTACATGTCATTCCATATTATTTTGATTCATTTAAAGCTGATTTAATCAATCATTTTAATTAGTTTTTTTGTTTGTATGTTTCTATGTTTCTATGTGTGTGTGTGTATTGTTTTTTCATTTTTATTAGCTTTTTTTAAACAAATATAAACCAAATGGCTTCATGTCATCCCATACTATTTTAAATTTAACTTACACCTGATTTCAATAATGATTATTGTTTAATACATTTTAATATTTTTTGTCTATATATATGCATGTATGTATATATATGTACACACATACTTGTGCATGTGTGTGCATATATGTATATTTTTAAAACAAAATTATATATATATATATATATATATATATATACACGTGTGTATGTATGTATGTATATATATATATATATATATATATATAGTTAAATTTTTAGTAATTTTATTGTTTTTGTCATTTTTATTAGTTTAGATATTTTATTTTATATTTAATTTTTTTTATTTATTTCAAGTAACCAAGTATACACACACACACATATATGTTTTATAATCTTTTAGTATTTTTCCTGTTTGTGTCATTTTTATTTGTTTATATATTATATTTTGTATTTAATAATTTATTTAATTTATTTCAGGTAATAAAGTACACACACATACATATACATAGTTAAACTTTTAGTAATTTTACTGTATTTTTGTCATTATATATTTTATTATATAATTTTAGTTTTAGTTATTTCAGGATAAACTAAATAAAAAATTAAAGAAAAATGGTTTACTTTTTTATATTTAATTTTATCTCATTTATTTTTTTTAAATAACAAAAACTACACATCTGTTTATTTATTTATTTTTATTTTCATTTTAATTTTTTTTACACAAAACAAAAGTTTGATTTGAGTCTGTCCATGATGCCAAATTAATTGCAGAAGTTTAATATTTAGGACCAATGCTATCTGACTGAGGTATACAGTATTAGTACAGGCTGATGTAAACATTTCAGTGGCTCAGTTGATTAATAATAAAAAGAATAATGAATCATTCTTCTGCCAAATCATAGACTTCATGAATGTAACCATAGATTGGTCAGCCGTTTAGGAGCCCGGCGCATTGAGACTGAAAGCAGTAGTTGTACAGTCACAGATATGTGTGTATTGACTGTTATAAAACCGCTTTGAATGCGACTCATCCAACCAGATCGCTCGTTTCACAGTAAAGATTCTGTTGTATTAAAAGATGTGAAGGAGCCAATCAGAGAAGGCTTTACTCATGTCGTGTGTGTGTGTGTGTGTGTGAGTGTGCGTTCACACACTCACACTGCAGAGTCTAAAAACAAACACCAGCAGCGTCTAATCCACTGGAGCCAGACTGTGTGTGTGTGTTCATTATTTCTGCTAATATAACACTAATAATCATTCATAAGCCTGTGTTCAGAGCCGGTGGGTGTGTCCTGGATGAGACACAACAGCTGGAGTAGACGTGCGTACAGAGTGATGTCAGAGCGGCTGTGTGTGTGTGTGTGTGTGCGTGTGTGTGTGTTTGTGTGTTACGTTGAGCAGTAGCAGTGAGAACAACAACCACATACTGTTGAATTAAGCACACTTCAACCCTGACTTCAAAAACACACACACAGTGCCATTGTTTAAAAATATAATTGGATTGATGAATGGAGTGACGAACAAGACTGAGATGAAACGAGACAGTGCTTATGTATATATCTATAGTAACACATCTATCTATCTATCTATCTATCTATCTATCCATTTATCTATCCAACAGAACTCTATACTGTAGGGGGCGATAGAGTTTGCTTCAAATGTTTGTGTAATTGAGAAATCTACTGTACTCATCTCATACTTGTGACACTTATTAGGAAACATTTATGACGTTGCTTAATTTTATTTCAAATGGCATATTGCATTTTGCAAATATTGCGAAAAGGCATTCACATTCTGAGTTTGTAAAAATGGCTACAGGATCTAAAAATAACCTACTGAAAAAGTAAATAAAGCATCTGCACACTTTGAACGCTCTCATAGACAGGATTGTAATAAAAAATTAAGTTTTGAGCCATTTAGCTCTTCCTCGGATTTTATTCAAATCCTCTGCAGTGAATGGGTGCCGTCAGAATGAGAGTCCAAACAGATGATAAAAACATCACAATAATCCACACCACTCCAGTCCATCAGTTAATGTCTTATGAAGCCGAAAGCTGCATGTTTGTAAGAAATAAATTCATCATTAATATGTTTTAACACTAAACTGACGCTTATGGACAAAATATAAGTCTATTATCCATAATAATGCATCCTCCAGGTAAAAAAGTCCATCTTCTGTTGTCCTCTCAGATCAAAATGCACCAACATACTTGTTTAGATCTGTTTTGGCTTGTGCTTGATCTGTGCAGATTTTTCTCCTGATTCAGACCAGAACACTTTTTCACTGGAGGAAGTATTATAATTGATTACGGACTTGAAGCAACTGTTTGAAGTTAAAAGCATATTAATGATGTTTTTATCCTATGCAAACACAGCTTTTGGCTTCATAAGATGTAAACTGATGGACTGGCGTGGTGTGGATTGCTTGTGGATTATTGTGATGTTTTTATCAGCTGTTTGGACTCTCATTCTGACGGCACCCATTCACTGAAGAGGATCCATTGGTGAGCAAGTGATGCAATGCTATTCTTCAAATCTGAATGGAGAAACAAACTCGTCTCATCAGCCTGAGGATGAAGACATTTTAAGTAAATGTTAATTTTTTGGAGAACTATTCCTAATTTCCATTATTTACTTTTTCAATCGATTGTGTTTATTGTTAAATATATGGTGAATACTGACTATATCGTTCTAACAGAATCACTCTAGCAGTCTCTCTCGCTCTTTGTGCTAAATGAGGGATGTTTGTTTTCTCCGTGTTTGTCCGCAGCTGCTCGTTTATGTGTCGTTTGATTAGATCACCAGTGTGAGTCAATATTCAGGACATCTTCTGTGTCTACACAGCGTCTCTGTCCTGTGCTGTTCTGCATGCTCTCGCTGCACTGAGGCATTTCACAGTATGTGTTCAGCGCGATCGGCATCTTCGCTACAGGAGCACAGTCACACACACACGCACATACTCCACAGAGTTACACTTTCACCTCATACAATCTTACACACACATGCAGCCGTGAGCGTGACGGCAGACATCAGCAGGACAGATAGCAGATGAATCTGAAGGACTCGGTGGGATTAAGTAGCTAAGTGTGTTTGGTTATCCTGACAGCACGTCCTAACCAGACGCCACACCAAAAAGTGAAAATACTGTTTGACATCAAACAGTCACAGGCACTCAGAATAGATTTTCAGCAGCGTTTTCCTGTTCAGTTGCTCCATAGATATACAGTTTAAGTCAAAAGTTTACATACACTTTGCAGAATCTGCTAAATGTTAATTATTTTACCAAAATAAGAGGGATCATACAAAATGCATGTTTTTTTTTTTTATTTAGTACTGACACATAAAAGATGTTTACATATAGTCCACAAGATAAAATAATAGTTGAATTTATACATTTATAGTTGTTCATGAGTCCCTTGTTTGTCCTGAACAGTTAAACTGCCCGCTGTTCTTCAGAAAAATCTTTTAGGTCTCACAAGTTCTTTGGTTTTTCAGCTTTTTTGTGTATTTGAACTCGTTCCAACAATGACTGTATGATTTTGAGATCAGTCTTTTCACACTGAGGACAACTGAGGGACTCATATGCAACTATTACAGAAGGTTCAAACGCTCACTGATGCTCCAGAAGGAAACAGGATGCATTAAGCCGGGGGGTGAAAACTTTTGGAATTTGAAGATAAGGGTAAATTTAAGTTATTTTGTCTTCTGGGAAACATGGAAGTATCTTCTGTAGCTTCTGAAGGGCAGTACTAAGAAAAAAAATATGATATTTAGGAAAAATAAGAAAAATGAACACTTTTTCATTCTGTTCAAAAGTTTTCAACCCCCGGCTCTTAATGAATTATGTTTCCTTCTGGAGCGTCAGTGAGTGTTTAAACCTTCTGTAATAGTTGCATATGAGTCCCTCAGTTTTCCTGAAAAGATAGATCTCAAAATCATACAGTCATTGTTGGAAAGGGTTCAAATTCACAAAAATGCTGACCTGGGACCTGAAAGATTTTTCTGAAGAAAAAGGGCAGTTTAACTGTTCAGAACAAACAAGGGACTCAGGAACAACTATCACTAAACAAAAACACAGCTGTGGATCATTCAGAGAGCAACAGTATTAAGAATCAAGTATATGTAAACTTGAATGGGGTCATTTTTATAAATTCAACTATTATTTTCTTTTGTGGACTATATGTAAACATCTTTTATGTGAAATATCTTGTTCAGATCAGTACTAAATAAAAAAAAACATGCATTTTGTATGATCCCTCTTACTTTGGCCAAATAATTAACATTTTGCAGATTCTGCAAGGTGTATGTAAACTTTTGAAAAGTCTTCAGCGAAGTTTGAAGCTTTGAACCAAATCTAATCCAATCAAAAACAATGGTAGGCAATGCAAAACTACTGATAGTCATTGACTGTGAATATAAAAAAAATATGTAGACACTATCATTCAAACATTTGATATTGATAAGATTTGTTAATATTTTTGAGGTCACTTCTGCTCAGCAAGGCTGCATTCATTTGATCAAAAAAAGAGAAATATTATTACAATTTAAAATAACTGTTTTCTATTTGAATATCTTTTTAAATGTAATTTATTCCTGTGAGCAAAGCTTAATTTTCAGCATCATTACTCCAGGCTTCAGTGTCACGTGATCTTTGAGAAATCATTCTGATTGCTGATACATTTTGTTCAGTCTTCAAGTTCAGTGATTAAAAAATGTATTTGAAATAGACATATTTTGTAACATTGTAAATATTTTGTAATTTGAAGCATCCTTTTCACGTAGGTGGAGCTCAATCAGGTCTGCGTTTCCCATAATTAATGCATCAGTGTTAACTAGCTAATTGCAACTTTTTCCCACAACAAACATGGTCACATCTCAGTTGGTTGAACCACATTGGTTCAACAATATGGCTTGTCATTAATGACGTCATGTGCAGATGATGGAGTAATAACTCTCCAAAAATGGCTGTGATTGTTGACCTTCTTAAATATATAGACTGGAATGTATACATATATTCAGTATTGTTGAATATACATGTCAGCATGCCTTTGTGTCAAAAAACATGCTTCTAACTCAAGCGATGCTGTTTGCGAATGTTCGTGGGAACTTTGGGAATCGTTGAACTGTGTCAGTAATGACCCTAGTTGGATTTTGGGAATCGCACCCCAGATCGATTGAGGTGTTTACACGAAGGCCTTTGAATCCGATTGGATTATTTGGTTGCACGTAAACGTAGCTCAACCTCAAGCGCCACATTTGGCCCCCGAGCCGGACTGAATTACAGCAATATCTTGCGGTTATTAGGAAGCGGGCTCCAGGAATGTGATGTCATCCCGCCCCCCTCGCGCTGGGAATGCCCTCTCCCTGGGTCTCTTCCTTTTCCCCGCTCTCGGTCCCAGCAGGATATTTTCTCGCATTCATTTTAATTTTAGGCAACATGAATGAGGGTAATCAAGCTGGAATGCAGTGAAGTCACACACACACTGACCGCATCCCAATTAAACGAGGCCGAGAGATCATTATTGACCTCCTGCCCACCCCCTCTTCCACTTTTCTTTTCTTCCTGTGTCCTCTCCTCCCCTTTCTGCGCGACACGTTAGGCCTGAATAGAAGCGCGGCGCATTGGAGCTGTGCGTTCAGTCGCACACACACGCATTTAGAGGGAAGCGTCCCCATGCTGTGTCACTGAAAACCCTCACAGTCTGCGCTGTCAATCAAACGCCGAGCGCCCTCCGTTCCGCCCGTATGCTGAACGTAAGGTATGACATCACCTCACGAGACAAACGCACGGTTATATCAAACGCTCCACCGCACCGGTCGCCGTCGCCAGAGAGATTCGTCAACTTAATGCTGTTTACAAGGCGTACAGTGAAAGAATAAAGAGAAGATCTTCAAACAGGCAGCGCTAAACGAGCACAGATTTCTCAATGCTGCTTCCAGCATCTGCTTTCAGTTAGAGACGCAGTTGAGCCAGAGAGACGAAATAAGAGCGCTCTGTTTACTCTGATGAAACAACAGTGTCACTTTGAGCATCGAATGAGCGAAAATAAATTACAAAACAGAAATATTACACATTTACATGCGTTCATTCAGGAGATGAGAGACGTTGCATGTCCCCGTCCGGGAATCTTTTCAGAACGTTCTTCCAGTAATAGAATGTTTGTTGAAAGTTCTCTTTTTTAAATACATATTTTTTAAATGCTACTACTTATTTCAGAATGTTCAGAAAACATTTAAAAGTAACATTTTACCAACTGATTCAGTGGAATGTTCTCTTAACGTTAAACCATAAAACAAACCTAAACATTAAAAAACTGGATATTTTGAACGTTCAGAGAACATTTAGAAATAATGCTTTAAAAAAATTAATGAGAATGTTAGCAAAATGTTCTTGGAACATATTTTGTTTCTATCTCTCTATCTATCTATCTATCTATCTATCTATCTATCTATCTATCACAGATGTTGTTCCAGAAACATTAATAGAACGTATTCTGGTCTTTAATAATGTATATAAAATGTTAGCACAAAACATTATCTAAACGTTGTTCATTAAACATTTAATTGGATGTTTATCTAACGTTTTTTAAATGTTACCACATGTTTAAGAACGTTCAGAGGACGTTCAAAAGTAACATTCCCATGTTTGAAAAATGATACAATGGAATGTTCCCTTAACGTTCTCAAAACCAATAAAAAACGTTTCTAAAACATTCTAAAAACTGCACGTTTTGAACATTCCGAGAAATAGCGTTTTTGTAACTTAATGGGAACGTTAGCAGAAACATTCTTGGAATATATTTTATCTTCTATATCAGGTATTTTAAGTATTTGAGTTTTATTAAGTCTTAAATGTTAAATTATTTAAGTCAGTTTGAGTTAATGATGAAGTAAAAGGATTTATTTTAACCAAAGTGGTTTGTAATAACTGATGAGCTTTTAGTTTGCATTTTTGTTTGTAACACTTTATAACATTTATTATCAGATCACTGATTAAAACTGTATAGCATCATGATGCATAGCATCTGAACATGATTATATATGCACCAAAATGTCAGGACTGTATTAGTGAACATGAGCTGATGAAGTGTTTGTGAGAGTTCCAGCGCAGCGTCAGTGAGCCGCTCTCGCCAGCGCCCTCTAGCGGTCAAAATGCGGCTCGACACCGGCAGCTGAACCGCAGAACCACAGAACCGCAGCCAGACAGTCTGCCACCGATCCACAGACTGCTGGGGCCCTGCTTTACATGCCTCACACTCCTCATGTCATGAAGCCCACAGCTCACAGAGGGATATCCCTCCAGCCTCTGCAATCCACCACAGACAGCTTGAGAACAGAAAGAAACGCTTAAAATAACACACTCATTAATAATATTAACAAATAATGCTGCATCTTTTGAGCATTGTTGAAGAGTGGTCAAAAGTTGAATTCATGTGCATTCAAATATTTCAACAGCTCATATTTTATAGAATGCACAGTTTGGGTTTTTAAAGTTCATCTCAGCTGTTTGAGAGATCACCTGCGAGTTTCTCGGCTGATAGTGATGGAGTGCTGAATTTGTGCATCAGAGCTGGAGCTCTGGCACCGTGAGAGGTGACACGTCTCTATATGTGGCCCGTTTAAACACTTAATTGCGTCCGTTTATTTGGTGACCCCGAGAGTTCATGCGCGTTGGTTCCTGCCAGTGGCAAGAGCAAAGGTCGAAGCCGAATCCACAAACCTCCACACAAACCAGAGGCGCTTTAATGGACCAATTATTGGATTCCTAAGCACTTCACTTTGTTTTTCTTTTTCCTTGGGAAAAGTGATGTCGCCTGTGTGTGTGTGTGTGTGTGTGTGTGTGTGGCTCAACCCCTAAAAAATGGCTTTATTGAGGGGAACGAAAAGCATTAAAATGATTATTCATTAAAATGCACAATATGCATCATGTGCCAATATGTGCAAAAGCCCCAGATGACTGATGCATCCAGTAAAGAGTGTAATTTGAATGTGGTATGAATGAATTATAAGGTTTCCACTTGAACATTATTTATGCAAGACGATGTAACTGTTCATAATAGGTGGGTTAAGTGTCACGGAATGTGCAAGATATGGAAAATCCCAAATGTGTGTTTTCTGCTTGCTGTTCTGTGATAAATCTAGAGCTGTTGTGGTGGGATGTGAGTTGGGAGGGGGGTCTCATTGTATGTGTGTGTGTGTGTGTGTGTGTGTGTTCTGCTGTCAGTCAGACTAAGGGTTCTTGGTGAGCTGGCCCCGCGCGCTCATGGAGCCGACGGGGGGAGGAGGGAAGGGGTGGGGATATTTAACTTGGGAAAGAGAGGAGTTCTCCTCCAGACGCGCTCATTCTCCTCTGTCCCAGATCAGGACCAGGCGAGTATTTCTTTTTTTCCCCCGGACGGCTCTGTGGAGAAGGGATTTCTGACACAGCGGGGATATGAAGGCACCGAGGCTGGAGAACATGCAGCAGACGTTCGCGGAAACGTGTCGAGGAGTCTGATTTTATTTCGGACGTGCGGAACGAGACGCGTTCGAGGTTCCGTTCGAGAGGAGTTCTGCAGGATCTGTGGAGAGACTAAGCGGCTCTCGTCCCGGTTCAGCAGCAACAGCGCCGGTTCGGCGGGACGGGCTGGAGCCTGTGCGCTCAGAGAGAGAGGGAGAGAGAGGGAGAGAGAGAGTGCGTAAAAATAACATTGGCTAAGACGCGCTCCATTCCGCGGGCGCGCTGACATTTCAAACGCCAGTTTGGGTGGCACCCGGCAACAGAACCCGAGCAGGCTGTGGAAACGGTGCCATCCCATCCTATTCCCGTTGCCATGGTGACCCGCCGCCGACAGCTTCGCTAGAGGAAAGTCCGATGCGGATACGATTCGTGTAGCGCACTTGGCACGCCTCACCTGAGCGAGTATCCCTGCGAAAAACAGCCCATGTCCCATGTCATTCCGGGCCACGCGGCCGTCTATTAAAAGATCTCGCTATTTATGCGCGGGTGTGTGAGGGCGCAGTGAGGGCCAACTCCACTCCGTTGACAGACAGAAAACGAGTCATGGGCAGCATCACCCTGCTGCTCCTGCTCCTGTGCGCGCACGGCGCCGCGGCCCAGCACTACCTGCGCCTGAGGCCCTCGCCCAGCGAGCACCTGCCCGTCCCGGGCCTCATCGAGGACCCCGACCCGGAGAACGACCCGCGCGAGCAGGACCTCTCGGAGAAGGCGCTGCGCAAGAAGCTGGGCAGCCACTTTGACCCCGGCTTCATGTCCATCCACCTGCCCGCGCAGCTCAACGCCAGCGCGCCGCCGGAGCTGCCGCGCCTGCCCATGCCCGCCGACCTCAAGAAGCTCAACCTGACGGAGACGCCGTACGGCCGGCGCGTCAAGGTGGGCAAGAAGGCGCGGCGGAAGTTCCTGCAGTGGCTGTGGATGTACACGCACTGCCCGGTGCTGTACACTTGGAAGGACCTGGGCGTGCGCTTCTGGCCGCGCTACATCAAGGAGGGCAACTGCTTCAGCGAGCGCTCTTGCTCCTTCCCCGAGGGCATGTCCTGCAAGCCGGTCAAGTCGGTGACCAAGACCTTCCTGCGGTGGTACTGCCAGGGCTTCCTGCGGCAGAAGTACTGCACGTGGATATCGGTGCAGTACCCCATCATCTCCGAGTGCAAGTGCTCCTGCTGAGAGAGAGAAAGAGAGAGAGAGGGGGAGAGGGCTTACCGATTATGAATGATTGCACTGTTTACCCACGGACAGGGACGTGTGGCGCCACATAGCGAATCTATTTTTTTATACGTATATATATAGCTTTTTAATTCGAAATATATGACAGCATATGTACATATTTAAGTGAGAAGATGACGATGACGAAGATGAAGAATGCAGCTATTTTTGTTAAAGGATCAGGACCATATTCTCACGAGAGGAGCACTTCGGCTCGTGGTTATTTTTATGAGATTATCGCCAAGACGCGAGAGAGAAGTTCACTTTCCTCATTCGAACTCTATTTATAGAGACTGAAGAACACTATGCCTAGAGGTTTTGTACAAATATTAATATCGATGATGATGATGATGATGATGATGATGATTTGAAAAAAAAGGCTGGGCTGAAAATTATACACGTGAACCCAGCTTCATATAGTATTTTAGTAAAAAACAAAAAAAGTGTATGTTTTATTTATTGTTTTAACGGTTGTGAGTATAGATAAAGAGATAAAGAGAATAGAATATACCAGAAATTCTACTTGAAAGTTCTAAAAATGAATTTAAGAGAATATTAATATTAATAATAATAATGAGAAGAAGAATAAACATGTCAGTGTAAATGCCATGGTTTTAGCAATAAAAACTGTTCAACTCGGACACGAAGGATCTGAGAAATATGTCTTATGTCAGATGTTCTTTGCATTTCTTTAGACGAACATTTTGTGCTCTTTCTGAATGAGATCTGGGCCTTTCTGCGTGCTTTTGGTGTGGAAATACTCTACGGGGAGCGCTTGGAAACGTCGTGCGTAAAAGCGCGCCGATGTTAAAACAGCGCTAAAATATGATGCAGCCATTTTCAAACACTGTCATTGGTGAAATAGAGCAGGGAGAGCCAGCAGCTCCTGGCGTACTGCTTCTGGAAAGGGAAAGGGAAGGGGGGAGAAAAAAAGTCTGAGAGACAGAAATCTGAGCCCGATTCTTGTCCAAAAGTCTCGGCGTGAGAAACACTGCAACCCTCTACAATGCCTGTGAACTGATGCTGACGGTACCAGACTGTTAATTAGTCAGC
Source organism: Labeo catla (assembly GCA_012976165.1). Classification (NCBI taxonomy): domain Eukaryota; kingdom Metazoa; phylum Chordata; class Actinopteri; order Cypriniformes; family Cyprinidae; genus Labeo; species Labeo catla. Next base: position 387,590 of record VONZ01000352.1, read on the forward strand.
AAACATGCCGTCTGCGAGTTCGAAAGATGCGAGACTCGTAAAAAGCGACTTCGCACGCCTGTCATTTCGGCGCGGATCACAAGAGAGTGAAAGTGCATGTGTGTGCGTGTTCTCTCCGAGGTTATTGTGACAGATACACTGCTGGTGCTGTGTTTTGGCGCAGGGTGGGGGCAGTTGTCAGCTCTGTTTCTTGATGATGTCTAGAGCTTTTTGGAGGAGGCTGAGAGTGTGTTCGAGTGTGTGCATGCGTGCGCGTGTGTGTGTGTGACGCGCCGGCGCCACTCGGCCGCGCACTCTGGCGAGCGCAGAATAGATTGAACAGTAACCCTTTCAGCCTGTGTGTGTGAAAGCCAATCCCCGACAAACTAGCCCTCAAAACACACAGCCGTCAGACTGGCGGAGCACTTCAGCCTTCTGCGAGGAGGGGTGGGGGGCGGTGTATTCATCATTAAAAATATGACCCAAGCTGGAGTGAATCAGGGAGTTCTTTGAGACCAAAGTTAAACACAATGTTTTCTGTCCTTGGCAGAGGCCAATGAGATACCAAATGTAGTAAACGCGCCAATTTGCAGTGTGCATGGAGACTGCGCTCGCAAAACAAAAGCAAAACAGCTCACTTATCGGGATGAATTACAGCCCGGAGAGGGAAACCGATGAAGACGTTTAATAATCGATCATCTGCGTGTCTCTAAATAGTGGCTCCGGTGGCCCCGTGTAGTAGCCTTTCATTTGATTTGTCATATGTTTTGCTGGAGTGTGTGTGTGTGTGTGTGTGTGGGAGACGCTTCCATTAGTCTTGCGGGTGACTGTTGGACCACCAACAGTTGCCTTAACTCATGATGTGTGAGTGTGTGCGTGTGCGGTTACTACAGTCTTTGTGACTCAAAGTATATGCATGTGTTTGAGACCCCAATCCCAAAATCTGCTTCTGTTTAATCGCTGCTTGTGAGTTCAAGCGCTATTCGGCGTTATTTGCTCTTAATAAAACGTCTGATGCACCGCTGAGGATGTTGCACACATCACATAATGTAATGCTGCTATCTTTCTTTCATTATCCATCCAAGAGTCGTGGTACAAAGGTAAGATGCCACTTGGATCTTGTTCAACTCAGGTTTTGAAAATAAACTTCAGATGTGAACATGTATTTAAGTCACTCTTAAAATGTCTGAATGTCTTTGCATTAGATGCACAACAACAAAGCAAGTGTCATTTTTTGCAATGGAAGGCTTAACAAGCAAAAAGAAGTTGTCACTGGTGTCTTTTCAAAAGTTACCAACATACCATTTAGGCACTAATATGTACACTCTAGATACAAATATGTACATTTGAGATACTAAATGCAGTCCTTAGGAGTAAATAAGGTACAAAAGTGTACTTTCAAAAAGGTACTGCCATGCTGACAGCTTTTGGACCTTTTGCTCTAAGAGAGAACTGGAGGAGAACAGATCTCAGCTGACTCAAACAGGACGAAATTTATATTTAAGCTTATTTAATGGCATTCAGACTTTAAGTGTCACTTATGTGTCTCTGGGCTGCTTGAGATCAGGTGTTTCAGCTACAGGTGAAACTCTTTCAAAGCTTTATTCCCTTGTAGGCTATTGCAGTATTGACAAAGCGTCGCAGCACTTACTCAGCCCACAAACAGGTTAGCACAAATGCTGTTTAGACTGATGGTGATGCTCTCAGATCCGCTCTGGAGAGTACTTTCCTTGTTTATTCAGGCTATAATGAGGACTGATCCGTCAAGAGGATGAGAGACCGCAGGAATCAGTGTGCAGACTCTCTCTGTCACGCTTTCTGTGTGCACTTTCTGGCGATATCACCAGGGCGTAAATACAATAAAGCACTTTTTGAGTCATTTGCAGATGGGATGTCTGAATGCTCTAGTGCTGAGACAGTATTTGACAGATTTTAGACATTTTGTGGGGACTGTTTGTGGTAGTCAGGAGTAAAATGTACATTTTTGGTGCACAAAAAAGCTTATACAATCTTTATGCTTCACAATGCCATAGACGAACCTTTTTGTCTAAATGGTTCCATAAAGAACCTTTAACATTTGATAACCTTGCTGTTTCACAAAAGGTTCGTGACGAAAAAAGGTTCTTCAGATTATAAAAAGGTAAGAAAGAGATGGTTATGGCATCACTGTGAAGAGCCTTTTAAAGCTCCTTTATTTTTAAGATACCGTACACTCTTTTATCATACACTAAGTTTGGGATCAGTAAGATCCCCAAAGAAAAAAATACTACTATTCATGAAGGATGCATAAAATTGATCAAAAGTGATAGTGGAGACATTTATAATGTAAAAGTATATAAAAATGTTTTCTGAAGGATAATAATTCATTCTGAGTAATGATGCTGAAAATTCAGCTTTGCATCACAGGAATAAATTACATTTTAAAAGATATTCACATAGAAAATGGTTATTTTAAAAAGTAATAAGATTTCACATTTTTACAGTATTTTTGATCAAATAAATGCAGCCTTAGCGAGCATAAAAGACTTCAAAATAAAATAAAAAAAATCTTACAAACCTAAACATTTGAACAGTACTGTACATGGCATATCTGCAAATAGAAATAGGTGAAAATGTCAATTTATTAAGCTTTTTATCCCAAATATCATCGCTTTATATTATTAATTATTATTATTAATAGTTGTGTGTTTGTGGATTCTTATATATCTGGCACTTTTCTTAAATAATGTCTAACATATGGAGTAAACGTTCTAAAATTTGTGCTTCTAATGTTAAAAAGCCTAAAGCGTTACTTATTTGTGCAAAGCACCATCTTCCCTGACCTATTTGATGCTTCTTTATTCATCTGCCATTTGGACTTTTCAGAAAACTCCACTTCCCAGAATCCCGCGCGTGTCCGGGTCTCCACGGCAACCAGAATCGACTGTCCACATGTGTGACTCAAACGTCCCTTAAACGATTCAAATATTTAATTTGCTCTCAATTCTTCAGGTTTATTGGTTGTCATAGTGGCCGTCTGTTTTCTTCATGATTCATTAGGAATATTATGTTGATAGAAATCTATCGGCATAATCACGTCAGTTTGCATTTTCTTGTTATTTATGTAGCGGTGAGAATTATAGCTCCTAATTAGATTTTATGCACGCATGAATCATATTACTGTATGAGGAGAGCATTTATCAGGCTGCACTGCCCCCTACTGACTAACACATGCCATGCTATTTAATGAACATTAGAAGTGATCACTTCACCATATAAACTGCTGGAAAAAAAACGACTCATAAGATAAAACAGCAAAAATAAAATTTTGTAAGCTACTACTTGAATATAACAAGATCCTTAATTTCCAGGTTTAATAGTGACCATATATAAACCCGTCACTGAAAGGAATTTAAATAATAGTATATAAATCAGATAAAAAGAATAATAAACAGGGTTCACATCACATCACAAAACTTGCAACAAGACGTTAACAAGATGCAAACTTTTAACTGAATTCATATCCTCATATATTAATGCATCACTAATTATTCATGAAATTTCAATTAGTTTCCTCACACATTCATTTATATTCCAAATGTGTTAATTTCCACACTTCTGCTAAATTATTATACTAATTAAGTTTATTGAAGTTTAAAATGACATCATTAATTATTTAAACACTCTCTATATTTCAATAATTTAGCTAGGGCTTTTTGGACACACATTAACTAATCTTTCAATGTTACTGTAAATACAAACACATAGTAAATATTATAATATATACTCATGCTATTTATATTAAAAAATATGTTCCACATCATATCTGTATTTATTTATTTATTTATTAACCATTGTACAATGCAGATGTATTTTATTTCATGACATTATTTGACAAAAAACATATTTGACAATTTCTGCCAACATATTTCAAGGTTTTTTAGGTTTATGATAATGGCCAAAAAATATATTTACTAAAACATGTCTTAAAATATATTTGCTGTACATAAATATATTTTCTACCATTATATTTTTGGCCCTTTTTTAGTATATGTTTTAAAATATATTTTAAAAATATAAATATATATTTAAAAGCATTTAACTATATAATTTGCCCTATATATTTAAATCCAAGAAAATATATTCACGTCATTTGAAGAAAAACTTTATTTGTTTTCTGTGATGTGAACATACAACCCATTTGAATATAATTAAGCAAGAAACATATTTTACAATGTTCTACATTAATAAATACATTAAACATTATTAAATCATTATAAATCTTGACAGGTTATTCACATTTGCATTTAGCCTAAATGTCAGCTACTGTAAGATTGCAAATGTATTTTCTTATTTCTTGCCCCTGAAATACATTTTTAAAATGTTTTGGTACAGACATTCGTGGAATGATGCATTCAGCTGGATTTAACTAAGATTACCTGTAAGACTGATCCTCTCATGCGAAGTAAAATTTTTTTTGTTACTTCAGGATAAAAAGATATCTTATGTAATAAATAATTTGTCGCTTTTGCCGAAATTTTAATATTCATAAATGTAAATGTGTCAAAATTCCCCCACGATTAGCTATTAAAGAGGAATTTGTAATATATTTGGAGACGTTAGGAGAGATGAAAAGCCCCAAAGCAAGATATTTGTATAGTTTATTAGCGGATTTTGGTTTCATGTGAAAACCTCCTACTCCCCTACTTGTTTTTATTTTATTATATTTTCTATTTTTAGATTTATTTTGTGATAGTGGAATGTAAATTGAGTGTTATTTTCCTGTTATGAATGCCTTTCTGTGTTATTGTTCCAAGCAGTAATTAAAAAAAAACAAACAATTAAATATATTTCTTACTGTGTATTTAGCATATATTTAAAATATATTTTCCCCACAGTTTATTTTCTTTATTTAAACATTTTTATTTTACTTTGTGGGTTTAAGTTTTATATATTTATTTAATTAATTAATTAATTTATTTGCTGCATGGGTAACTATAAACAAATATTTTAAAATGACCAATATTCTGAAAAATTAGGCTGAAAAGCAGATTTCATTAAAATCCCACAGGTGTTTGAACCGCCGCACGAGACACTGCTAGAGAAAACATTTGTGCAATTGAACCAACTTAAAACCTTAAATACACCCCTTGTGACAACTAGCCCCGGCCTCCTCTATAATTTAGTCAAATATCTACTGCTCTGGTGTTAACTGTTTTACTACACCAAAATTGCCATTTCCCCTCCCGCAGAGATAATTAAAGGTTAACCTACACATGTGAAACTCCATCTGGAGGTGCAAGTGTGCTACACAGACAGCAGGCGGCGCAATTCACTCACATATCTCTTGCACACAGTTGTCTCTCTCACACACTCATGCGAGTGGAGTTTCCAAAGTAGCACAAACAGACAGTTCTGAAAGCTTCGTATGCATGTGTGAATGTGTGGAGGCGGGAGGAGACGGCTGCTTCTGTCTCTTTTATTTCTTGACCTCTCACGCAGTGTGACACACACTCATCAGAGTAAAACGATGCCATAAATACCACAGGAATGTTGAGCGGCTTACACAGGCCTGAGAAACTCCCCCACACATCAACACACATGCATGGATATCATTCATTGAGAAATTACTTTATTTAACAGCACGTTATGGAAAATGCTAGGATTTTGCGGCAGCCGCATGCGTGATCTTAAATCTTTTGAGTCTGTGGCGCTACCAGTCACCCTAAAACCGACAGCAGGAATCTGTTTGCCACACAGTGGCTATAAAGCGTCCTCTGCTATTTATTGTGTTACAGCATGAAAGCCTAATGATTTCACTAGGAGTTTTCCCACTCGCCAACATCAGTGCTACCGTACAAGAAAAAACTTAAGTCAAAAACAGAGTAATTGAATGTGAATAAGTCAATTCCACAGATGCTTAGTTGGACTGAGTTGAGTCTGGGCCTCTCCAGGGCATTAACCTTCTGGTCTGAAGCCACTTCAGTGTGGTTTTGGCTGTATGTTTTGGTTTACTGTTGTGTTGAAAGGCGAATCATCCTCCAGCTCCCAGCGCTCAGCACGCTTTCCTCAGCCTTTTTTTTTTTAATTTCAGTTCCAATCATTTTTTCTTCTTTCTTTAAGAGTTTTCCAGTCTTTGCCGCAGAGAAATATCAACAAAACCGCGATGCTTCGCTGTAGGGATGGTGTGGTGTGAGTAATGCACTGTAATGTGAGGTTTGTAGGCTTATTAGATTATTGGGCTATTTAAGTCTCACATTCAGTAAAAAAAAAAAATTGTACTTTTTAATTCAAGTCAGATTTATTGAAAGAAAAATTTGGTCATTCCATGCATATTCATTTTTTAATGTTTTTTTTTAAAGAAGTCACTTCTCCTCACCATGCTTGGGTTTATTTGATCCAATAAAGCAAAAGCAGAAATATTGTGAAATATTTTTACTATTTAAAATATCTGTTTATCATTTAAATATATTTTAAAATGTAATTTATTCCTGTGATCAAAGCTAAATTTTCAGCATCATTACTCCAGTCTTCAGTGTCACATGATCCTTCAGAGAAACATTTATTATTATTATTATTATCATCAATATTTAAAACAGTTGAGTATATATATTTTTCAGGATTCTTTGATGAATAGAAAGATCCAAAGATCAGCATTCTCTGAAATAAAAAGCTTTTTTAATATTATACAATATTCAAAGCTTGTAGTTTATGTAATAATTTTAGAAATTAAAAAACACAATTTGTTGAGTCATCTTAAAATAATTTGTTACCCTGTTGCCCTAAACTTTTAAGTTCAGTCAACTCAAATAAGTTTAGTAAACTTGAAATGTTAAGTTGTACTAAGTAACAACTTAGATATTTGTATTTGTTAAACTTAAAAGCTGGGTAAGTAACCCAGCTGCCTTAAATTTTAAGTTGAATCAACTCAAATATCTAAGTTGTCACTTAGCATAACTTAACATTTCAAGTTAAATTAACTTTTTTGGAGTTGACTGAACTTAAAATTTTAAGGCAGCCAGATAACAAATTATTTTAAGTTGACTCAACAAATTGTTTTTTACAGTGTACTTTTTTTTTATCCTGTACTTATTAAAATAAAAGAATAAGTGATCATACAACATTGTATTGTTTTAGATTATTAAAAACTCCTTGAGGACAAATGTTTGAAAACCTGTAGGACTGTTGTGCATATTCTTTTTAATTATTGGCAGATTTACAAAAAGCAATGACTTTTAGACCTCAATGATCAATTAAGTTGGTGTGTCATATCTTGATGCCTCATATTTGAACATATATCAATAATAATGATGCAAATGATGACAGTTTGGATCTGTTCCCCATTCTAAGCTATTAAATGACTTCAAGAAGCAGCCATATTCTTTTATGAAGTTTTATGGCGCTTTTAAAGCGTTCAAAATCTGCTAAACATCATCTTTTCTCTTCCACAGAAAAACGACATCATGCAGATCTGGAATGTCAAGAGAGTGAGTAAATGAAGACAGACTTTTTATTAATTTATTGAGTTTGAAGTATTTAAGCTTTTGCCTCGTGCACAGTTACAGACATGTCTGTAATGTTCCCGTAAGCATCTTGGTGTCCTTTGCAACATTTCCTCCTGCTGGAGGATGGCCATGCAGTTCTGGGCAGAATCATGGTTATTCCACATGCACTCGTCTTTTTAATGATGTTCTGGTGTGCTTCGAGGTGCACTTACTGTTTTGGAAAATTCCTGGACTAGTATTTGTCAAGAACACTGTCTTGGATGAGTTCAAAATGTTCTTGTGATGAACGTTTCATTCGAGATGCTCTGTATCATGTTAAATGGCTCAAATGCACGAGAAGGAGCTTGAGCAAACAGTTCTGCGACCTGAAGAGCAGAGTAGTTTACACAGAAATTCAGGAGGATGAAAACAAAACGATGACCGTTGTTTCCATGATGCAACACAATAAAATATTAGTTTCATATAATGGATAATACAACAAACACTTACCAACTACCAATACTGAGGATAAAGGCAACCGCTTTAGTGTTTTGATCACGTGATCACTTTGGGAGACGTTCAAAACCGGATGAGTGCAATTCATCAAGAGTTTAGGATCAGTTCTGGAATTCCGTGATGCATCCCGGTTTGCCACTCGGGCGTTGCGGCATGATTATAATAATTGATCTGTTTAGGACACACACAGACACACACCCACCCGCATCTGCCTTGAGTTTGTCTTGTGTTTTGTGCTCTCATTACACGCACCATCTGGATTCTCCATCATACACCGGGTGTTTCCGATGATTTACGGGAATCAAAGACTTATGAATGACTCCGTGAGATAGTGTCGGGGAAAAAATAAACAGCGTCTGAACGTCAGCGGAGCAAAACACGCATGCGCAGAGACGCCTAATTTGCCAGAGGGTGCGAATTATTTGGGTCTGACCTCCTCACCCGCTCCCACCCCCTCAAGAAGTCAAAACAAAAGGTCGAGCGGTCTTAAAGTAAAAGTTATTACTTAGGCTTAAGTGTTTCTAAAGGCTAATAAATGTTAGATTACAAGTTTGTCAGAGCGAACCTGTTAAAAAAAAAGAAGGTATAGAAATCGCACTAGGGTGAGGAGGTAACTATAGCAACGCTATGTCACTTTCCCGCCTTCAGCTGCGATCATTTTCACGTTGAACATCGATCAGAACATCGGTTTTCCCGCCGAATCGGGCTACTTTACCACTTTTGCTGCTGGTTGTGTTGAAGTGACCCCAATAACTTAAGATTTAGCCCCTCAAATGTGAATTTAACAGGGAACCCCGACAAAAAAACGTTTATTTTATCCCTCGAAGGCGAAACGTGCATGGGCTAGTTTTGAGTAGCAGTTTTGTTGTGAAAACCTGGCAACCCTGATGTCAATTAGGAATGACAAATTCTGTCTTTATCTTTCACTTTATTATCCACCTTATTCTTTAATGTGGACGTAAGCCTATGGGTGAGAGTTCTGGTTTATTAGCCGCTATAGGAAAATTATGAGAAGAATAACAACGAGCAGAAAACGATAAATCTGTTTGCACTACAAACAAAGATAATACATTAAAATATGGTAGGGTTTGCACTTATGTCACGATTTGGTCACAACAGCATGGATTGCACAGTTAATGTACTACTGAATGCGTTGTTCTGCTATTTTATGCTGTCTTCCTGAGGAAGCTGCTAAATTATAAAGAGTAGGACTTAGTAAGCAGGAAAGGCCACAATATTTTGACAAACTAAAATTAATAGGTGGTAAAGATACGTACAAGCAGTACTAATTAATATATTAGCCTAATATTTCACCTACCTGACTGGAAATTATAAGAACAAACACTAAAGTTTTTAAGATTATTGCCCTCTAAATCCTTGTTCAGTTTGGCCAAGCACAAACGCCTTTTGTTACTTTTTTTTTGCACTCTTCTCATTGACTTATTACTTAGTACTCCAAATGTTTTTTTTCCCTGGTCTGACCAATTAGTACAGCCCAAAACATGACAATAATTGACCATTTTCAGCAACAATAATTAGCTAAATATGCGAGTTTCGTTCAGTTCATTGTCATTGTTTACACTCAGTGCCACCAATATGGCCGATTGATGACATGATGTCGTGAAAACACTCGATCCACCTTTTTCCTGAATGCGGAAGTCTTGCTCGATTGGAACGATGTTAAAACTATCTAAATGGATTTGCTAGCATGCAAAACAAGTACTGTACTGTTACAGCCAACAACAGCACAGCTTAGCCCTGTGCACATTTTTATATTTAATTAAATTGAAGAAATATACGTTTAATTCAGTTGATCTTTTTGTTTGTTTGTTTTTTACCCCGTTTTAACATGGATTTCTATGGAGACGGAACACAAGAGCTCCCAAATGAGAGTTAGAATCCATTATGGTAGCGCTCAATGGTTACTTAGGAAAAAATGTGTATATCAGTCAGCAAAACCAGCTCTTTTGTACAGCTAAAAATAGCTGGACCTAGATGAGACCAGAAGCCACACCCATAAAACTTACAAATGGCCACGCCCACTCTTACGGGAAGAAAAAGTTGGATGACTTCGCTATAAATGTTCATATAATGAATTTAAGTAAGTTTGTTTTTAAGTTCTTAAGATAACTGACGGTTATCTGACTGAAGTACCGCCAAACTAGTTTATACAGAGGAAGACGAACCTCACTGAGTTTGCGTCCTGAAAAATCATCATTGTATCGACAACATAATATTTAACAGACGTTTAGAATTCCAGAAACAGCCGAAATTCCACCCCCTAGAAGTCAAATTCGCATACTACCAGACCCCCGACCACACACAGCGACTCCAAACCAAAGAAAGTTGCCTACCTAGCATCATAGGCAGCGTTCAGTATGCGTTTCAGACGCGTAACGGACGCGGAACGCACAGGCGCCTGTGATGAACAAAAATGATAAAGAACTAACTGTTGGTACTGATATAAAATGTAAAGCCAAAAAATGCTGTCTGCCACTAAGATGCTCAAAAATGCTGTACGCGACTGTGCCAGATGCTAGACCCCCGACCACCCATTGGATGCGTCTGTAAACCAAGTGAGTTGCTGCTAAGACAGCATTTTATGGCATCACTGGTGCGCGCACCCGACTCGATGCCACACAATGCTGCGCGCCCATATGAAGCCCAACAATTTTGCACGCTACTACGTTACCCTAAAACACCGATGCAGTAAAATGCTGTCTAGGTAGGCGGCTTAGTAGGTTTTGAAACAGAGCCTCGTTCTCTAATGCAGTTTGAGTCTGGAATTGTGTGTGTGTGAGGGGGGCACAGTCGGGTTTCTCACCTTGGCTCGCTCTCCGTCACCCCTCCTCTCTCTCTCTCTCTCTCTCTCTCTCTCTCTTTCAGTGCGTGTGTGTGTCAGTGTGTGTCTGTCTCATGAACGGAACTGACCGCTGCTGTATCTTTGAGTTCATTCACCAGCAGACAACAGGACTAAATCACAATCGATCTGGATTTATTTTCCTCACGTCCGCGCTTGAATGAGGTTTAGCGGTTCAAACGGGATTCAGAGATTCAGGTGAGTTCTCAAACACACTGTTTGAGTATCTGCATCACGCATAAATGAAAATATACATGGTATCATATACAACTCTACATAGCTAAGCATGTGATTTGAGTTATGCAGGTGAATGAGAGTCTTGCTAATCTCAACCAGTTCAATTATAATTTACATTCTACAGTCTAAAATCATTTTTATGAGTGATTGTTGCTACAGTAAAACTTTGATAGTGTGATATTGACATATAAAAGGAATTAAAAAGATTTTTACACTGTTTTGTATGACTTTTAATGAAATGGGCTAGTAACTATATCTTCAGTTGCTACTATGGTACTTTTTTATAAGGTTTGGAAAAATGAATTCCAGATGACATATACAGTTATTATCCAAACTGTTTAATTGTTAATTAACCACTAACTTTTAAAGTTAAAGCAGTGATGTTTTTCAAATGAGCTCAATTTAGGCATTCAGTGTGTTTTGTTGTATTTTTCTAATTATGAATAATCCCATTATATTAATTAGACAATAATGAGGGTCCTGTGCACTGCTCCCTCTCTAACAGGTGGGCAATTACAGTCTAAATTCTCTCTCTTTTTTTAATCGTGATTTAACAGAGCGCTCCAAACTGTGTTTCGTTCCCGGTGCGCGAGCCATGCCAAGCAAAGCAACTCTTCACGAGTCTCCTTAGGTATGCGTGACACCGTCGAGATTTCTGCTTCCCCTGATGGACGTGGCACACACACGTTTGTGTGTGTGTTTGTGTGGATTCCTGTGATTTTATTGCAGTGAAGCCCCTCTCTGGTTTCCCCGAGGTCACAGATGAACTGTAGAGTTAAACTTTGAGAAAAACATTTACGCCAGCTCAGTTTACTGATCCTGCCCACTACTGGCCCTCGAGAAGAGAGGGGAAAAAAAAATCAGACGTTTCAGAGCTGTCAAAACGAAAAGCACTGTGTTTGACAGTAAAGTCAGAGGTGTAGCGGACATGGAGAGAGATCTGATAACTAAACCGTGTGTCAGTTTGATTCCTGACCTACTTACAACATCCCAGCTCCCTCAACCAGCACCAGTTTTCCAAAAAAAAAAAGGAAATACTGTCATAATTTACTCACCCTCATTTCGTTTCAAACCCGTATGAGATTCTCTATTCCGTAAAAAACACAAAAGGAGATGTTTAGAACAATGTTTACGCTCCTCTTTTCCATACAATAAAAGCACCATAAAAGTCTTGTAAACAAATCTCCATGCATTACTGTATATTTCAAGTCTTCTGAAGCTTTATGTGAAGAACAGACTAAAATTCAAAATAATTTTTTCATTGAAAAGCTTCCATGCTTCTTTATTAGAGTTGATGGTTCCACAAAAAATCTTTAACATCAATGAAACATTTTCATTCCACAAAAGGTTCTTTATAGTTGTTCTTTAAATTATTAAAATGTTCTTCACACTTGGAGAAATACATTTTGAAAGGTTCTTCTATGGCATCGCTGCAAAAACACCCTGTTGCAACCTTTACGTTAAAGAATGTGCATTGCATTTGCATTGCGTATTTGAATATTGATGTCGATAATACTTAACACTATTGGTTCTCCAGTGTTATGTGATGGATAATGAAGAGTTTTATTTTTTATGATGGGAATGATGGAATTTTTCCAGACGCTTTAATTCAGGTGTTTCTCAAATAAAGCTGTCTTTTGATTTCAGGAGGCTTGGAATAACGTGCACTGCTCATATGGACTAATTTATGATATTTCTATGGTGCTTTTTATGTCCGTTTCGGAGTCTGGTCACTGTACACTTTAATTGTTCACAACTTGGACATTCTCTAAACATCTTTTGTGCTCCACAGAAGGAAGAAATTCCCTTGGCATGAGGGTGAGTAACTGATGACAAAAATTTGAGTAAACTCTTTCCTAAATTAGCACGTTTGTGATGATGCACAGTATGCATATGATTTTGCATCACGTTTAAGCATTATGTTCCTTTCCTCCTGCATTTTGAGATGTAATTGGGCCATATTTTCAGCGACGGGCAACATTAGAGCAGCGTTTTTCAACTTCACTGAAAGGTTTGGATCTGACACGGTCTTGGCTCGGTCCACCTTAGCAGCTAAAGTCAACATGGCCTATATTTCACTCTCCTCCTCTTCCAGCACAGGAAGCTTCATCTGTGTGTGTGTGTGTGTATGCACATGACACCCTTTTTGTCGCCAACAAAAAAGTCCCTCCACTAACTTTAGCTGCAAAAGGGGCCGTATCAGGAATCAAATTAAGCCTAATTTTTGGAAAGAAGGAGTTTGATGTACTATTAAAGCAAGTTTTAGATTTAAAAACAGTGTTGCAAATGTCTCATTTTAGACAAATGAAAACACATGACCATGTGGAAAACAGCTCATGATTTGGTGCAAAAAAACTACACGTATATATATGTATGATACGACCCCTTTAAGAGTCGTGCATTGCTCCTCAAGCGCGTGTTTTGTCTGTCTGTTTATGCATGTGATTTTAAGCATGTCAAGAGGTCAGGGGTCATAAAATAGCAGGTGACAGCCGTAAAAGTGTAATTGTGGGAGTGTGTGCGCTTGAAGTTATTCTGTGCCTGCGCTGTAACTTTTGGGGTGTGCCTAAAAACACACAGGCACACACACACAGAGTGTGTCCATTCGGAGAGCGGTGTTAAATGATTCAATCTGTTGTAGCCTTGGCACCTTATGACTTTGTACGTGCATATGTGTGTGCGAGCGAGTGTGGTGCACCTAATGTGTTTGTCAGTATTTGAACACTTCATAAAATTATTTGTGGTTTCCCTCCTGAGTTCAAAGCTGGTGATGCCTAGCGGTGAAATTTTTGTTGTCGAATGGAAAAAGATGTGTGCTTATGTGTGAGATTGTCAAAGTTTGCGTTTTATTTTACACAAAGCTCATGCTTAAAAAAAAACAACCCTGAACCACACACACGTTTGCATATCTAAATGATGACTTCTGTTGTTTTCATATAAAACAAATGATAATTAATGAAGCAACCAAAGCCTTTTCTTTGCATTTTTTGGAATTAAAAAAACATGTCTTTATTTATGCATCATTTTTTATCTTCGAGGCAAAAGGTTTAGTTTTAGTGAGCGTCTGGCAGCATTCCTGTCCCCGAAGTAAAATTACAGAAGTGTGATGCAACGCATGATGTATTACTGCACAGATTCTCAAATTATCTTCAAATTATTTTCAAATCAGCAATCAATGCATGACCCGGTCATCATGTGTGTTTTTGTGAGCGTGTGTGTGTGTGTGGTTAAGGATCAGGTTTTGCTGTTTTAGTAAGGGCTGGGTTTGGTCCGTGTGTGTGAGGAAAGGGTCTGGTCGCAGTGGCTGCATTCTTTTACCAGGCGGTTTTCTTTCCACTCGCACATTTAACTTGTCGGCTTGCCGTATGCGACTTTTTAATCAGTTTTAACCATCCCAGACATGAATGGTTCCTCAAATCAGGAGAATGTGCTGTTACTTAGTATCAGATGCACCATTTTCACCTGCCGGACCACAAAACAAGTCAGACTGAGCCTGAGGCTCGATTAATCTTAAACCATGGAAAGAAATGTAGTGTAGAAATCTGTAGCCATCAACACTTCTTCACCATGTGTTAGGTCAAATAATCCGTTTTCTTTGGATTAAGTAATGCTGACAGCGAGCACGCCTCTTTGTCGTATCTTGTTATTGCAATCTTGAGGTTCTCAAAGGAAAATTGGTATTGAAGAAGGGAGTCAGATGAGCGATGTACATGCGATTATTCTCTGCTGAGACGCTCTGGATTAGTTCACCCAGACCCATTCCTCTCTCTCTCTCCCATTAAAATCAACATAAAAACTACATTTGCAGCCCATTTAGCTCTAATAATGTGATGCATGTCCAAATGAAAGAGATATTTAATTAGAAAAATGTATCTGTCGGGAATTGACTAGAACTTGAAAAGTGGGGGTTTCATCCAGACTGTAGTTTTTAAATAGTTTTTAAAAATGTTCATGAGTTTTGCTCATTGTAAATATTATTATTGAGGTTTTATTTTATTTTCTCCCCCCAGTTTTAGATTATATTTAGATCAGTTTAATTTATATGCTTCTACTTAAACTTATTTCAGTTAGCTGACAAGGCAACGTGTTTAATTTCCATTTAGTTCTTTTAAATATTTAGATTTTATTTTATTTAAACTTATTCCAGTTAACATTTTGTAAATAGTTTTAGTTAATGATAATAACCCTGGATCTGGCTGTGAGTTTGCTAAAACAATGCCTAAATGTGTCCCTGGACCACAAAACCAGTCATAAGTGTACATTTTTAGAAACTGAGATTTATAAATCATCTGAAAGCTAAATAAATAAATAATATCTGGCCGAGATATAACTATTTAAAAATCTGGAATCTGAGGGTGCAAAAAAATCAAAATATTAAGAAAATCGCCTTTGCAATTGAAGTTCTTAGCAATGCATATTACTAATTTTGATATATTTACGGTAGGAAGTGTACAAAATATCTTCATGAAACATGATCTTTACTTAATATCCTAATGACTTTTGGCATAAAAGAAAAATTGATCATTTTGACCCATACAATGTATTGTTGGCTATTG
Source organism: Labeo catla (assembly GCA_012976165.1). NCBI lineage: Eukaryota > Metazoa > Chordata > Actinopteri > Cypriniformes > Cyprinidae > Labeo > Labeo catla. The sequence goes on from VONZ01000352.1 coordinate 403,201, forward strand.
CTGCAAATATACCCGTGCTACTTAAGACTGGTTTTGTGGTCCAGGGTCACAAATATTTGTGTGGCTATTAGTTAAAACATTATCCATTAGTCTGTGAAGCCTTGGAAAGTCATCTCAGAGGTGGAACAAGTTATAATTTGATGAAAGCTTATAGAAACATAAGTTATTTTTATATTTGACTTTTTACACGGCAATACAATAAAACATTTTGGCATGGAAAGAACGGTGGCTTCACCTTTAAATGTGAAGACTATTTAGTTGACATCTGAGCTTGTGTACATATGTTATGTCTCAGTTTTGATGAATTCTGTCATGACACACACACACGCTCAATGGAGAAACTCGACTCTCCATATTTAGTCATTCTGTAAGAGACGTCCATTCTTCATTGTGATCCATCTCTCTCTCTCGTCCACTCGCATATATTTCATCTCTACGTTGACGTCCTTTATCTGCAGCCACTATCTGTCTTTTTATTCTCCCCCCACATACCAACCCTTTCCTCAGTTCTGTCCATATTTGTCCCTTTTCGTCTCACTAAACCTTTCACCTATTTCTGTCTCATGCTCCTGTTGTGTGTGTGTGTGTGTGAATCAGAGCGATGTGTATTCTTTTCCTCAGAATCTGACGGATCCATCAGTAAATGATGTTGTGGCGTGGACACACACTCACACACACTGTGTAAACACAAAAAGACCACACAATCAGAATATGTGTGTATACACACAATGGGGTCCAAACATCTCCAAACATTTTTGGATTTTTACGTAACTCTGGAAAATAAATAAAGTTTTAGGATTTAAATATAAAATGTAAAAATGTAGCATTTCTGTAGTTTAAACTATAAAACATTGCACTGGCAATGACAAAGTCATGGGTTTGATTACCAGAGAATGCATATACTTATAAAACATAATGCAATGTGGCTTTTTTGCACTGCAGTTATGCATATAAATGTATGCTTTTTTTTGTCAAATTGTTCCACTGATCATTTGCAATTCAATTTTTGAACCGAATTAGAAAAGACTGCAAAAAAGGCACATTTTCAGTAGTGGTTAAACTGGTGGAGCCCATTATGCATGTTTCTCTGTGTGTTTATGTTAGAGTGATCGAGCGAGGTAGAGAAAGAGAGAGGAGGGGGTGAGAGAGTTCGACTGACAGCGTGAGGGTCAAATAATGAGCTTAATTCTCTGTTTGGTGTTTGATGATGTGTGACTGAAGAGATGTGTGTGTGGAGAGAAAGAGAGAGAGTTTAGTAGAATGTGACAGAAACAGAGGGAAAAAAGGCCTATTCAGAGCTTATTGTGTCTTCATATAAAACATATGCTCTGCAATTCTCTTCGAAAACACAGGCTTTGTAGCTTCATCATACTAATGCCGGAATATGTTTATCTGAAAACTTGAAAAAGACACAAAAGCACCTTAAAAGTGTAAGGAAACTCATAGCTGTGCATTACTGATTTGGTTTGGTGTCAAGACTGTGAACTGACCCAACTGAATCATTTGAAAGATTTGACTCAAATGATTCAATGATGAATTTTCAGTAAACACATGGTTTCAGAAAACTAGCACATGTCGTATGGACGACTTTTATGAGTGTTTAACCTTTTTTGATGCTTGACAGCTTTATTTTGATTGCATGAGAAGTGACAGCGATGACATGAAGCTTGCATGCATCTAAACCGGTTCCTAATCTATTTTTCAGCACAATAATAGCAATTAATTAATCTGACTTTTTATTGAATTTATAAGTTGCGTATAGCACTTTTACAGTCTTTATTCGAGGGTCCATCTGTACCGTTGCAAAGGGGCCCGAGCAGAAAGAGCCGCATTGATATTCACATCACACACACGCAGTGACAGGTCCTAAGAGAGGAGTTTTACTCTGGTTTCATGGTTCATTGCTCTTTGTAGTGCTGTAGAAGTGTGATTCGGCTCAGATACACGCTAATGTCAAACTGTTTCTCATTAACTCTAAACAGCGTGCGGATCTCATCAGATTCCCTCCCGGCAGATCATATGCTCGTCGACCTGCGGATCGAAGCGCCAGGAGAGTTTGAGAGTATCGAGTTTTATCCGTTCTGTGTCTGTCTGGAACATGGCACATAGGATGCGGAACGGACTGTGACTGCTGATTCCTCCAGCAGCAGAGGTAGTACGCTTTTTTTTGTTTTAAAACAAGATGAATATCACTGTTTCGTAGAAATCCTTCTCTGCTTTATAAATCTAGAAAAGCATCTGTGCACAGCGACATTCTATTAAATGTTCTCATTCGAATCCCCTGATCTCCAACAGCCCAAACTCCCCAAGAAAACAGGAGGAATCTCAGCATGTGTTTACCAAGACAAAATTAACCCATCAAATAACAGCTGCGGTGTATTTCCACATGCACAGCTTTCCTAAAATGGCTGAAATGTCTATAAATGAACATTTCTAAACACACTTGCACAATCGTCACTATTATCCCATTAAGCGTTTGCATCATCCTGCAGCGTTTGTGCTCTAGAAATGAATAAGTCCTCAAATCATGGGTGTAGTTGAGGAAAGATGTGTTGTTGCTTCACTGGGTGAAAAGACCAACGGATGCACATTGAAGCCAGTTATAGAGACTTGAAGGGTGAACACTTTTGGTTTGGATCTGTGAGCAATCACTTGGCAACCCTAGCAACTGCACAGCGACACTAAAATCTAATTAGAACACCTTTGCAACTGCATAGTGATGTCCTGGCATCATCGCACACATCAAAGTAGCATCATGACAGTGAATTTTACAAATGATTGCAAAAAGTTCAGCTGCAAAGTATTTCAAACTACCAAACAGCTCAATAATGTCCCTTTTTAGTGTAGTCCCTGTTGAAAAAAAACAGCATATGCTGCTTTGAAGCATTGCAGCTGGTTTGAGCTGGTTTAAGCATATCTTTAGTTGGTCATGAGCTGGTTTAAAATGGTTATGAGCTGATTATAAGATGGTTATGAGCTGGTTTAAGCTGGTCCTTAGTTGGTCATGTGCTGATTTAAGATTCTCCTGAGCTGGTTATAAGCTGGTTTGAACTGGCCTAAGATGGTCTTAGTTGGTCATGAGCTAGTTTAAGCTGGTTCTGCACAGGAGCTAGTTGCTTAGGACCAGCACCTGACCAGCTTAAACCAGCTCATTACCATCTTATAACCAGCTCAGGACCATCTTAAACCAGCGCAAACCAGCTTATAGCCTGCTTAAACCAGCTCATGTCCAACTAAAACCATCTTAAACCAGCTCAAATCAACTTATAACCAGTTCATGACCAGCTTGAACCAGCTCATGACCAGCTAAGGACCAAGCTTAAACCAGCTCATAACTAGCTTAATCCAACTCAGGACCAGCTTAAACCAGCTCAAACCATCTTATAACCAGCTCAGGACCAGTTTAAACTAGTTCATTACCAACTAAGGTCCATTTTAACCCAGCTCATGACCAGGACCAGCTCAAACCAGCTTTTAACTTGCTTAAACCAGCTCATGACCAACTAAAACCATCTTAAACCAACTCAAATCAGCTTATAACCAGTTCAGGGTCATCTTAAACCAGCTCGACCAACTAAGGACCATCTTAAATCAGCTCAAACCAGCTTACAACAGCTCAGGACCAGCTTGAACCAGCTTATAACCAGCACAGGACCAGCTTAAACCAGCTCATGACCAACTAAGGACCAGCTCAAACCAGCTGATATGCTTCAAAACTTACCTAACCAGCATATGCTGGATTTTCAACAGGGCTTTTCAATTTAGTGCTGTGAGTTTATTAATAACTACAAACTAACATTTAGTCCAAAACTATTTAGGGCCGTTTTGAGTGTAATTTAGGCTGAATACTGTTTGGAACTGTCTTTTTTGTCTGTTTGTTGTTTGTTTAAAATGATTTTATTCATTTTTAAATGTATTTAATTTTTTACACATTTATTTCCAAATTTACTTTATTTTTAAACCTTTTTTTTTAAACATTAAGCTCCGCTCTTCACTGACTATTTGTTAAAAAGTTATTTCAGGCCCAGTTTTTTACCTTGTTTTCTTCAGTGCACTTCACTTTTGTTATAATATCATTGTAGTAACATCATTTTTTGAACATGGTCTCTTTGAAGTACTTTAGACTACTATATAAATCTTATGGTGTATGAATATTGTTGACAGTATTGTCCTGTTTGTGCTTTTCCATTTCCAGACACACACTGCCGAGAGTCGATTCTGGGAAAGTCGTCTATCCACTGGACGTTTTCTGGCCGGTTCGTCTTACCAAGATATCACACGTACGCCAGTCTGAAGAGACGCTAAAGCCATATTTGTTTATTTGACTTCCCCCTCTCTCTACCCATCCATCTGGATACGTTTCTTCCCTTCCCCATCCCACATTCATCATTCTCTCCCGTGACATCATGTGGAGTTTTCAGAACTTGCTTTCTCTGCTTACTTTGCTTCCCTGGGCCTCCAGTCACAGTCCGAACCCATTCGCCGGGCCTCAAGTGACACCGACGGACCCCTGCTACGACGAGACGGGCGCCGCCCGCCGATGCATCCCAGAGTTCATCAATGCAGCATTCGGCCAGGAGGTCAGCGTATCGAGCGTATGCGGCCGGCCGCCCTCTCGCTCCTGCAGTTTAGTAGAACGTGACGACCGCCCCGCTGTGCGCACGTGCCAGGTCTGCGACGCGTCGGACCCTCGCCACGCCCACCCTGCCACCTACCTCACCGACTTAAACTCCGCCCACAACCTCACCTGCTGGCAGTCGGAGAACCTGCAGGGCTCGCCGCTCAACGTGACGCTCACGCTATCGCTCGGCAAGAAGTTCGAGATCACATACGTCAGCCTGCAGTTCTGTTCCCCGCGGCCCGAATCCTTGGCCATTTATAAGAGCATGGACTACGGGCGCACTTGGACACCCTACCAGTTCTACTCGTCGCAGTGCCGTCGCATGTACAACCGTCCCAACAAAGCGGCGATTACCAAGCAGAACGAGCAGGAAGCTTTATGCACGGACGGACATACCGATCTCTACCCGCTTTCTGGCGGCCTCATCGCGTTCAGCACACTAGATGGACGCCCTTCGGGCAAAGACTTCGACTCGAGTCCTGTTCTACAGGACTGGGTGACGGTCACCGACATTCGGGTGGTCTTCAGTCGCCCGCAGCACCTTAGAGCGCTGCCCATGTCAGGACGTGAGAGCGAAGACCCGCTCGGGCCGCCCGGAACGCTGCCTACTTATTACTACGCGGTCGGCGACTTCCAAGTGGGCGGGAGGTGTAAATGTAACGGCCACGCCTCCAGGTGTGTGCGAGAAAAGGAAGGGAAACTGGTGTGCGAATGCAAACACAACACGGAGGGTCCGGAGTGTGACCGCTGCAAACCGTTTCACTACGACCGGCCCTGGCAACGCGCAACGGCCAAAGAAGCCAACGAGTGCTTGCGTAAGTTGCACACAGACTGCTGTGTTCTTCCTAAAATGCGGTAGCTGTTCAATCTTTGTTAGCTGTTCCATAACCTAGAGCCAGATTTACTTACAGCTTGTACCAGCTCAAACCCTTTTGGCATTTAAACACTACTGTCAGGATTTACTAAAGTCATACGGTGAAAAATTAGCAGTTACTTTTGTGACTAACCCTTTTGGATATGCATTTATAGAAATTCCTTTTCAGATGGGAGGAGAGTATTTAAATAAATCATACAACGTGATGCTTTGCTGACTATTGCCAACATAGGCATCCTAAAAGCCGACGACAAAATAGCAGTGCATGCTTATAATGAAAAGAATATTATCATGCATTGGTGTGGACGCTCGTATGTAGCCGTTGTGTCTTTAAAGTTATCATTCTCAGTTTGAAGGGCATTAATTGCCAATGATTTGGACCACTCTACATATACAGCTTAGTAAAATGCTACCGTCAAACTCTATTGAAATCCGTTGTGGTGGACTTTGATGGTAGCATTTTGCTAAGCTATTGATTACAACACACGAACAAATTGTGCATTAAAAAGTCTAAACTGTGTATTACACTACTTGTCAACAGTAAGATTTTTTAATAAAGTTTCTTCTACTCACCAAGCCTGCATTTATTTGATCTAAAGTACAGCAAAAACAGTAACACTTTTACTATTTAAAATAGCTGTTTTTCTACTTAAATATATTTTAAAACGTAATTTATTCCTGTGATCAAAGCTGAATATTCAGCATCATTAGTCCAGTCTTCAGTGTCACATGATCCTTTAGAAATTATTCTAATGTGCTGATTTGCTGTTCAAGGAACATTTATTATTATTATTAATATTTTAAACAGTTGAGCACATTTTTTTCAGGATTATTTGATGAATAGAAAGATCTTTTGTAACATTATACACTATACCATTCAAAAGCTTGGAGTCAGTATAATTTTGGAAAAGAAAAGAAATTATAGAAATTAATACTTTTATTTAGCAAGGATGCTTTAAATTGATCAAAAGTGATGATATGACATTTGTAATATTACAAAAGATTTCTATTTTAGATAAATGCTGTTCTTCTGAACCTTCTATTCTTCAAAAAAAAAAAAACTGAAAAAACTATACTCAGCTGTTTTCAACAATAATAATAATAAATGTTTTTTGAGCAGCAGAACAGAATTTTAGAATGATTTCTGAAGGATCATGTGAGACTGAAGACTGGAGTAATGATGCTGAAAATTCAGCTTTGATCATAGGAATAAATTACATTTTAAAATATATTCAAATAGAAAATAGTTATTTTAAATAGTAAAAATATTTCAGAATTGTACTGTTTTTGCTGTACTTTGGATCAAATAAATGCAGGCTTGGTAACTTCTTTAAAAAACATTAAAAACCTTACTGTTCAAAAACTTTTGAAAAAACTGGTAGTCTATATTTATTTATATTTTTTGCTAAAATTCAGTATTAAATGAAACGTTATGCTAAATATCAGCCAACCCCAAAAAAAAAGAACTGCTGTATGTTTGTATTTATCATTAGAATTTTATTTTAGAATTGGCTTTTCTGTGAACTCATACTGTTATACTGTTATACTGCTAATTTTCAGGAGTTGCTGTCTAGGTAGGCAGCTCACTATGTTTTAGAACAGACTTGCAGTGTTACGAAATGATCTCTTGGCTAAATCGCAGAGGTCATTTCTCATCGCATCTCACATCTGCACTTGATTTATGAGCATGACTTCGCCTGTATCGGAATTAATGCTGGATACATTCCATCGAATACATACAGACTGACACACAAGCGCAGGACCGACATTTGTGTTTGTGTATGTCTGTCTTGCAGTATGTTAATCTTTACATAAACCTCTTCTCTTAGGCCACGTCTGAACTGGCCATGCTCAGACCCCAACGCTACTGACAGCAGTGTGAGAATACTAGGCCTATTTCACACACGTGCGAAAGCACCGTTTATTTGTTTTGGTGGCCATATTAACACTGAATTCACACCGGCTGCCGAAGCAGAGCAGTGCCGTGTAGTAGAAACAGAAGTGCAAATATTTTTGATGGGCGTAGTGCACTAAGCTGTGGAGAAAATGTTTAAAATACACCTATAAATTATTAAAAATAAAAAAAATAAATAAAAAAGTTGGCTATTTATCAATATAGACTTTTTGCAATATATTTTATTTTATTTTTATTGAAGGATTTTTACTTCCTAAAGTTACATTTTACAAAAGTTAACTGTCCTTTTACTGATGATTTGTTAAATATTTATTTATTTATTTAGTATTTGGTGTAATATTAATACCATTTTTTTAATACCATTCTATTTGAAGTATCCTGTACCATAATAAAAATAAAATTACCATGGTTATGTACCAAAATACAGTTGTTTATATAAGGATTCCAGCAACTATCTGCAGATGTACATCTCTCCATATGTTAAAGATCAGTAGCAGCTGCAGATATTTATCTTATCTTATCAGACGGCAGTATAATTGCTGAACGAAAAATTAGCTGAATGGTGTAAATGTATTAATCTTTACGTCAGGAGAGATATATTGTGTCCAAATGCGCCATTTGGGCAGTCCTGACACTCCATTAGTATCACTAATGTCTCCCATAAATCTCTCTGCCTCATCTAATTCTTCCTGTCCACTCTGTCTTTTTTCCCGTGTGCTTCTCTACACATCTGTGAGAGTTTGCAGAGAGTTTGTTTTTCTTTCTCTTAATGAAATCCAGAATTTGATTGGCAGCTCTCTGCGTTTGTCTCTTCTCACCTCTGGCTCTGTCTCTCCTCATGCCATCTGCTGTGGTTTGGTGGCCCCGTCTTTGACTGACCCCCACTACACGCTCCACTCGCTCGTTTTCTCGCCTCGACACACGCCAAGGACTCCCGCCGATTTTGTGCCCGACCTGGCAGTGGTTGAGTGTGATCTCGTTAAAATCATCCCCCCATTCAGCTGAGAGAACAAGGACAAAGAGATTAGCAGAGTTATAGCAGACTAATGAGCGGCCGACCACAAACGGAGGCTCTGACGCTTAAATCCAACAGTGTGACTCTAGAAAATGTGCTTGATGATTGCCTGTCAAAACTTATGCTGTTGCTGGGGTGTTCTGAGTGGCTGTTAGCGTGTTGCTATGCGGTTGCTGGGCTGATCTGTCGTTAATGCTTTGCTGTGCACTTTCTAAGTGGTTGTTGCAATTTCTTGAGTGGGTGGGTGTTTCTTTGTGGTTACTAAGGTGTACTGGATGCATGTTTATGTGTTGCTATGCAGTTGCCTGACTCCTCTGAGTGGATGTTAGTGAGTTGCTATGTTGTTGCTGGGCTGATCTGTGTTGTTAGTGTGTTGCTATGTGGTTGCTGGGCTGATCTGTGTCGTTAGTGTGTTGCTATGTGGTTGCTGGGCTGATCTGTGTCATTAGTGTGTTGCTATGCAGTTTCTAAGGTGTTCTAAGTGGTCATTGCAGTTGCTGGGGTGTTTTAGGGCAGTATTAATTTGTTGCTATATGGTTGCTGGTAGTGTTGTCACGGTACCAAAATTTCAGTATTCGGTACCAATACCAGTAAAAATCCACGGTTCTCGGTACCAGTTTCGGTACCAAATCAAAACACAAAAACATGAATTGAACAACACACTATTTTTATTAATAACAAACAAAAATAAAACAAAGTTTTAAATTGGAAGCTGGTATTTTAGGTTGAGGTGATGAAGCATTTGCTGGAATCCCCATTTTTCACTGTATAAACTGGCACTTGATCCATACATGTGAATTCAGCAACAGCTCGGTTCAGTTTTCTTGCCTCAGGTGAGTTTTTGTCGTACTTCTGCTGCTGAAAAGCATCTGGAACCGTTGTCTGCTTAGGAGTTTGATTTGGTGGTTCGTGGTCTTCTTCAGCCTGCAGCTGTAAAAGGAAAATATAATATACTTCAGTAAAACAATGGGCTGAGTCTGACTAAATGCAACATTAGATTGACACCAGCTAAACAGAACTTTATATATAATATAACTTTTCAGTAAATAATAAACCTCAGCTTTTATAACAAATTTAGATAAGATTACTTATATTATGTGTATATCAATGTTACACAGACGGAAACTAGTATTAAAAACACTTTACAAAAAGATTCCATTTAACATGACTTAAACAAGTGTTACATAGCAATTATTCTTAATTTCAAAATGTATTAATTTATTTTAAATTAAAAGTTGTATCTGTTGACATTATTTTACGCACAATGAACAAACATGAATGATCAAGTGTTTGTATAAAATAACATTCACACACATTAAATAATGTTCACTCACTGTAACTTGATGTTAGATAATATATTACATCATGTTAATGAATGGTATCTTTTACCAAACTATACAGGACTGTATTTGACTGTACTTTTATTTAATCAAACTGCGCAAACTATATTTCCTAGCCTAGAACTGCTTTTCTGTTGACCGATTTTAAGGCTATAAACATTAACCATACATTTGTACATTTGTTCTCTAACACACATATTTTAGCTATTTAAAAGCCTCAGGTGTGTAAAAAAAATAGTACACTATCATGTCCTTTTTTTAAAAATAATTTTTAATAAACACTATAGGAACATTAAACACTTAATAAAGAAGTTTATTCTAATACTCGCGTTAGCATTAGCCGCGCTTATGCTAACGATTAACTAAGCAAATGGCGATGTTTATTTAGGGTATGATTTTTACAACAAAAGCTCTAAATATAAGATTAAATTAAAACTTACCTGCTTGAGCTTTCATTAAATCTGGGTGTCGGTCTTTGAGGTGTTTTATTAAGTTCGATGTATATCCTCCTTTTGAGAGAAAACTTCGATGACACCGTTTGCAAATGGGTTTCTGATGATCTATGATGTTGCCCTTGTCATCAGCCGCAAATACAAAATATTTCCACGCGTGGCTCCTTCCTCCCTCCTTTTCAACAAGCGGATTCAGAGCCGCCGCATCGGCAGCACCGCCGGTCGCCATGTCTCTGTGCTTTTATGAAGAAGACGCAACTGCGAAGTGCGCACCTTTCCGGATAGCGTGGCAAGAACCGGGTTGACCGGGTGCTCGGTACCACCGGTACTTAAGAAAACCTGGTACCGTAACATTTAATTTTTTTTAGTACCGACTTGGTACCGAAGTACCGGGTCTTTTGACAACACTAGTTGCTGGTGAGTTTTAGGTCATTTTTAATGTGTTGCTATGCGGTTTCTGGGCTGATCTGTGTCATTAATGCCTTGCTTTGTAGTTTCTAAGTGGTTGTTGCAGTTTCTTGAGTGGGTGGGTGTTTCTTTGTGGTTGCTAAGGTGTACAGGATGCGTGTTTATGTGTTGCTATGCAGTTACCTGGCTCTTCTGAGTGGCTGTTGGTGAGTTGCTATGTTGTTGCTGGGCTGATCTGTGTTGTTGGTGTGTTGCTATGTGGTTGCTGGGCTGTTCTAAGTGGTCATTGCAGTTGCTGGGGGGTTTTACGCCAATATTAATTTGTTGCTATATGGTTGCTGGTGTGTTTTAGGTCAGTTTTAATGTGTTGCTATTCGGTTGCTGGGGTGTTTTAGGTGAGTGTTAATTTGTTGCTACTTGGATGCTGATGTGTTTTAGGTCAATTTTAATGTGTTGCTATGCGGTTGCTGGGCTGATCTGTGTCGTTAATGCCTGCTTTTCAGTTTCTAAGTGGTTGTTGCAGTTTCTTGAGTGGGTGTGTGTTTGTTTTTGTTTTTTTGTGGTTGCTAAGGTGTACTGGATATGTGTTTACGTGTTGCTATGCAGTTGCCCGGCTCTTATGGGTTGTTCGTGTGTTAATAAGGTGGTCTAAGTGACAGTGTGTTGCTATGTGGTTGCTGGGTTGTTCTGAGTGGCTGTTGGTGAGTTGCTATGTGGTTGCTGGGCTGATCTGTGTCATTAGTGTGTTGCTATGCAGTTTCTAAGGTGTTCTAAGTGGTCATTGCAGTTGCTGGGGTGTTTTAGGTCAATTTTAATGTGTTGTTGTGCAGTTGCTGGGCTTATCTGTGTCATTAATGCCTTGCTTTAGGGTTTCTAAGTGGTTGTTGCAATTTCTTGAGTGGGTGGGTGTTGGTTTGTGGTTGCTAAGGTGTACTGGATGCGTGTTTATGTGTTGCTATGCAGTTGCTTGGCTCCTCTGAGTGGCTGTTGGTGAGTTGCTATGTGGTTGCTGGGCTGATCTTTGTTGTTAGTGTGTTGCTATGTGGTTGCTGGGTTGATCTGTGTCGTTAGTGTGTGGCTATGCAGTTTCTAAGGTATTCTAAGTGGTCACTGCAGTTGCTGGGGTGTTTTAGGTGAGTGTTAATTTGTTGCTAGATGGCTACTGGGGTGTTTTAGGTCAGTTTGAATGTGTTGCTATACGGTTGCTGGGGTGTTTTAGGTAAATTTTAATGTGTTGATATGCGGTTGCTGGGCCGCTCTGTGTCATTAATGCCTTGATTTGCAGTTTCTAAGTGGTTGTTGCAGTTTCTTGAGTGGGTGTGTGTTTGTTTTTTTGTGGTTGCTAAGGTGTACTGGATTGTGTTTACGTGTTGCTAGCAGTTGCCCGGCTCTTATGCTCTTATGGGCTGTTAGTGTGTTGCTATAGACTTGCTAAGGTGGTCTAAGTGACAGTGTGTTGCTATGTGGTTGCTGGGTTGTTCTAAGTGGCTGTTACTGCGTTGCTATGTGGTTGCTGGGCTGATCTGTGTCATTAGTGCATTGTTATGCAGTTTCTAAGGTGTTCTAAGTGGTGACTGCAGTTGCTGGGGTGTTTTAGGTAAGTTTTAATGTGTTGCTATGCAGTTGCTTGAGTTTTCTGGGTGGGTGTTAGTGTGTTACTATGTGGTTGCTAGGCTGATCTGTGCCATTAGTGCGCTACTATGCAGTACTATGCAGTTCTAAGGTGTTCTAAGTGGTTTTAATGTGTTGCTGTGCATTTGCTGGGGTGTTCTGGCTGGCTTACTATGTGGTTTCTGGGCTGATCTGTGTCATTACTGCATTGGTATGCAGTTTCCAAGGCGTTCTGAATGGTTGTTGCAGTTGTTGGGGTGTTCTAGGTGAGCTTTAATATGTTGCTATATGGTTGCTGGGATGTTTTAGGTCAGTTTTAATGTGTTGCTTTGCAGTTGCTGGGTGTTCTGGGTGGCTGTTAGTGTGTTGCTATGGTTGCTGGGCTGATCTGTGTCGTTAGTGCACTGCTAAGCAGTTTCTAAGGTATTCTAAGTGGATGTTGCAGTTGGGGTGTTTTAGGACCGTGTTAATATGTTGCCATGCAGTTGCTGGGGTGTTCTATGTTAGTTTAGGTCAGTGTTATTATGTTGCTACCCAGCTGCTGGGGTGTAGCATCTTAGCATCATTGCATTGCTATGTGGTTGCTGGGGTGATCTGTGTTTTTAGTGTGTTGCTTGGTGTTCTAAGTGGTTGTTGCAGTTGCTGGGGTGTTCTGGGTAAGTGTTAATGTTAGGTCATTTTAATGTGTTGCTATGCAGTTGCTGGGGTGTTCTCAACATCTGAGCATCAGTGTGTTACTATGTGGTTGCTGGGCTGATCTGTGTGTGTTATGCAGTTCTAAGGTGTTCTAAATGGTTGTTGCAGTTGCTGGGGTGTTTCTGAGCATCTGTTGGTGTGTTGCTGTGTGGTTTTTGTGCTGATTTGTGTCATTAGTTTTTAAGTGCTTTTTAGTGTGTTGCTATGCAGTTGCTGGGGTGTTCGGTGTTGTTAGTGTTAGCTATGCAGATGTTTTAAGTGGTAGTTAGTGCACTGCTATGCAGTTGCCAGGATGTTTTGAGTTGCTGGTAATGAGTTCATATGCATTTGCTGGTGCTCTGAGAAAGTGGTTGTTAGTGAGTTGCTATGTGGTTGCTAGGGTAATATAATAAAGCGTATGTGCATGTGCGTACATGCCAGTCACGGCCACCTGCACAGGACACTGGAAGTATGAGTACTAACCATATCCTCATTAAACACACACACAAGCCTACTTTTACTGCCTTAGATTTCCTATACGTCACAAACCAAAACATGCTGCTTCCGAGGAAAAAAAAACGCCACACAGAGCGTTAATGATATAAAGCTGTGACGCTGTAGAGAAACCTTGTAGAGATGTGTTTATCTTCCTGTGTATTTGTTAGTCTGCCAACAATTATGTGTTTTGGAACTAGCTTGTCGTTTTGTTTCTTTGCATGCTACGACTCAAAGGACACATTTGTCGTAGAACTTGTTAAAAAAATTGTTTGTGCTCTTGTAAAACCAAAGCCATCTCAAAATTTGGCCTGGGTTTCTATATTTCCTGTTCACTCCAGCAGTATCTAAACAGTCTGAAAGATGCCTGTAAACCAAAAATACTAAATGCCACCTTTTATGTTTGCCTCGTCTTAACACATGTAACCAATTAAGTAAATTAATAAATAAAAGCACTCTCAGCGCCGTTACTCCGTTTTATGTGAGCGTAAGTATCGTGACATTTCAAAACAAATATAAAGCTTATAAAACATAGCGTTTAGTCAGAGATCTACAGCATGAAATAACGGCGGCGTGTCTGTAACTCATCAACGTCGCTAGTCTCGCGCTATCGTCCTGTGCCAAACCTTCAGAAAAGAAACCTCCAGCTGTTGCCTGTTTCTGGGAGTTTCGAAGTGAGTCACTCTTCAGCAAGTGAAATGCCTGTTCAGTTGGATAGAAGTTGAAAAGATTAAAAACATGTCCACCATAGGCCAAGGCCGACTTGACTAATCGAACATTTTCCTGTTTTTTTGCTTGTTTTGAAGCACCACCCTGTTGTGTTTTTGAAGGGCTTGCCAACGAAACTGGCAGGATCCGTACAGTGTTCTGGAGACTGTTACTCATTTAGCTTTTTTTTTATTATTATCTGTTCTTTTTTTCCTCATATACCCATTGGAAGATTTTAGTACATCGGTTCATTCAGACATTTTATGTAAACCACTTTTTGTGAACCACTTCAATAACATGAACACACTTTTGTTCAGATGATCATCCGAAGGAACCGATTCCCTAAAATGAATCAGATTCATTTGAGGCATTCATCTTTTTTGTAGCTAAATATTGATCATTAAACAATCAATTTCCATTATGTACAACTAATAAAACTAGAAAACACACCATATTAGTTGTATTTAATATAAATTAATTAGTCATGCTCCTATGCTCCCTAATAGAGATTCTCATTGTTTTTGTGTCAAAAAATACTGTTGTTAAAGTTATTCCTTTAAAAAAATATTGGCTTTTCAGAGCAGACTAAGCCATTTGTTTTCTAGTAGCTTGTTTGTAATCTAAATTATGAGTAGCCTGTACCTCGACCGGCTACAGTTTCAAAGTAGCTTCGCTGCCAAATTGCTGTTTTGACTACACCCAACTCTTGTGTTATGACTTTTCCCAATTTTCCTAACTCTTCTGGAATCCAACATCGCTCGCTTTTCTCTTACAGGCTGAAAACAAAAGATCTAAATGGAGATGTGAGACTTCACGACTCTTTCATGTGTGAACAATCTACGCAACAGGAAACGCCTAATCAATTAGAAACACCTGTGAGCCAAATGTTCTGATATTTATGCTCACATAAAACCAGGGATGGAATTTTAAATGAGCTGTTATTCCTAGCTGATAAAACATATGCGTGTTAAAACGCACAGGTGATGTTCTGTGGAAGGTGTTGTTCTGCAGTTTCAGTGTTTTTTACGAGCGGCGTTCCCTAAGACAAGCGTCACTATCACTTTTGCTCGTACTTCAGGTTAGGGATTTGAAGAAACTCAGCCAGTTCACTCTAAAATGAAACTCTGTGATTGAAAGGAATTTATTTCTTCTGCTGAACACAAAAGAAGATGCTTTGAAGAATGTAGGGAATCAAACAGTTGATGGTCCCCATTGACTTCCATAGTGTTTCTGGAGTCAGTGGGGAGCAGCAAATGTAGGGCCCTATGATT
The DNA here is from genome assembly GCA_012976165.1 of Labeo catla. Lineage (NCBI taxonomy): Eukaryota > Metazoa > Chordata > Actinopteri > Cypriniformes > Cyprinidae > Labeo > Labeo catla. Next base: position 418,586 of record VONZ01000352.1, read on the forward strand.
TCCACAACGCGGAAAACGTGAACGGATTCGCGGAATCCAGTTATAAAAATGGAATTTACTGGATAATGTTACGGAATTTGTAAAAGTTTGAATTAATTATTCAAAAGTTGGTCATTACACTTAAATCAAACTGCAATATAGACTAGTATCTGTAAATATTACGCTGCAAAAATACTATTTAAATGTGAATCTAAATGTGGAGCAGATGAGCGGTTTTGTTTACTACACACACTGAAGCGCGTGTGACACTCGTGGTGATTTCAGCGTCTGCGTCTCACTAAATGAGGACATAAATACATGAACAATATCTGCTGACAGTCACTTCATGAGCATTTGACCGTTCCATTTTAGAAAAACTAGCGTTATATCATATACACACAGAAATGTAAAGGTAGACACGGCAACCCGTCAAAATAAAAGTCCGGTTTAACTTGAAGACGTGCCAGATATATCACACAACATTTCTTCCATGTTTTAATTTTAATAGTAAATTCCCCTTTGTTTGCCCCCAAAAAAGTGCTTAATTTTCAATAATTAAAAGTTAAGTGAAAGTAATGTTTTATGCCTTTATTTGATAACCAGAACATTTTAAATACACAATACAGAATATCTGAGGGTAAAAAAAAACCTTTCATAAGGCTATTTAACAAGAATAAATTTGAATAAATTATGCATTCAAATAATTAGACATGCTAAAACACAGAATTTGATAACAATATGGTGAGAAAAAATAAAACATTTCATAGGCCCCTAAACACGTCGTTTTTGTCAAACCCTTTTTAAATTGATGTGACATTGAATTTAATTCATTAGGCATGCTCTTAGATTAATAAAATTTAATTTAACTATTAAAAAGAAGTTGAGAAAAATTAAAACGGAAAAAAACGGAATTTGGAAAAAAATTCCATAGGGCCCATTTGTAGGGCGGGATTCCATAGGGCCCTACAAATGGTAACAGCAGTTGGTATTTTTATATTGCTTAATTGTACAGCAACATTAGTGCAATTACAGTTAGTTTGTACAGTTAATTAATCATATTAATTTAGGCATCATAATCCAAAACATATGCAGAGTTCTAATTTTTACAGCTCTAAGATGTATGGCGTTTACAAAAATGTGTTTTTGGGTGTAGTTCGGTGCATACCTGTAGCGCACGCTCCATCAAACTAGCGTTTCTGCTCTACATAAATGAATTTGGAGCTCTGGGTTTGCTCTAACCTCAGGTTAATAGGTTTGAGTGCTTTCAGCTGTGTTTGGAAAGCTCTTGTAATAGAGGAAGGGTGCCATTGAGAAAGACCCTTGGAACAACTTTAGATTAAGTACCACGCTCAAGGCACAAACACAGCGCTGAGAGATATCAGCAAACCTGCGCTCGTTTCCAAAGTCTTCGTGCTCAAATCAGACCCCATCTGGAAACGCCCTAGACCGTGTATGTTTTAATAATTGAGTCTCTGTCTTGTGCATGTGTGTGTGTGACCGTGTTGCGCTTTATTTGGGTGTGAATATGTGTTCTTTTTGTCACACATTTGGAATTTCATTTGGAGAAATGCACACACCCTTATAGCGCTCTCACACACACACATCGCCTGCAGACGTTTATCGAGCTGAATTTGCTGTAATCTCACCCTGTTGACTTTAGCCTAGAAACCCCCTGAAATTACACCCCCTTTTCATCACACACACTCACACAGAGCAGCAGATGGTGTGTGTGAGGGAATGGCCCGAGCAGGTTTCATTAACCACAGAATTCCATACAAATTGGCCCTGTAATAACACACACACACACACACACACAATGTCAGACACTGAAATGAAACAGGTAGGCATTTCAAATCCTAAAATGAAAAAGATAAAATCTTTTATCTGTAAGAGCAAATATTGAATATGATATTATATAATTTAATGATATAATAGATTATATAGATACAATTATCTAATTTTGCCTCAAGTGTGTGTATATGGGTAAAATATGGACAAACCCAGCTGGGTTAAATGTATAATCTCACCTTCTAGGTAGCTTTTTTTAAACTCAGCTATTGCTATTACTATATTTCTTGCTTCAAATGAACCCAAAATAGGTTGGAAATTAACATTTATTATTATGTTCAATAAGTGAACATATATTAAATTATTAATAAATGTTTACCCTTTGATTGTTGCTGATTCCTCTAGCAATTATGTGTCTGATTTCTAATTTACAACCTGGAAGTCCACTTCCAGAACAAAAATTGAGAGATAATGTACTCACCCCCTTGTCATCCAAGATGTTCATGTCTTTCTTTATTCAGAAATGATGTTTTTGGAGGGAAACATTTCAGCATTTTTCTCCATATAATGGACTGATATGGTGCCCCGAGTTTGAACTTCCAAAATGCAGTTTAAATGCGGCTTCAAACGATCACAAATGTGGTTGTAAATGATCCCAGCTGAGAAAGAAGGGTCTTATGTAGCGAAACGATCAGTTATTTTAATACAAATAATAAAATTTATATACTTTTTAATGCCAAACGCTCGTCTTGTCTTACTCTGCCTGGACTGTTTTTGTTCCGGTTCATGACAGTTAGTGTATGTTGAAAAACTCCCATCTCATGTTCTCCCTCAACTTCAAAATCATCCTATATTGCTGTTTTACCTTTTTTGTTAAGGGTGTTTGATCTTCTTTGCATGTTCACTTTGCAAAGACTGTGTCTGTACTTCTGCAGCAATGTAGGATGATTTTGAAATCATTTTTGAAGTTGAGGGAGAAAATACGATTAGAGTTTTTCAACATACTCTAACTGTCTTGAGTCAGAATACACAGAGTTCAGGGAGAGAAAGACAAGACGAGCATTTAAGATTAAAAAGTATTTAAATTGTATTTTTTTTATGAAAATAACCGTTCGTTTCGCTACAAGACCCTTCTTCCTCGGCTGGGGTAATTTACAACTGCATTTGGGATCGTTTGAAGCTGCATTTAAACTGCATTTTGGAAGTTCAAAATCGGGGCACCATATCAGTCCATTACATGGAGAAAAATGCTGAAATGTTTTCCTCAAAAAACAATTTCTTTACGACTGAAGAAAGAAAGACATGAACATCTTGGATGACAAGGGGGTGAGTACATTATCTGTACATTTTTGTTCTGAAAGACAGTCATAAAGTAATTTTTAAACAATAGTTGAGTTGAATAAAACTACTCAGAAGTTTGGATTAAACGTTTAACCCAACTGATGGGTCAAAACAACCCAGTTGCTGGGTTTGTCCATATTTCACCCAGCACTGGGTTATTTTTAATCCAGATTTTTTTAGAGTGTACATGCCTTAAATAGAACGTTTTAAATATGTATTTATTTCTAATTAAATGACATAATATTTATATATAATGACATATTTATACACATATACACATGACTACATTTTGCTCTGGATCTATGATGAAGTCAATATGAAATCAAAATTGACCCTATTTTTACTTAATTCATGTTCCTAGTTGTATTCTGAACTATTCCACATTTTATTTATGTATTTTTATGTTCTCACTATTTTTCATCAAATCATAATAACTTCTGAAACAACGTTCCTTTCTGCTTGACGCCATTTAGGCCGTGTGCTTTTAGAGCTTTTTTAACCAATATTAAAATAATTATTTATTGCAACACTCTGAGATGCATCTGATTATAGAAGTAAAATAGGTTACAAACATTGTTTCGTTTTGACATATATATATATATATATATATATATAAAAGCTTGTTTAATTGAATAGAATTGCTGTACGGTTGTTTGGAGACTAATAAAGTTTGTTTCATTACAAGTTCCTCAGATCAGTGTTTGCTTTCTAGTTTCTTTACAGCACCAGAACACAGATGACTTACTACTATAAAGCTTATCCTGTAGTGTCAGACTGTGAAATCCTTTAAAATTATATTGTATATCTCAAACTATCATCATTTTGAGAAAAACACCATATGCACATATGCATTATATGTAACTTCCATCGATAACACGTTCACCCTGTCTTTCTTTATAGCGTGTAATTGCAACCTGCACGCGCGACGCTGTCGCTTTAACATGGAGCTGTATAAGCTGTCGGGCCGTAAGAGTGGAGGAGTGTGTATGAACTGCAGACACAACACCGCCGGACGCCACTGCCATTACTGCAAAGAGGGATTCTACAGAGACATGGGCAAACCCATCACACACCGCCGAGCCTGCAAAGGTACGACACTTGTTATCTTTCGCTGTTAGGTCTACAGGTAACATCAGATATTTATGGAAGCCTGTTTCTGCCACTGAGTAAAAAATAAAAAAAGGTAAATGTGACTTTTTTTTCTCACAATTCAGATTTTTTTCTTAGAATTGCGTAATATGAAGTCACAGTTCTTAAAAATAAAGTCACAGTTCTGAGAAATAAAGATTTAAACTTGTAATTTTAAGAAAAAGTCACAATTTTATGAAAATAAAGTCACTATTCTAAGAAGTAAAATCATATTTAAACTCGTTATTCAGAGAAAAAGGTCAGAATGGCGAGATATAAACACAATTCTGTACAATAAAGTCACAATTATGAGAAATGAAGTAGCAATTCTGGGAAATAAAGTCACAAATCAAAGTAATAAAGTCAGAATTGCAAGATATAATCTCGCAATCATGAGAAAAAAGTCAGAAGTGCGAGATTTGAAACTTGTAATCTAAAGAAAAAAGTCAGAATAGCAGGAACTCACAATTCTGAGAAATACAGTGGTAAAATCAAAAATCGAAATTGCAAGAAAAAGTCAAGAGTTGTGAGATTTAAACTTGTAAATCTAAGAAAAAGTCACAATAGACATAAAGTCAGAAATCTAAAAAATAAAGTCAGAATTGAAAGATATAAGCTCACAATTGTAAGGAAAGGGATTTAAACTTGTAATTTGGAGAAAAATGTCTGAAGGGCTAGATATACTGAGTAATAAAGTCACAATTCTGAGAAATAAACTCACAATTGCGAGAAAAAAAGTCACAATTCTGAGAAATAAAGTCACAAATCAGAAATAAACCCAGAATTGCAAGATATAAACCTCGCAAATTGCAAGAAAAAATATTTAAACTTGTAATTAAGGGAAAAAAGTCAGAATGGCTAGATATACTCTCATAATTCTGAGAAAAATTTGCAATTGCGAGGTATAAACTCAAAATTGTGATAAAAGTCAGAATTGTAAGATTTAAATATGTAATTCTAAGAAAAAGTCACAATTCTGAGAAATAAGGTCACAAATCTAATAAATAAAGTCAGAATTGCAAGATATAAACTCGCAACTGCAAGAAAAACTATTTAAACTCGTAAGTTGGAGAAGAAAATCAGAATGGCTAGATATACACTCACAATTCGGAGAAATAAAGACGCAGTTGTGAGAAAAAAGTCAAAAGTTGTGCGATTTAAACTTGTAATTCTAAGAAACAGTCACAATTCTGAGAAATAAAGTCACAAATCTAGGAAATAAAGCCAGAATTGCAAGATATAAACCTCGCAATTGCAAGAAAAAAGATTTAAACTCGTAATTCAGAGAAAAAAGACAGAATGGCTAGATATACTCTCATAATTCTGAGTAATACAGTTGCAATTCTGAGAAATAAACTCGCAAACGCGAGAAAAAAGTCATAATTGCGAGATTTAAACTCATAAATTTGAGAAATAACATCACAAATCTAAGAAATAAAGCCAGAATTGCAATATATAAACTTGCAATTGCAAGAAAAGAGATTTTAATTTGGAGAAAAAGTCAGAATGGTGTGATATAAACTCTCAATTGTGAGACTTAAACTCAAAATCGCATTTAATTGTGATTTAAACTCATAATTCTTAGAAACAGTCACAATTCTGAGAAATGAAGTCACAAATCTAAGAAATAAAGCCAGAATGGCTAGATATACACTCACAATTTTGAGTAAAAAAAGTTGCAATTCTGAGAAATAAACTTGCAAACACGAGAAAAAGTCATAACTGTGAGATTTAAACTTGCAATTCTAAGAAAAAGTCACAATTCTGAGAAATAAGGTCACAAATCTAAGAAACAAAGTCAGAATTGCAAGATATAAACTCAGTTCTGACTTTGCGAGTTTTTGTCACAGCTCTGAAAATAAAAGTAAGAATTTGGAGTTTGTATCTTGCAATTCTGATCTTATTTCCCACAATTCAGAGAAAAAAAGTCTGAATTTGTGAGATGTCACAATTACCTTTTTATATGTTTTATTCTGTAACTGAAACCCGTTTAAATAGATATTTATGTCTGTATCTTCAATAAACAAGTTTAGTTTTTATTCCTTTTCCTCTAAACTCCAATGAGTCAATATTGTGTGTTGAGCTGCATCATCGAAATGTTTGCAAGAAGTCGACCTTCAGTTACGGCAGCTGAGTGTCGTTCAGCACCTCTAGTGGCGGCATACGGAATTAACAAAATTAATGACTGTTTCCAAACAGATTTTCCCATCCGCTATAAAAACAGGAAGTCCCATCCCAAACAATTTGGGCCCACTCAAATAAACAGGACAATGTTTCTGATTGGTCAACATGCGTAATGGGCCGCTGTCAGATCATTTTTTTGCTGTTTACAGAACCAAGAGCTGCCACAGAGACAAGTATACAAATAATTAGAAAAACTTTGAAATTCAAGTGTGATTTCTGAGGGAATTTGTCAAGTAGCAGCGACATGTTATGTGTTGTGTTCCAAAAAATCACTTACAGCTGTTTAAAGTACTTACACAAGCCTTTACAAATGACGGTATTGAGCAACAACGGGCGATTTTTGTACATTTATGTATTATTTTTGGGCGGTGTTGTTCATGTAGTGGGTTCATGAGTTTATGTAAAGCTAATAATGAATTAAATCATACAAATGTAAAATTTAAAGAAATAATTATTATATATATCAGATATTTTATTTGTTTACTTGCAAGTCATTTGATCTTCAACTGATATTATAACTTGTGCAACTTCAAGTCAGACAAAGGGGTTCGTGAAATTCTGGTCTAGATATTTACCACAATTTACTTAATTTTAGACCTTGAAAACTGCAGGCAGGATGTGTTTAGACGATTTTATAGCTTGCTGTGTTACATAAGAGTCGCTCGTCTTTATTTTCTGACTGTGACTTCTATGTTTATTTATGGGTGAAAAATGTATTTATGTGTGTGAAATGTTTTACACACTGTGTTTTCCAGCTTGAAAGCTTCCACATAAAATCAGCAGCACGCACATATATATAAATTAAAATCTAAAAATAGAACACAGTTCAATAAAACCACAGCAGGACCGGTGTGCATTGGGAGCAGGCTGTACATGAAGCTCATATATCTGCTGCCGTCACGCCGGCCAAAGCAAACACACATCAGAGTTTGAGAAAAATTGAAGTGTTTGGATAAAAGATGTCTTGTAAGTCGAGAATTTCTGGAAGGAAAAGTCAATCCATAAGTAGAGAGGTTTTCTATAAGTTAAACTACAAACAGCGTAAAACGTCTGCTTCCTACGAAACCATCAATCAGTAATTCTGCTTTTGTGGCTGATGGAAAAATGTGCGATTTCTGTGCCAAGAGTTGAAATTTATTCACCTGGATCAGTGATAAGGTTTACATGTGCAATATATAACAGTGATAAAGTGTGTGTGTGTGGTATGAAATATCATTATTATTAGTGGTGTAAAGCGCTATGGGTTCGGTGATGTGGAAAACACGGATGGAATAACAGAATCCAGTCATAAAATTAGAATTTACAGTGTAACACAGCATATCATGGAATTTGGCAAATTTTGGATGAATAAATCAGAAGTAGGGCTGTAAACTTAAATCGAAATAAGGACTTGTGTCTCTGAATATTACAGCTCAAAAGACTGATCTTTAAATATAAACCTGTAGTTCTGTGTGTTTCTGTATGAATAAGCGATGCAGTTTGTCATATGCACACAGACTCAAAAGCCTTAACTCGTCAAAATAAGTTTGTTTTAACTTGACAAAATATGATAGAAATATAAAATAATAATAATAAAAATAATAACGATAATAATAATAATTGCATTTTAACAGTACAGCTTTTGTGCAGACAGTTTGACAAAAATTTTTATTGCATTTTAGAAAGTTGATAAAGCAGTGCTTTATGCCTTTATTTGACTACCACAGTTTTTGATAATAAATTACTATTAAATCATTCATTCTGAAATGTTTATTAATTATTTCTGAAAAACAAACAAACAAAAAATCATAGGGCTGTTGTAAAAAAAAAAACGTATTACATATTTTTAAATGATAAATTATTATATTATTGTTAAATCATTAAATTATTAAATTAAATATTATAAAATTGCTAAAGTCTTATTAAATAAATTGATTAGACATGCTTTTTGGCTGTTAAAATGTAATCCAAAAAATGTAAACGGAAAACAGAGTTTGGGGAAAATAATAAAAATACATTTCTAGGGTGCTAAATTAAAATTGTATTAAATTGTTATTGAATAAAATTTAATTGCTAACATTAAACCATAATTAGAAGAAATAAAACAAAAAACACAGAATATGGTAAAAAATAAAAATAAAAAACAGATTTCCTAGGGTTCAAAAATTAAATTTTTGTTAAACTTTTTTTGAATTGTTGTTCAATTCTAACACAAACAGAATCCAGAAAAATTCAAGCAGAAAACAAACGGAATCCAGAAAAAAAAATGTAAACAAAAAACAAAAAAATGAATGGAAAACGGAATCCAGACAAATTTGAACAGAAAACAAACAGAAACCGGAAAAATTCAAGTGAAAAACAAACAGAATCCAGAAAAAATGTTTTTTTTTAATGGAAAACAAACACAATTCAGAAAAATTAAAAGGAAAACAAATGGAATCCAGAAAAAAAGTAAACTGAAAACAAACAGTTTTCAGAAGAATTCAAACGGAAAACAGAATCCAGACAAATTTAAACGGAAAACAAAATCCAGAAAAAATGTTAACGAAATCCAAATTTAAATGGAAAACAAATTTAAACAGAAAACAAACAGAATCCAGAAAAATTTAAATGGAAAACAGAATCTAGACAAATTTAAACGGAAAACAAAATCCAGAAAAAATGTTAACGAAATCCAAATTTAAATGGAAAACAAATTTAAACAGAAAACAAACGGAATACAGAAAAATTCAAACGGAAAACAGAATCCAGACAAATTTAAACAGAAAACAAACGGAATCCAGAAAAAATGTTAATGGAATCCAAATTTAAATGGAAAACAAATTTAAACGGAATTCAGAAAAATTCAAGTTTAAAACAGAATCCAGACAAATGTAAATGGAAAACAAATTTAAACTAAAAACAAACGGAATCCAGAAAAAAATTCAAATGGAAAACAAACAGAATCCAGTAAAATTGGAAACCAGACCACCTTAGCATCACAAGAGACGTTTGCTTCATAAATTCTAGTTGTTTCTGCTGCTCTCTGCTGGTTTGAAATGAGTTCAATAGCATTTAGTCGAGTAACGAGAACCGGCGCTGCTCTTGTATAAGAGTGTTTGTGGCTTCCTGAACCTCTTCGGTATGACATTTGTACTTAGACTGAATGCGTGTGTGTATGCGTGTCAATCAGGTGCTCTTTTGTTGCGCTGTCAGTGTTAATTTGATAACGCCCATGTTGAGCGCTGAGACTCTTATCAGCGTTTCTGTGATACAGCACCTGAGAATTCCTTAAATTCCACCTACACACACACACACACACACACAGATGAAGTCACGGTTTCACCTGCAGCTGCCACAGCTGTTAAAACCTTATCTGTGTGTGTGTGTTTTGAGAGTCTCGACAAAGAGAGGAAACACACATTTTCGCATCAGTGCACATATACATGTAGGCACATGCTCAAAGAACAGACAAAACGTATACACACAAAACATCATTATAATTATAAAACTGTTCACTTTTTTTGCTTAAAGTTACTGGTGCATTAAATATATAAAATAAAAAAATCTAAATTTCTCATTTTTATTTAGTTTTACTAAAATACCTGAACATTTAATTCAATTTATTTAATATAATCATTTCTAATTACTCATTAATAATAATTTGAGTTACATTTTTTATTTAATAATAAAAAACTATTTTATTTTAATTTATTATTTAGTATTTATTTACTATATTTCCCATGCTTTTTTGTCATTTTATAGTTTAGACAACTTTACTATTATTATGAAACATGAATAATAGTCATATTAAAGCACTGTAGTTTCAGTACAATGTTGTGAGTGTACAAATTTGTCACGCAGTACACGAAACCTGTTTTCCATGTGACTCTTTGTTTGTTGTTGTGGGAGCCTTCGGTTACTATGTGTAATTCCTGTAACACAGCCCCTAATTTAATATAATATTGAGCCATCTGACTTTAAATGAGATATAGCAGTGTGTGTGTGTGAGCGTGCATGTTGTTACGGGAAGTGTGTGTAACAGATTGAGTGTCATGGCAATGTTTACGGGTCCAGACGGGGACTAAGGCCATTATTTGGACTTCCCTTCTGCCCCTGTGCCAGAGCTGATCATCTCTCTCTCTCTCTTTCTCTCTTTCTCACCCTCTCTCTCTCTCTCTCTCTCTCTCTCTCTCTCTCTCTCTCTCTCCAGCATGTGACTGCCATCCGGTGGGAGCTGCAGGTAAAACGTGTAACCAGACGACGGGTCAGTGCCCGTGTAAAGACGGGGTGACTGGCATCACATGCAATCGCTGCGCTAAAGGGTATCAGCAGAGCCGATCGCCCGTCGCCCCGTGCATTAGTGAGTGACACGTGCACGTTTGTTTATCTGTCTACATGGAGATGTATTATAAACTTAGATTGTTGTTTATAAAAACAATGAGTAATACTAACCCAAACTGACACCCAACGCGGACACAGAAGTTTTGAATGACAAAAAATGCATTATTAATTTTGTTTATGTATCATTTTTATGAAATCATGGTATAAGGTATAAGTAAGCATGTATAATTTTTTTGTATTTAGAATTGCATATTTTTAAATTTAATTGTTACTTTTATATTTTCTGGTTTTAATTAAATTTCAGGTAAAGTTTTAGTTATTCTGTGTTGTGTTATTTTGTCTCTCTCTATAGTTTTTCATAATTTTTATTTCAGTTTTAGTTATTTTACTTAAACTAAATTTCAAAAGTGCAATGTTGGCAACTTGTTGAAATAAAATAACTAAGTATTATTTAGTATTTTTATTTCAGTTAATGTTCACATGCAAGAAAAAATTGCAAACTGCATTGAAACACAAAGCAAATGTGAATTCATATAAATTATGTTTATTTATAATTTATTTATATTTCATTATTTCCATTATTTTATTTTAGTTTTATTTACAAACTTTTTTGTCATGTCATGGTTTGAATAACTTTACTAATGTTATGAAATATGGAACTGTTTTTCTTATATAATAATCATTTTTCCGATTCAAAATCTCCTCAAAGGAAAGTTTTTGATTTATCTCTTTCATCTTTTTTATTTATTTTTGTGTGTACTTATTTTTGTGTGTACTATCCTGGGTATCCTGGTCTTAAGTGAAATCTTATTGATCTACTTGGTCCAGATATTTTCTGGTTTGTTTGGAAACTAACTGCATCATGTCTGGTTGGGACATTGTGATAGACTTGGAGAACTTTTAGAGACAATTTTGTCTTCTAAGTTTAGCTAAGTGAACATACGGTTAGCTCTCACACATAGTAAAGTAGTTTATCACAGTCTGTCAGTCAAATATCTTCTCCACACCTGCATATTTAGATTTAGTTTCATGCATTTGGTGGACATTTTTATTCAAGTGAGTTCCATTGTATTCAAGGTCTACCATTTATCAATTCATGCCTGTCTTGAGAATCAGTCCTATGACTTTCAATGTTAAATATACTGTGTGAGCGACATGGACGCAGACTGACGTCATGCTGTACTGTGTCTTTCAGAAATCCCTGTTATAAAGCCGACGGCTGTGATCAGCACTACAGAGGAGCCTGCAGGTTAGTGCACAAACACACACATTCAGGACTGAGCTTAGAGACAGACAGAGGAAGTACCGCTCACTTTTGTGTGGCGTTTCGCTCTGTAACACTGGTGGAACGGGGCGGAGAGCTCGCAATCTGTCCTTGTCATGAGTGAAAGTGAATCAGAGGTGTGTGTGAAAGCAGAGAAGTGAAGGAATTGTGTGTGTTTTCAACAGCCCTTCTGGGTCAATGAACGCTTCACACAGTGTGCCACATGAGCGCACACACACACACACACACACACACACACAGACTAAAGTCATGCCAACTATTGCAAACACTCTAAAACACTCACAATACCCTGTTGAAAATGCCAGGGAAAAGGGCTTCCTAACTGGCTTAACCAGCAAGTGGTCCTTGGTAAACCAACTTTACCAATTGCTAGTTGCATGCTAGTTGACCAGCATTTTTATGCTAAATAGTTGGGATATGCTAGTCTATCAGACTAAACCAGCATTGAAATTCATGGACACGGATAGATAGATAGACAGATGGACGGACAGCTGATGGTTTGACAGATGCGGATAGATGGACGGGATGGACAGCCAGACGATAGATAGATAGATGCTAGATAGATGCTATCGATAGATAGATAGACAGATGGACAGATGGATGGATGGAATGACAGATGTAGATAGATGGACAGACAGACAAATGAATTGACAGATGCAGATAGATGATAGATAGATAGATAGATAGTAAATGGATGGACAGACAGATAGATGAATGAATGAATGGACACATAGCTGGATGAATGGACTGATGGATTGACAGACGGATAGAAGGATGGATGGATGGATGGACGAATGGACAGACAGATGGATAGATAGATAGATGGATGGACGGACAGATGGATGGTTGGACGGACGGACGGATGGAAAGAAAGATGGATGGATAGATGTAAAGTTTGAAAGATGCGGATAGATAGATAGAGAGATATATAGACAGATAGATGGATGGACAGACAGATGGACGGACGGATGGATTGACAGACGGATAGATGGAATAGATAGATGGACAGATGGATAGATAGATGAATGGATGGACAGACAGATGGATGGACGAATGGATAGATGGACAGACAGATTGACAGATGCGAATAAATAGATAGATAGCTGGAAAGACAGATGGACAGACGGACGGATGGATTGACAGACGGATAGAAAGATAGATAGACGGATGGATGGACGGATGGAATGACAGATGCGGATGGAAAGATGGACGAATGGATTGACAGAGGCAGATAGATAGATGGACAGACGGATAGATGAATGGATGGATCGATGGACAGATTGACAGATAGTGAGATAAACTGATAAAACAGACAGACGGATGAATTGACATGCAGATAGACAGATAGATAGATAGACAGATAGGTGGATGGACTGATAAATGGATTGATAGATGTTGACATACAGATGGATGGTGGATGAATAGATGAGTTCACTTTTTAAATACAGTGTTGAGTTCTTTTATGCTCTAGTTATTTTAATGATTTAGACGTGTTTTAGTGTGTTATTAGAAAGAGCGTATTCACAGTGCGTTTTAATTCTAATACAATTTGAATTTAAAAACGTGTGTTTTCAGATTGTGACTCATACTGTAAACCACTGAAGGGAAATCTCAAGATAAACATGAAGAAATACTGCAAAAAGGACTATGGTACAATTCCTTTATCATTCGTTCTGTTCTTTCCTTTCAGTCTTTTTTATTTAAGAAGCATTTTTTGTGATTTAATGCATTTAATCACTCTTCATTCATTGTATCTGGTATAACATTCTCATATGTGTGTGTGTGTGTGTAGCTGTCCAGGTCAGCGTGTTGGACATGGAGACCGTCGGCGACTGGGCCAAATTTGCCGTCAGCCTGGTGTCCGTATACAAGAGCCGAGGAGAGCCGCTGAAGAGAGGCGATCACGTGCTGTGGGTCCATATGAAGGATCTGGCCTGCAAATGTCCGCGGATACACATGGGCAAACGCTTCCTTATCCTGGGCACAAGCGAGGGCGCCACAAGCCCTGAACGTCCGGGACTGCTGGCTGACAAAAACAGCCTGGTCATTCAGTGGAGGGACATTTGGACTCGACGACTGCGCAAGTTCCAGCGCAAAGAGAAGAAAGGCAAGTGCGGCAAAGCATGATGGGATGGCAGGGAACTCTTTTATTATTGACCACTGTCCTGCGTATGCGGGAGACTGAGAGAGCGAACTCTGCATATTGTCATTTCCAGTGCGTTATTTGATGTCGTCCTGTTGGTCAGCCTTCTAAAGGGACCGATAAAAAGACTGTTTCTAATCACACACCACTGAATCTCACACACACACGTGCTGCAGTTTGACTGAGCTACACACGGACTGATTCCATTTCCTCTCCAAGCCACAATTTAATCAATCAAATATGAAATACGTCCTCAAATTACAAATCAGGGGAACCATTCTGTCCGCATCTGGTTCGGTTCTTTTAGCCTTTGTGGCCTTCATCAGATGGTCACACTGGTGTTTACCACATGCTGCTCGCTTCAGTTCTGAAAACCTCAAAATCTTCATCATCGTCATCGTCGTCATCATCGTCGGCCTGGATCATTTCACTTTTGAAGAACTTATCAACCGCGCTCATATCTGTGGGTTGTGTGCCGTACGTGTGGATGTGTACTTTGATGCTGAAGGATCTAGTGCAGAATAGAGCGAACGTCCATTAGCAGACATGGGGCTAGTATGCAAATGCACAAATGCTTGGCAAACATGGTTTCGTTGTGCATTTTTAACATGCTTTTTTGAGTTACTGTGGCAGGAACAAATGTCTGTCATTAAAGGGATAGTTCACCCCAAATTCAACCAAAATGAATATTTTGTCATCATTTCTTTACTCTCATGTCGTTCCAAACCCATAGAATGTTATTCTAATCTGTGGAACGCGAGAGGAAAATTTCCCTCTTTTCCATATAAAAATAGTCTGTTAAGCTCCACAAGATGACAAAAAAGCACTGTCAAAGTAATCCATTTAGAGACAGAATTAAATGCAAGCACAACTGAGAGAGGTTGAGAAGGTTATTAGTGAATAATGACTTTTTAAAGACTTCATATGGCTCCGAATTGTTTGGACTGCTTTTGTGCTGTAGATAGCCAAAGTTTTGAAAAGATTCTCCTTGTTTTTCATGGAAAATAACTAGAGTATGAGTTTTGAATGACATGAGGTGAGTAAATAATGATCAAATTTTGTGTCATCAAATCATTGTCATTCCAAACCTGTATACTGTATATATTTCGTCTGTGGACCACAAATGAAGATATTTTGAGGAATGCTGGTAACCAAACAGTTCTGGTTCCCTTTAATTTCCATTGGATGGACAAAAAATACAGTGGAAGTCAATGGGAACCAAACCAGTTTGGCTACCAACATTCTTTAAAATATCTTCCTTCATGTCCCACAGAAAAAAGAAAGTTATACAGGTCTGAAAGATCTGAGTCAATTATGACAGCATTTTCTTTTTTGGGTGAACTATAACCAGTTAATAAACATGTCAACAGTTTAACTAACCTTTTCTAACTTAAGACTGGAATAAACTTCTCAACTCAACACAAAATGCCTTAAAATATCAAATATGTTTCATCTCCTCTGACAGGATCCCAGCAGGCACTGGATGCCAATATAACGTCAGGTTGATGTCGGACCCTAACATCGGACAGACATTGCATTTTGGTTGAGAATGAAAATCAATATTTGACGTCGATTTGACGTTGACTTAGCGTTGGATTTTGGTTACACAACCTAAAAACAACCAAATATTAACGTCAGCTACGTCAGTATTGGACATCAAATTACTGACTTTGAATTTGCAACCAAAAAGCAAAAATCTGGGAAAATGTTGTGTTAGTACGTGTTTACTCTGCCAGATTCTCTTCAAACTGTTGCTTTGCTATTTCAATAGTTGATCTGAAACAGAAAACTGACTGTAAAAGACAGTTTATGCTAAAGCATTATAGCGCCCCTTGTGGCAGTGAAATTGAGTGCGTTTGCATACTTGCGTAAAGCATGTTTCAGGGCCAATGCTCTGTCCTAATGTTTCTCTCTCTCCTCTACTACTGAATGTCTCTGTTTTTATCTGCCGTCTGACCGTTTTAAAAGACAAGACAAAGACGAGAATAATGACGTGTATTCTTCTTGTTTGCATCTCTTACTGTGAGAAAGTGTCAAACACACATATACAGTGGGGTCTTAAATGTTTGAGACCATTTGCTTTTTCATTTTAATTACAAATGCGTTATCTGCATAATAATTTGCATTGAAGATTATCACTTTAGTGATATTTGGTGTGTCTCTCTGCAGCAGCTGACATGAACAACCGAGATCACATTCTCCAGATAATGGCCACATATATCAGTCTGTCACTACTAGAAATGGTGCCAAATTTTATTATCTCTTCTACATTTTACATCACAACTTGGCTTTTAATGTTTTTTTTTCACTTTTAAAAATCCTCTGTTTATTTCTAGAGTTAAATAAAAATGCCAGATTTGAATTTTTTAAACTTTCGGACCTCGATGTATCTGCATTGTATGATGTACGGTACGATATTGTCTGTTGTGTTGGTAATATTACAGAGAAATGAAGGAAAATCACAATTAGAGTTCAATTCATCCTGACTCTGATCATGTCACGATGAATTTCAGTACAAAAACTTTGTTTTACTCTGTCTTTGCTGCATTAAGAAGTAAACAGCCCTTTTAATTGGTAAAAAAAAAAACACTGCCTGGTTCCACCCTACAAACAAGTCTCATTTTCTAAGAGAGAATAAGTGAATAAATGAATGTTTATTGTTAGAATAACAGGATTTTTATTGTTCAAGTATTTTATGTTGATAGTCTTTGTGTGTTTATGCAATAACTAGTCTTTTTATGCCAATGTTAAACTAACAGGAGAGTTAACTGAAGTAGTGTTAAAATGTTAATACTTTATACAAGTGTCCATAGATTCACTATGGTAAACTCTCACACACACCACGACGCACAACGACCTCAGAATGTGCCCACTGAGTGCCAGTGATGAGACATTTTATGTACTTTAAATTTCACATATCATATTGTTTATCATTATTAATAAAAATTGCCGTTTCACATACTTCACTCAAAAATAAGCAGTAAGCAGTGTGACAACAATCCATTCTGAACGCTGCCAAGTGCTCTGTGTGGCATACTGTATCCCACAATGCAGTGCACTCAATATGACCTTCCATTAGCTGTGACAAATGCACAGGAGTTAATAACAACAGACTTTTTGGTTAAGACCTTATGCACAAAATCAGGTTAAAAATGCAAAACAATCAAGATGACAACAGGATGCCCTTAGCATGATGAGGTCAAGTTAGAATGTTTCTGTTTTTTATCCAAAGTGACAAATCTGAATAATACAAGCAGAATCTATTAACCCAAGGGATGAAACAACTGCACCAAATCCTAGAGTAGAAACTAGTATGCCATCCTGAACATACCCTATGTTGCAGAGATGCCTTGACAAAGGAAATGTCATTTCCACCGCAATTTCCATTTTCATTTTACTCCTGGAAGTGGTTTGGATAAGACTATAAACATATGAAAGCCTTCCCGCTGCATGAGCGGCGCAGATTACCAGTTTTAATGACCCTGATGTCATTAAGTAAATGAACAATTATGAGAAAGACTTAATTGTGTTTCTGGCGGGAATCGGCAGACGTGCAGAAGGTTGCTCTGTCTGTGATTGCTTGTGCGAATGTATTTGTGTCTATAGTTGTGTGCAAAAGTTTGGGCACCGTTCCCACATTTCATGTTTGGGTGATTCAGTCTGGCATTGGCATCCCAAATAAGCATGTGCGAAATTAGCTTTGAAGAAATGCAGTAAATAACTCGAAAATGACCGAACCATTTAGTTTAGCCACAGACATTTGCACACAACTGTATATTTTTACATATCTGTGTACGAATGAGTATGTATTTGTGTGTATTCACTTCCATTAGCCTGAATGTGAAGTGTGCGTGTGTATGAACATGTACATACATGAGTAAATGTGCAGATTGATGAACTTTATGTGTTTCCACATGAGGAATATGTTTCCTTTTAACGTACAAGGAGAGTTTCTCTTCTTCTCATCATCCGTTTTATTTGCTGTCTCTGTAACTACAATGACCACTGAATTAATCAAATATACAAATAAATTATTAGTTGACATATGACTTTGTCTTGATATTTATCAGCTGTAAATAGTTTCTGTATGACTTTATTTGACGACTAAAACTGTGTCTTGACCAGACGCGACTCGACGCAACAATAAAAGGTATCTTTTCCATGCTAGCTGTATGTAAACAGTATTATACTAATAATATATGTGATCCTAGATCACAAAACCAGTCTTAAGTAGCACAGGTATATTTGTAGCAATAGTCAAAAATACACTGTATGGGTCAAATTGATCGATTTTTCTTTTATGCCAAAAATCATTAGGATATTAAGTAAAGATCATGTTCCATGAATAACGATTTTCTCAATATTTAGATTTTTATGCACCCTCAGATCATAGATTTTCAAATAGTTGTAATTCGGCCAAATATTCTCCTATCCTAACAAATCATACATCAATGGAAAGCTTATTTATTCAGCTTTAAGATGATTTTTTGTGGTCCAGTGTCACTAATTAATTATTTATATTAATAATAATGATGATACAGGATTTATTTTTTTCTTCTAACCAGACGCGACGACGATACATGACGAGCGACGGTTGATTCTAGAAACGGTTTTTATTTCTGACGACGTCGCGGCTCAAAGAACATAAAAAGTATGACAGTGATGATCTTAGGTACTGATTATGTACTTTATTTAAAGTTAATTGTGTCAAATGTGAGGTTTAATATCATTCTGAGTGACATTTATGGCCATATTGTAGGCTAAACAACATTGGATAATTTACCTCAGATACTGAAAATAATTTTAAACTAACACATACGTTAAAACTGTGAACTCAGTATAAACAAATAAGTGTTTTCCCTAAAAAAGACTGTGTTTGTCACTTTGTATCTATTTTTAATCATTTTAAAATAGTTTAATATTTCTGAATTACATTATGTACTCACCCACTTCGTTGCGAGTGCAGTGCGATTGAGGAATTAGCTCCGCCCATGCGCTCCTCTAATTGGCTGTGATTTTTTGATTGATTTTTGGCACATCAAATAGCCGTGTCACGTCTGGTGCTGACAGACAATTTGAATCGTATTGCATCGCATCTGGTTAGGACATGATTTAATGGTGTCAAACGACCTGTGTGGCATTCATAACTAACCTTTTAGAAAAATCGGTTTCTTGAAATGCTACCTATAAAAATGTATATGTAATTACATTTACATTCATGCATTGGCAGATGCATTTCTTGAAAGTGACACTGCGTTCAGTCTGTGTTGCATTTGGTTGAATTGCAATTCAGTAAATTCCTTTTCCTGTCATTCCAATTTATCTAGTGGCCAATTCAATTTAAATTCATAATTTAGTTCTGAATTATGCACATAAATGCGAGGGAGAGCTTTGCTCTTAGATGATTTCTGTCCTTTGTAACCAACCAGTTCAAAGTCCAGTAGAACTAAATGAATCATATAAAGCTGCCGAAAGAACCACAAAAAAGAGAAGATTCACATTCTGTGAACAACTCTGAGCTTGTGTGTTTGTGCATGTGTATGTTCTCAAAAACCATAGTGAGTGATTTTTGGTATAACTTTCCGACATGGTTTGGAGGGTCAAAGCAGATGCAGAATAATAAAAAGCACATGTGAGAGAGAAATAAATCTTGCAGAATCCGTTCAAAGTCAATTAGAAAGAACTTCACTGCGTGCAGATGAAGAAAACAAATGTTGCTAAATACTCTCAAACTTAAGATCAGCTCCTGCTACTGTTTTTATTATGTTTTGATGATTTATAAATCCATTGAAATCAATCCATGACAGATCTAAGACATTATTTGGTCAGGTTTAAAGGAAGTGTTCATGTTGAAGGTGCAGTGGGGACACGTTGGTGACTCTCGAGTCGCTGAAGGTCATTCTGGCACGTGCACACACAGAACGAGCAGTTTAATCATATACAGGTTCAAATGTATATAAACACTAGCAGGTTTCTGTCGGGCTGTATACATTACACTGACGTTTCTTAATATTTATACACGAGCGCGTACGGGGAGTTTGGAGAATTTAGGTGCTATTACTGTGTTTTCTCAGGTGTTTTTGCTGTTGATCTTAGAGAATGAGTCTGCTTAGATTGGCCGAGCGCTCGTACAACACAAACACACACACCGCTCTGGCTTTGCACCAGCAGAGAGGAAACTCATCTGACACTTCCTGTGTGTTTCAGCAACCAGCTGATGACTAATTAATGACTCCAAAGAGCTCGTTAAGAATCTGTTAGGATGCTGAACTTTTAAAAATAAATGTTCTTCAAAGGATCTCTTTAGGTTCATAATCAAGAGTCATTTTGGCTGTGGTTCTGGAGCTGCTACATTTTATTTGGAAGATGTTTTGGCTTGTAGGTTCTTCTTTTTGACCAACACATTGCTAATGCATCACTTTTGCAACATATCTGCATTCACAGAGCATGTTTCAGGCCTGAGGTCGCTCTGATGCCATCATTTCATTTGTGCAGAACCAAAACCTAAAACCTAAAACTTTAACACTGTTCTTTTTCTACCCTGCATGCACTGCTATTTCCTTGAGGAAATGCAAATCTACTTGGAGCCTTTCTTTTGAAGAGTGTACAGTATATGTGTGCCAAGTTCAGGATCTGGGCTGCAAACACAAAGGTTGCGGTTTCACGTCCAAGTATACAGGGGCGACCCAGGACCTGGAGAGTAACATAGATTACAATCGCTCTCTGTCACCATTGTACCCTTCAGCAGGACATTTAACTCCAGGCTGCTCCAGAGGGACAGAACCTGCAATTAGCGTACTGTAGGTCATTTAAGATACAAAGCGTCTGCTAAAAGCCAAGCATTTAAGGTGAAATAGCCCCTCAAAGTGCTGTAACATCATCTCAGTAAATTCATTAGTCTGAGTTTGCTGGAGTTGAGAAAGAACACAAAGCTCTGTAGCATGAAGACGACGGGAGCAAATTTCCACTCAAGTATTTTTAAGGTTCTAATCTTAAAGGGACAGTACACCCAAAAATTAAAATCAACTGTTCATTTAATCACCCTCAGGCCATCCAAGATGACTGTTTTTCCTCACTAGAAGAGTAAAGAAGATTTTTGACTAAATGAATACCTGTGGCTCCTGATGATATATTGAGGTCTTATGAAGTGAAAAAATTTGTCTGTGCAAGAAACTGAACATTATTTATACAAAAACAATGAGAAACCAATGATAAATGGTTCACACATGCCCATATTAGCGGCTCATCTGTCTTCAATCCGAGTTGGAACTGAGTTTCCTCAGTTCAGAGACTGTTGGAGGAATTGAAGCATTAGAATGATTCATTCATCATAGGATCAGATGCTCTGCTATTTTGGCTCAATTCGAGTTGGAGTGATAGTCAGGTGTCCGAAAGTGAGTTTTGATTAAGTCTGTGCTGCTCAAGCCACAAACTGTTTCAGACTATTCAGTCTGACTTGATGAACTGGTTCACCCAGTTCACTAAAAAGAATTGGTTCAAAAGAATGGTTCGTTTGTGAACCAAATATCACTCCGGACTGTTTGCCTGAGGCTCTGAATTACAGGCAATAATGTTCTAATGTTCAGTTTCTTGCACAGACTGATCATTTCGCTTTATAAGATCTCAATATATTGTCAGGAGCCACGGGTATTAATTTTGTCTTGCCTGTATGTGCTTATTTGACTCTTAAGTCCCCATAGCCACTGACTTGCATTTTAGGAATCACTAAAGACCACGGTTTCAGCTAAAAGTCTTCTTCACTGTTCTACTGAAGAAAAAAAGTCATTTACATCTGGCCTGAGGGTTAGTAAATTAACAGCAAATGTTTATCTTTGGGTGCGCTATCCCTTTAACACAACTGTCTTTTCTTTAACCACTGTCATTACACACAGACAGATTTTGGTTTGTGGTACAAGAACCTCCGCACATACTAACCCAATCTCTCTCTCTCTCTTACTCTCTCTCTCTCTCAAGTTACCGGGTTTAAAGTGGAAACTTCATCCTTTATTTCAACACATATCAATTAAAGCACGTCTTGAGGATTACCAAAGCACACACACACTAACGCTGAGCTTCTACAATTAGAAATTTAGTCTCTCTCCATCCTAAGAGCAATTCCCAAGTTTGCGTATCTCATTAGCTGGTGAAGAGAGACACAGTGTTCGCTCTAATCACCTCAACACGTTCAGTGAAAGAGATGCGAGGACCCTTGAAACCATGTCTCACATATGTAGTTTGAATGCAGTCAAAGTGTAGCTATTTTACTTACAGTTTTCATGTTCGTTCTGGCTTTAGATCAGACTAAAGGAATGATTATTCATACTTGCTTCATATTCTACTCAAATCCCAGGTTATAATGTTGTGATTCATCTCTGAGCTCTTTATTGAAGATTTTTATACAAAAAAAAGGTATTAAAAATGGGTCAAATTACAGAAAAAAAATGTTTAAATTGAGGATTGGAGGATGCTTTTTTGTGTATTCCAGTTTTATGAACATATACTGTGAATATTTTGTTAGATTATCACACAGCTTCTTTTGAATGGCCTTTTCACTGGAAAATATTATTTTTCCCGACATAATATAGGTATAGTTTCAACATCTACCAGCAAGGAGAAACAGGACCCTTACTAACCAGCCAAATCCTCACCATTTGTTTCGAACGCTGGCTCAACCAATGGCGTGATTTGAGGGCGGGACTATGTGTTTTCTGACCAATGGCAGACGAGGACAGGGGTTCCGGAATCATGTGTGACTACAGTCACTATTTCTTTGTTTTTATTCTACAGAAATTACACACTTCTGGTGGGTGTATTTGTGGTAACAATTTCCGAATGTTAATATGAATTTTAGCAAAATGACATATGAGGGAAATGAAGTCTTATGAAGCGCAGAATCTTTCCGCTTATTGTACCGGGAAAAGATTCAAAGCCTCAAAGTATCGACATAAGCGCCATCTGCTGCCGAGTAAGTTACAAAAGCTTCGCTTGTTATCAGTCATGTGATGTACAGTCTGTTTTTATAGATTCATACTTGCTTAGAAAGTATGTGTAGAATTTAGAAGGGAATTGTCCCTTGCAATAGTTTTGATAAAAGTATTAAATATATGCACGTGTGTCGGCGCCGATAGAGCGTCGACATACAGCGCTGTTGTACGTCAGACGTCCCGTGTTCGAATCCCGGCTCGCGGAACTTTCCCGATCCCGTCCCCCTCTCTCTCCCACTTCGTTTCCTGTCTCCCTACTGTCCTATCAATAAAGCGCCAATAATAATACAAAAATTATATATATGCATATGTAACCAGTGTTGTTGTAATTTCGGCTGCATCTGAAAAGGGTAATAGCTTACCATTGATATTACGTGAGAAATTAAAAGTAAACAGTACGTCCTTGAAACTGAGGTTTTCGAAACTCTGAATCAGTTAAACAATTGCGTCGCAAAATGATTCATTATTTCGAAGAGCTCCAATCGGATCGCGAATCATTTGCTTTAGATCGGGACTTTAGAGCGGGTTCGTGAACCATAATGAACCCGCTCCAAAGTTCCGATGTGAATCAAATGATTCAATTATTTGATTCAGATCGGAACTTTGGTGCGGGTTTGTGAATCTTTTTGCGAATGTAAAGATTCGTATGGTTACAGTTAGTGTAGCAAAACCATGGTTCACTTGTGGTTACCATTGTATTTTTTAATTATTTTTTTTTAAGTAAAACCATGGTTAATTTTTGTTTAACAAAAAAAGTAATAAATTTACACCTTAAGAGTACATATAGGATTAATACAGTTTTAATTACTTTAGAATTACCAAAGCTTTGGATAGTTTCCATATACTTGTCTAGATCAACATTTGAATAAAGAAAAGAGAGGTTTAGAG
Organism: Labeo catla; assembly: GCA_012976165.1. NCBI lineage: Eukaryota > Metazoa > Chordata > Actinopteri > Cypriniformes > Cyprinidae > Labeo > Labeo catla. The sequence continues at coordinate 442,608 of VONZ01000352.1, forward strand.
CCAGATATTAATGTATATAAAATTTAGTTAGCAGGGAACACAAATTAAGTTATAATTTGCTATATACTCTTGAGTAGTCAAACAATCAAAACATCTTTAAAACTGTTGTTTTAAAACTGTTTGTGTTATTATTGTCTGATTAATACGCTAACATAAAAAAATTCTCTTTATGAATTATGAATGTTTACAAAATTACTAAAAAATTAGACAGAACTCTTTATATATGAATCCTGTTTTTAAACCTTTTAGTGCATTTGCTTCATAGATTTCCATTGCAAATGTTTTATTGTTTATTCATTTAATTTTTTTCTTAAGTCAATATTATCTACAGCTGAAGTTCTATTTAACCTGATAGTATTCCTTAAAAGTAAAATATAATGTAGATGGTTCAGGCTGGTAAAAAAGAGAGTCTTGCAGCGAACGATTAAACAGCTCACAGGTGCTTTGAATTAAAGCGAGTCTTTTTATACGGTGTGTGTGTGTTTCCCAGAGATGCGCTGTGTGTTGTGTGCGACTTTGAAGTGCTGTGTTATGTTGGAGGTTTCCTTGCGTGTTCGGCCTGCCTCAGTTCCCCCACAGCGTCTGGGATTTGACTTGGCAATTCCAGAACCTTCCATTTCTTCTTTTTTCAATTTGCTCAGCACATTTGAAGGAATTTGTTCAAACAGACTCAAATCACGTCTCAGCTGGTGTTTGGTCCAATCGCACGCAAAATGCTCTCTGGATGCTTTAGAGGACGATTCTACACTGTGATAAGACCAGATTTGGTTGTGGATGTTTAGAACGATGTTTGGCGTACGCTGACCGCAGCGGGAAAACCATCTGTATGGTCAGGCCTGCTGCTGCTAACATGCTTTACTGTGGCAAGCGCTGGAAAACTCATAAAGACAGAAGGAAAAATGAGTGGCGCTTGTAACATCTGTGGGACTGAGATGATCTTTCAACATGACAATGACCCATAACATGCCATAAAACTGACGTGCGAGTGACTCAAACCAAAAGATTAATGTCCCAGCGCAGAGTTCAGTCCAACTGAGCATCTGTAGAAGAACTTAAGCTCCTGTCCAACCTGATGGAGAGTTTTTCATTCTGCCAAAAAGAATGAACATACGAGAGCCAAGATACGAAACAAAGCCGAAGAGACTCTGATTACAGTTCAACTTCACTCTGTTTTTATATATTTCATGTTGCATTCCATCCATCTGTCTGCAAGCATGCAGAACACACTAACAACTGCATAGCAACTATATAGCAATGCTGACCCAGAATACACTAACAACGCTTAACTACTGCATAGCAACACCCTAGCAACCTCCCAGAATACTCTACTGGGGTGTTCTGGATGGATACTAGGCAGATCCTAGGGTGTTCGGGGTGGTTACTAGGCAATTACTAGAGCTGTTGTGGTTGCTAGAGTGTTGTTGTGTGGTTGCTAGGGTATTCTGGGTGGTTGCTAGGCTGTACTCCGTGTTTGCTATGTGGTCACTGGGGTGTTCTGGATGGATGCTAGGCAGTTGCTAAAACCGTTGTGCTTGCTAAAGTGCTTTGAGGTTGCTAGGGTATACTGGGTGGTTGCTATGCAGTTGACCGTTTGTTCTATGTGGTTGTTAGGGTGTTGCTAAGGTGTTCTGAGTGGTTGCTAGAAGTTTGTTAGGGTGTTATGGGTGGTTGCTAATGGTGTTGCTACTGTATGTGGTCAATAGGTGGTTTATTGTTAGTTGGTTTTGCTAGACTGTTGCTATGAGGTTGCTAGGGTATACTTGCTATGCAGTTGATAATTTTTTCTGGGTGTTTCCTATGCAATAGCTAATGTGCTATTATTAGGGTGTTCTGGGTGGTTGCTAGGGTGTTTCGAGAGCAGTTCCGGTTGCTACAGTGTTGCTATGGGGTTGGTACAGTATTCTGGGTGGTTGCAAATAGGTTGCTAGGGTGTTGCTATGCAGTTGCTTATGGTGTTTCTATGTGGTTTCTAGGGGATTCTGTCTGGTTTCTAGGCAGTTGGTTTTGCAAGAGTGTTAATATGTGGTTGCTAAGGTATTCTGGGTGATTGTTAGAGGTTGTTAGGGTGTTCTGAGTGGTTGCTAGGGCAGTTGCAAGGGTGTTGTTATGCAGTTGCTTATGGTGTTTCATGTTGCTAATGTTGCTATGTGGTTGGTAGGGCATTCTAGGTGGTTGCACAAATGTTGTTATGCAGTTGCTTGTGGTGTTTCTACATGGTCTCTAGGGTGTTCTGGATGGTTTCTAGGCAGTTGGTTTTGTTAGAGTGTTAATATGTGGTTGCTAAGAGGTTGTTGGGGTGTTCTGGGTGGTTCCTAGAGAGTCAGAATACGCAGAATACCCTAGCAACCACATAACAACACTCTAGCAACGTGTAACTGCTCCAGTAACTGCCTAGCAACCACCCATAACCCCTAACTGTCAACTGCATAGCAACCACTCAGAATACCCTAGCAACCTCATATAAACACTTTAGCAACTACAACTGCTCTGGTAATTGCCTAGCAACACCCCGGACAGCCTAGCAACCACCCTGAACACCCTAGGAATTGCCCAGCATCCATCCAGAACACCCCAGTGACCACATAGCAACACCATTAGCTACTGCTACAGAAAACCCTATCTACTGCATAGCAACACCCTAGCAACCACCCTGATTACCTTAGTAATGGCACAACATGCTTGCAACCACCCAAAACACACGCTCAGATACCTTAGTAATGGCACAGCAACATCCTGACAACCACCCAGAACCCCACAGCAACATCCCTACACCCTAGCAACCACATAGCAACTTTTTGAGTAACGATTCTGAAGACAACCTTTGTCGTTTTTCTTTAGGAGAACACGCACTGATGAATTATTCACAATAACTCCAAGACTGTGTATCAAGAAGTAAGTTTGATGATTATTTTGCCGTGCGTCCACACCTGACCAGTGCGCGTTCATTTATCGCCGCGTTCTCATGCGCTCACAAAGCTCCGTCCGCGCGTTCAGAGTCTTCTGGGGATGCAAAGCTGCGTCTCCATGGCGCCCAGGGGGCGGAGCTTCCACGGTGCTATGGGAAAACAATTTGGACAATCTGAAGGACAGACAGAAGAAGCGCAACAAAAGGCTTTAAGAGCAGCAGACAGCTCGTTCAAACCCCGAGCGCGTATGTGTGAGGCATTGTCTACATACACACCATCCATCACGCGGTCAGGTGGCTCTCTCCCGCTCTCAGCATTCTCTACAGCGCTCTTTCTGCAGCATGAAATCAATTTTTAGCTCCTCATTTCCTTTGCCAAGAAAAGAGGCAAGTCTGCCAGACACACACACACACACACACTCGCACACACACATTCCTCCTGTATTCCCAGTGGTCTTGTTAGGTGGAGTCTGGGTTTAATTCTTCCCTAATTTAAAATAAGAAGTATTTTAGTTCACTGATGATGATCCTAAAACTTCTCAAACTCACACACACACACATGCACACACAGTGATCAAAGATTCACCCGCACACACACTGTCTTCATTGTCCAGACCACCCAGTGTGTGTGTATGTGTGTGAGGGGTTACTTATCTATAGTTAGGGGCACAAACTATATAAATGCCTCCAAAAGTTAACTGAAGCTCTTTAGGGAACACCCATGGACATTCTTAATTAAAATACTCTTAATTTTTTTATTATCTTTTTTTTTTGTCATTTCAATCTTTTTACTTTAAAATGTAAAGGTTCAATTCAATGTGTTACTTGCCATTTCTTTGTAATTAATTGCATAATTGGCTCTACACCAATTTTTTCCCCCAGTGTAGTAGTTTTTCCACTTACACTTGAAGATTTTTTTATTATATATAAGGTTAATATACAAAAATATATATTTATTATAAAAATGCAAAATGTTTTATTTTAGTTAGTCTGTAGGAAGAATTCATTTGTATAATATTTTATTTATTTTTGTTCATTTGTATTACTTTTGTTCATGTAAGAATACAAAACATTATTTTTTAATGTTTCATTCAGCCTGTAGGATTAAAAATTAAACAGATTAATTTTAAATAAAAATATTAGACCTAAATTTATGTTAAGTCCTCCTTTATATAGATAAATACATGTATGTAAAAGAGTTTTGCTTTACTTTTAAATAGGTAATTCTTGTACAAAATACTAGTTCTTCCACTTGCAGTTTGTGCATTTTTTTTATTATTATTTACTGTTACGATGGTTATCATTTTTATGTATTCATTGTTTGCATACAAAAATGCAAAGCATCTTCTTAAAAAGCTTGGGTAAGTCTGTAGGAATAATCATTTGCTTTATTTAAAAACATTAGCATTAACAAAGTAAACATAAACCAAGTAGGATGTCTCATTTAGAGCACTATGTTTTGCTTTACATTCAATGTGGTCAATCTCATATGGAATACAAGCATTTTTCCAATGACATTTGATGTTTTGATGGAAAATTTTGAAGTGAAGACAGTGTATTTCCAGTAAAACGTCGCCGATATTCCATTGGAATGTGTCTGATGTTCCAGTGGAATGTTTGTGATGTTCTGCTAGAATTAACATTTCTGGAGCATGTCAGATGGCTGTCCAAAATCACATACGTTATCCCGCTTGTATTTCTCTCATTATTCCGCCCTCACTTTTCTCAGTGTCGGAGGAAAACAGAAGGAGAGGCTGAAAGGAGAAGATGTTGTGACGGAATTTTCATCATCTTCTCTGTGACTGGTGTCGGAGCGAGCGGTCGGATCCAAAGAGGCTTTGTGTCGTTATCACGGCCTGCTGAGTGACACGCGCGCACACACACACGCGCCGCGCCGCTGCAGGTGCAGGATCCTGGAATGTGTTTGAAATGATGTTCACCTGCAGGGGCCGTGAGAACCTGAGGGACTCAACAGAAACATGAACTCCGCAGAGATCAAAGGTCAGAGGTCATCTTCCTGCTCTCATGTGAAATATCCAGTCTGGATATTGAGACACACACACATACTAGAGCATCTCAGTACGAATCTTGAACAGGTGCAGCGAGCAGCTCACAGTCAGGATATGAGTAGAAACTTCATGCAAAGGCATGCTTGATTTTGTGCTTTGTATTCTGAAATGTGTCTGAATGCATCATAACAATGCAATGTTGCATTCTCAGTTTTATTCCAAAATGTATTAATATACAACAAATAAGGCCAAACAAGATTGTATTACAAACAAAATATGCAATTTTCAATGTTAAGATTAAAATGAATAAATTTATACATTAATGTAGCATACATATTCATATTTCCATGCATCAAATAATTAAAAAATTATTAGGTTAGGCTAGTTAGATTTAGGTTTTTCTCCTGTTGGTGGACGTTAAAACTACATCATTATGTTTGCAATAAGCACATTTCTTAGTTGATGGTTATTGAAAAGCGCCATGTGTTCTGACCTCTCCAAGGCGTCATCTATTGGCCAAATGCTGGCGGCACAGAACGTAAACAATGCCATTAAACTGAATTATTTTGCTGATTATTGCTGCTAAAAATGGTCAATTATTGTCATACTTTGAGCTGTACTAATCTGTCAGACCGGGGAAAACATTTGAAGTAATATAGACTGGCAAAAGTTATACAAAATCAAGGAGAAGAGTGCAAAAAGCTGTCTGTGTTTGGCCAACTGAAGCAGGATTTCCTGGGCAAGAATCTTGACAACATTTTGTTTGTTCTTATCATTTGCAGTCAGGTAGGTGAAATATTAGACTAATATCTTAATTAATACTACTCATATGTATCTTTACCACCTATTAACTTTAGTCTGTCAAAATATTGCACACTTTCCTGTTTACTAAGTCCTTCTTTATATGACTTAGCAGCTTTAGACAGTATAAATTAGCATAAAAACGTATTCAGTAGTACATTACCCATGCAATCCATGCTGTTGTTTACATCCGAGTATCGCGGCAATGGCCTCGCATCCGGGTCACTGAACGAATCGTGAGGCAAGTGCAAACCTTCTATTGTTAATCAAACAACATTTAAATCACTTTAAATATTTTCCTGTTTGCTGTCTTTTATGTCACAGGACAGGATAGTCACTTGATACTTTTAGTAAAGGGGGAAAAAAGTAAAAATACTAATGAAAAAGTAATGAAGCTCTTCGAAACTCTGAATCAACTGAACCGAATGCTTCGCGAAATGATTCAATGTTTCGAATCTGAACGCGCAGGATGACTTCGAATCGTATATGCAACGAAAACTCACACAGACTTACTTTTTACAAACTAGCAGCAAATGTCTTCATTATTCATTAAATTGCAATGTATAAAATGGTAAATGTAATATTAAATGTAATATACACATAAACAAATAGCATTAAATATGAAGGTTCTGTATTCTTGTTTTGTGTCTTACTAGGCAGAGCTTGGCTGTATTAAGTAAGTATTTATTGAGAAACTACATTATAGATTTGACCAGTTAACAGTGAAAAAAGTTAAGAGTTTAAAACCTCACGCATCACGCTCCTCCTGTGCTGAAATCACGTGACTCGGCATGTTTGATTCTACTGATTCAAAACAAATGATTCGCAAGTGTTTCCAAGCTTCGTGACGCAAAATCGAAAGAGATTCGTCGCAACTGACAATAACAGCTCGCTTTCAGGTACATACAGTACAGAGTTTACGGCCTAAAGCATCAGACTAATGTTTGTACAGGTTCAGTGTGTGTGAACTCATAAAATGGGTTTAATTAGCTGATGATTCTCGCACACAAACTCACGCAGCTGGTTTAATCAAACATATAAACACACATTCCTCACCTCACACACCTGACACCTGAGCTGCTGCTGCTCAGAGCCAAATGAACACACACAAACACACACAGAGCATATAAAATCTTTATGTGTGTGTTTTGTGAGGGAACTAGGCAAGACTGTATATTTACTATATAAAAGAGTAAGCTACCCTCCACAGACCAGTGTTTTAGTGAACATAAATTAAGCTAAACGACAATGAGAAATGCTCTAGCTGAAATAAAAGAGTTTTCATATTTTTTAATGTTTATTTTATGTCATGCAACAAAATGTTCGTAATGTTTTTAGTTATAAAACAGCAGCGGATATTAGTTTAACTGGACGAAGACTTTTGTTATATTGGTGAGTCATGATTTTCTGGGTTCTGTTGGAACTGTGAAAGTAAATTTGTAGTTTAGCTGACCAAGCAACGGGGTAAACTTTCATTTGCTTTGGCAATGATTTTGAGCTGAAGGCCCAAAACATTAAAACTAACATCAAAATGTTTTATTATTAGTTGGAACCATATAAACTGGTTAGGCTTTGTGATCATTAATGTCATTACTTAGTTAAGTATCACTATTTCTGTTGCTCTTCTTGTCAAAGTGCATGTCCTTCGCGTGTATTTTAGCAGTGGATTAAAAACCTGGCTGGGAACCCAAAGGTTGCAGGTTCAAATCCTAGACGAGCTACTAATGTGGTTAGTTAGTTAGTTGGTGTCTGGCGCCCTCTTGAGAAGAAAGATGATTTGCTTGTATCACATTTGTGCGTTAAAAGTATTTACTGAGAATATATTAATCCCATATTACACAGAGAATTTAAAGTTTTGTACATCATTGTGCAGATTTACATTCCATGCTGTAAAGCTAAAAACATAAAAAATCCTTAAAGCAGGTTACAATAACATAAATGATTGCGTGTGTATGATACAGATAGGGAGAGGGCGTCAACTAGGCACGTTCAGTAGATCTTCATAAAGTTCCGCTCTCCAGTTTCAAATCCACTTTCATCTTCTGCTTCTCCATCACCGTCTCCAGCTCTGAGGCTCTGCGTTCGTCCTGAGAGACAGACAGATAGACGGTTAGAGGCTAAATGCATGCTGATCGCTGGCCGTCAAGACAAAATTGCATTAAAAAAGGGTTTATTAGGTTGATTATTGCATATTAAGTCAGGATAATAATTTGAGTCTCCATGCATGCTGAATGAAAGCTACCACTAGCATAATACAACTTGTGCATGGTTAAGAATCAATGTTAAAGCATTTTAAGGCAGGTTGTTAATGTATTGAGACAATTTAAAATATTAAAGTGGGAAACTTTCTGATAGTTTATTCATATTTTAAAATATGAAATATGATAGCTTAGTCCCTCACTAAATGCTTTCAATATTTTACCGAGCTCTTTCAAAAATCTCAACTGCAATATATGGAAAATAGTGGCACCAAATGGAATTGCAAAAATTATTACTGCGTCAGGTTTAGTTTTGTGAACAAAAACTAAAACATAGAAAAAAAAGCCCATAGAAAAAATGTTTTATTTGAAATAAAATGAATATTAACTGAAACAAAATAATATAATAGGCATGTTTTATTTATTTATTTACATTTTCATTTAATTCAAAATTATATTTAATTTAAAATTAATCAGTACTATATAGACAGCTAATAAAACTATTTATTTTATTTTTTTTATATTTATTTATTTAATATTTAGTTTAAAATTAATCTGTACTGTTTACACAGCTCATAAAGTAATAAAACTTAATTTATTTATTTTATTTTTTAACATTTTTCATTTTTATTTAATTCAAAATTATATTTAATTTAAAATTAATCTGTACTATATAGATGGCTAATAAACTAATAAAACTAATATAACAAATAATAACTAATAAAAATTACAATGCATAACAAAATTACTAAAACTTTCAAATCAAAATGAAAACAGAAAAAATAAAATCTAATTCAAAATAATCTAATTCAGGTATATAATTGACACAAAAATAACACCGAACTGCATAGATTTTAAAATATCAATTATAACTTGGTGATAATGTTTTAACCTTGAATTAAAGGGCTTCTAGCTTCTAATCCAGTATAAAACGTCTTTTTATTCTAATAAACCAAAATAATGCTTTACTTCAGGGGTTGTATGTTTACATTTTGTGTTGTGACCTTGTTTAAAAATGTTTAGAGCATGTGGAAAAATGTTGCAGGAATTTGTACCTTTGGAAAAAAAATTATTTAAAATTTGTAGATTTTTTTTTTTTAAATGTAGTATCTTTAAATGTAACATTGTAAAATTAGTTTTAAATGTCTTCTTTTAGAGGTAGAGTTAGAATTAGTAGAGTTTAGAAATAAATGTCAGTATGTGATGTACCTCTATCTGGGCTCTCTGTACTGTCAGCTGACTGTAGACTCTAGCGCCCTCTTCAGGAATAACAGCGCGCAGCTCTTCTTTGTTCAGAGAGAACAGCTGAGCTCCATTCAGAACTCGCAGACACTGTACAGTCCTGCACAAACATCAACAACAGCCATTTGCTGACCACAGCTAATACTTTAGTATTAAATGCACTTTACAATAATGATCGCATACATGTGGATTTAAAATTGTACTCAGACATAAAATGCATCATGGTAATCATGGTTTCTCATAAAATTCTGTAGTTAATATAAAATCATGCTGAATGAATGTGGGATGTGGTTTTTCCTGTCATCAGTAATGCGAGGTGTTACAGCTGGAGTAATATTATTAATAGCTGACAGATTGCTGTTGTAAAGTGTTTCCTGTGTGAGACTCACGGTTCACTGAAGGCTTTCTTGCGCAGCCAGTTTTCCACCTCTGCAGGCGGTGAGTTGTAGTCCAGCGGTGCGGAAGTGTCTGCCGAACGAGGAATCACCAGACGAGGAGACAGATTCTTCCCGCTGGTCAAACGGAGCAGCAACTCGTCATTCACCTGCATCACTGACACAGAACGAGCAAATCAATATCAACACAAGACAAGACAAAAAAAAAAAAAGAAAAACACCTGCCTGTGTGCAATTTAAGATTAAAGATTTAGAATTAGCTTTCATTTTCACATTTTCAGCAAGTTATTATCTAAAACCAAAATCATAAAAAAATTACCTGAAAATAAAATAAGCATTAATTGAAATAAAATAAAACATAAGAACTATGAACTACAAAAATGTCAAAATTAAAACAAAAAAACAAAACCAAAAAGCTTAAAAAACCTAAAACAAGAAAATAGAAATTATTAAAATGAAATACATTACAAAACATAACAAAATTACAAAAATGAACACAAAATATAAACTATCAATGATACTCAAATAACATTAACAGGAATTTTTAAGTTTGAAAATTTTCAGGTATTTCTGCATTTTGAAAAATGATTCAGGGCGTTTAAAATTCAATTTAAAAAATATTATTATTATTATTTAAATGTTTTCATTTAGAGGTAGAGTTTCAATTATTATAGAATAATTATTTCTATATTTCAGCTGTATTAATATTGTTAACTGACACCAAAACCATGAAAAATATAAAATATAAAAAAAAATTAACTTTTAGCTTTTTAACTTAAGCATTTTCAATTTAAGTTAAAGTATTAAAATAACTAAAACTAAGTAAACTAAAACAGAAAGTTAATAGCTATATGGAGGTGTAAAAGGTTTAAATTACAAATTAAAAAAAATAAATATTTACAAAAATATTAATAGTATATAATTTAATAATGTAATTTTGTTATTTGCTTTTGTATTTTTATTAGTTTTTGTTTTTTTGTTTACATTTTTTTTCTATTTCAATTTTAGTAATTTTAGTACTTCAGCTACCTCAAGGCAATATTTCTAACTTTAGGTTTAAGTTTTTCGTTTAATATTTATATTTCAATTACTGAAATTTTTTATATAGTTTTAATTTTACATAAGAAGCAGGAGACTTCATCATTTGTGCTCCATTGCTGTCTAGGAGAAACTGTTGCAATATTAACAAGATCTGATTTGAGATGTTGATGATGATCATCTGATCACTGATGTGTTTGTACCTTTCTCTGTGTCGTCAGACAGTGATCCGAGGATCATGCTGCGCGGTCGAGCGGTGCTGGGGTCAGAGTTCACGGCGGACGGGCTGGGAAAGTTGTGGAACATTGGTGGAGCAGCGGGAGGCTGAAACAGAGAGACAGTGCGATGTCAGAAGAAGCAGAAGATGAGAGGTGTTCTGAAACAAGTTGATATGAGTTTGTACCTTTGGAGTTTTGGGAACCACAGGGTTGTCGATGTGCGTCACCGGCTCTAAGATGTTAAATGGCACAAATCCAACTTCATTAAACTTATTACGACATTTCCACCAGCGCTTAGATGACTCCAGCACCTAGACCACAGACAAATATTGGTTATTTGTAGTATTATAATTTGTGGGTGTGTTTAAATATGATATTGCAATAGACTCTATGCACGATCACTTCCGCGTTTGGTCTCAGTCCGCTCAGTTACATCCGGTGCAGCACCGGAAGCCGTTTTCGCCATTGGCGATAACTGTGTGAAAGTGCCGCAGGAGGGGATGACATACTTCACTCGCTGTTTACAAGAGCTTCCCCGGATAACTGTGAATGACGTTAATGGTATCATGAGGCAATCAGCTCAACAGTAAGAAAGAGAAGGGCTTCAAATGTTATATTTCGAGTTACATCGACAATTTTGAGGGCGAGTATTCTCATGCTATAATGTTATCCGAATATGGATTCTAGCCATCTCCGTTTCTCACAGTTTATATATGTCTTTGCATTATTTGTATTTATTTATTTATTTATTTATTTATTTATTTATCTATCTATCTATCTAGTTACATTTTATGTACATTGTTTGCATCTTATATGTGATTTTTTTTTATTAATATACATTTTGGATTTTACTTTATAAACGTTACTAACTATAAGTAATATCTCAGTTTCTAGTAAGGATCAGGTGACAGGAGAGATCTGCGTGAGGGCGACATGTTTCAGGTCGATGACGAAGTCAGAGAAGCCGCATAGTTTGGGAGTAGGAGGACTTCAGTCAAGACAATCAAGACTTTAGCTAAGCACAGTTAACGTTTTAAATAGAGATGCACCGACCGACCTGTGTTCTGCCAGATGTTGCTTGTGCAGCCTGCCTTGCCACAGCAGAACTGTTTTGTGTCTCACAGCGGTGTTTCGTTACTGAATAAATCCACGCTTTTTAACGAATCAAGTGAGTCAGTGATTCAGTAATCCATTTATAAAGGCAGTTGCTTGCCTCGTTTCTGAATGAATCAGCTGTTTGAACGAATCTGTTGAACTCAAACAGCCATTTGCTGCCATTTACTGGTTTGGTTTCAATTTATTTTCATTTCGTTGCCTACAGGTGTAGAAAACAAACAAACAAACTAACAAAAACAGAAGACAAATAATAATTTATATATTGTATTTACACAACATCACTGTACAGGAAATGTTTAACACTGTGTCAAAGTTATTTATATTTACATATTTACATTTCTGCATTATAAATGTTCAGTTATATGTATATGTTTACTGCAGTACAAATGTTCAAAGTTATTTATATATTTACATGTTTACAGTACTGCAGTGCAAAAGTTCAATGTTATGTATATTTACATATTTACAGGAAACATTGTATAAAATATACATGTTTATATTATTTATTACGAAAATAAATCTATAATCATCAATCTCCAACAAATGTAATCTTGTCTTTAATCCTTGGCCCAAGCTTTCACTAACGGGCCATTCTGGTAATTACTATAATGTATAACTATATAATACTATATTGTAATACTTAAATTATGAATCGCTGTCAAATTAATCTTATTAAAGAGCTTTGCCGCTAGTATACTTCGCTATAGAATGCGCTATGCGGAAGTAAATAGGCTGACCGAGATTCTACCGGAAATACGTCAGCAGCGTTCGTGCATAGAGTCTATACAACCCTAGTGAGATAGACAGTGAGAGATAATATTTGTTTTGGCTCAGTTTGGTGGGAAATACACAAATATAGATTTGTGGGAGTTTACTTTTATGGTTTGCGACAAATTAGCCTCCAGATGTGAGCTAAATCTGACAAAACCCATATATTAAAAATAAAACAAATAAATGAATATGGATAAATTTTTTAAATATAATATATGCATAAAATAAATAAAATCAAAAATAAATGTGTGTGTGCTTTATATATATATATATATATAAACAGATATATTTTTTATTTTATTATATATATATATATATGATTTAATTATATATATGTAGTCTCAGATGTCTCCAAGAATACATAAAATAATAATAAACATAAAAGATATTCCATTTTAGAATTAATATTAAATTCATATTTTAGAATATCAATAAATACATTTTTTTGTATTTTTGGAGATATTATAGATTTTTAAATTAGATTTAACACATGTAACTTTAGTATTGCTATATTTTATTAAAATAACAATGTTGTCTCCAAAAACAAATAAATAAATTATATAATATAATAAATAATATTGATCTATTTTAATATTCATTCTAAAAATGCAAAATGAAACCCATATATTTCAAATAAAATAAAACAAATGAACATATATATATATATATATATATGTTCATTTGTTTTATTTTATTTGAAATATACATACATATAATATATATATATATATATATATATATATATGTATGTATATGTATGTGTGTGTGTGTGTATGTGTGTATATATATATATATATATATATCATTTGAAGTTATTGATATTCAGAAATATTATTTTATTTTAGTATTTATTCTAAAAATGCAAAATGCTTTTTTTTTTAGAGTAGGGGTTAGATTAGTCTAGTGTATGTCTATGATGTGTGTTTATTTAGATATCTACTGTAGATGAATGTGTGTGTGTGTGTGTGTGTGTGTGTGTGTGTGTGTATGTGTAACCTGTAGTGTCTCTCCTTGAAGTACAGACAGCTCGCTGTTGTTCCGTGCAACAAAATCATAACTGCAGCGATATAAGCGTTCTTTAGCTCCGCCGTCACTAAGAAAGAGAGACAGAGATGTTTTCTCAGATGTAGATGTGCATTTAAAAAACATTACGAAACGGTACTTTTAAAATGCACTTACAAAATACTAAGATAAAAAGGACAGAAACTGTGCCATTTAAGAAAAGACAATGAGTCACGCCTTAAACAGGATTATTATCACAGCATTTACATTTAAGTGAAAGAAGTGAAACTGCTGCTGGTGGTTAGTCAGAGTCAACACAATGAATGAATTCTTTTGTTCTTTGTGTGAACAAACCCTATAGTCATAAATACTGAAAAACCATGGCTGAAACTGACACATCCAAAACAATTTGATTGATTCTTCAGATGTGAATTAAACTTACGGTTCGTCTGTAGTCTGAACAGGAGCGGTGTGATGGTCAGATGGGTGAGATGGAGTCAGCTGAGTGAGACAGAGACAATTCAGCATGTTAGCAGTAACATCACAAACCTAAATTATTAAGAAATGGCTAAGAAAATGCATTTACAGTTTCATTTAAAGAGACTAACAGTTTGTACACCGGTTGAGGTCAGTAGGTTTTTTTTTAAAGGAATAAATACTTTTATTCAGCAAGGATGCATTAAATTGTGTCACTGTTTCCACAAAGATATGAAGCAGCACAACTGTTTTTAACATTGGTAATAATCATAAATGTTTCTTGAGCAGCAAATCAGCATATTAGAATGATTTCTGAAGGATCATGTGACACTGAAGACTGGAGTAATGTTGCTAAAATTTCATCTTTGATCACAGGAATAAATTATGTTTTAAAACATGTTCACATAAAAAAGTTTATTTTAATTGTAATAATATTTCATAATTTTTACTATATTTTTTGATCAAATAAATGCAGCCTTGGTGAGCATAAGATACGCATTTCATTAAAAAAAATTCTGACCCCAAACTTTTGGATGCTAGTCTACACACAAAAAAAAAAAACTTATTTCCAGACATATTTTGTGAAATTACAGAAACAAAATTACAAAGTCTGTAGTTCTCACAAAATTACAGACTTTACGGTCAAAATTCATCAAATTACAGTATATTCCTGTTGATAATTTGTTTTTAAACTATGGGAAAAACTGATAAATTATGTCAAATTACACAGGAAAAAAAAAACAACTTTCAGGTTAATGGCCATAAATTTAAGGTTTTAAAAATTTTTTTTTATAAAACTATTTTATAAAAAAATTCATTTTAATTGTTAATTTTCCAGAAATATTATTTTTAAAAATGCTTGGGCATTAGTGAAAGTGTTTATAAATGCATAAAAAAGCAAGCCTTTTTCTATAAAATTACAGATGTATTCTGCACTTATGCATAATTTGAATTAAAGGAACCTGCACATTTACAGTATTAGTCATTGAAGCATTGTATGTCAAGTTAAATAAATAATAAAACTATAGGAAATGCATGTTTAGTGCATAATTTAAAACATGCAAAAATGCCTATTATCGGATGATATTACCTCTACTTTTGAGAGCTTAGCGTCCTGTCTGTGTTCTAACTCCACAGGATCGACCCATCCTGCGGCGTCCGACCCCGGCGGCTTCCAGCCGTCCTGAAACACGAGTGTGTACGGCGCCACAGGGCTCCGCAGAGCAGATCTACACGAAGGTAACAAGCCATCAGCATGTGCACTTATTAAACACATCTCCAAAAATGACAATACTGCACTACATACCTATGTTGTGTCCAGTTGGGCCCTAAAGACACCCATAATGCGTTATCCTGTGCCGACAGGTTGTTCTGTAGCAGAGTCACGGCTCCTTGTGTCATCGCCGGGCTGGCCACGGACGCGGCAAAACCAGGACCTCCTGTAGCCTTTACGATCTACAAACACACACAGATACAGGTGAGTTATTAGAGTGTGCTTTACTGCTCAATAGACGTATGAGACCTTTCTCCACACAATAGTGTGCAAACATTTGATGAAACACTCGCAACAATGCAGCGCAACAAAGGCCTTAAAAGCTCTGCTGTTTGCACAGGAGAAATATGAGCAGATATATAAACACATACGCATTTACCATTTCGAGCGGTTTGAAGACATGATGCACGAGCTCCTCTGAGGTCGGATTGGAGATGGCGAATTTTAACCGTGCCTGGAAAACAAACAATGTGCTTATGGAAACCTGTGAGAAAATATATGATGCAGCACTACTCAATAGTTAATTAATAGTATTCTAGTATTAGTATTAATATTGAATATTAATAATGATATTAATCTCAATGAATAACTATGTAATGTAATATTAGATATTATTACATTAATGTATTGGTCAATAATAATTATTATAATTGCATATTAATATAATTAATAATTAATGTTTTATTGCATCATAGCTTCTCAAGTCACTTTTAAGAAGTAAGTGAGATATATATATATATATATATATATACATATATGAACTAACAATGAATAATTGTTTTTTTAATAATTAACATTAACAAAGATAAATAAATACTTGTTAAATTAAAACCAAAGTTATTGCTCATTTTTAGTTGATATTAGTATTAATATAATTACTAATTAATATTAATAAATAATAATTCATATTAATGCATTAATGGTAACTAATTAGTCTTATTGTAGTGTTGCCTAATGATGTTTAATTGATAGTTTGTTAATTATATTTTTATTTTTTATTCAATTATGCATAATAATAAAAATCAATAATTAAAATTGTTTAATTATATTTTAAAATAGTATATTTAATTAATATGCAAATTATTTATATATATATATTGTTGATGTATAACATTTTTTATATAAAAACATGCTTGATGTAAAAAAAAAAAATTATTTACTAATTATAATTATAACGAATTTGCTTTTATAATAATATATATAAATAAAGTTTACAGGCAAGTAAAATTTTCTGACACTAACAATTTTTGGCAAGTAATCAAATGCTTAATATATTTATTATTATTATTATTATTATTATATTTAAATATAATTAAACAAAAAATTATCCTTATTATTGTGCATAATTAAATAAAAATTATTAAATACAAAATTAATAAACTATCCATTAAAA
Source organism: Labeo catla (assembly GCA_012976165.1). Classification (NCBI taxonomy): domain Eukaryota; kingdom Metazoa; phylum Chordata; class Actinopteri; order Cypriniformes; family Cyprinidae; genus Labeo; species Labeo catla. Next base: position 459,446 of record VONZ01000352.1, read on the forward strand.
CGTCATTAGGTAATACTTTACAATAAGGCTAATTAGTTACCATATATTAATGCATTAATATGAATCATTATTAATTAATATGAATTATTAATTACATTAATACTAATATTAACTAACAATGAACAATACATTTGTTTTTATTTTACAAGTATTTATTAATCTTTGTTAATGTTAATTAATAAAAATACAACTTTTCATTGTTAGTTCATGTTGGTTCAAGTCTGTTAATTATTATTACCAAATTAAACTTTGGATTTTAATAATGTATTAGTAAATGTTGCAATTATTATGAAATGAGATTAATAAATGCTTTTCAAGTATTTTTCATTGTTAGTTGATGTTAACGAATGTAGTTAACTCATTTGAACCAAAAAAAAGTTGATTAATTTCAAATAATAATAATAATAAAAAGAAGATAATACATAGTAAAAAAAGATTCATGACTCACCAACAGGCCGAAGCTGTATTTGAATTTCTGAAAAGTGTCCAGAAACTCTTTCTCAGAAGGCGGTTTGGCTTTAGCTGTGAGAAGATCCTCTATAAAACACAAACACACACAAACAACTCTAAAACACTGATCATGTGATCATGTTAAACAAGTACAATGAAACCTGTAAGTAAAGGTTTCCAGGTGCGTTGTGTTCTTGGAACACATGCAAATTTGTTTTAGCTTGTTTAAGATGATGCAGGTGTGACATTGTTTCAATTGACAGTGTTAGTATTCAGTACACACAGAGTGAATACTGCTGACGGCCTCGTAATACAACACTCTCCCATCAGCTGATGTCCTGATCGTACTAGGAACTGCTGATAACTGCTGATAAGAGCTCAGTACAATATGGTCTTTAATTCAGATGTGTTTCAGGGGTTCGCTTTATTGTTTATTAAGCATTCAGGTTTGATATTTATTCTACAGGTAGAGGCATACCATCTGCACTTTTCTTCTGACTTTTCTTCTTCTTTTTGTTTCTTTGGTCAAGAATGATCTGAGCTTCTGCTGACTGCTGCAGCTTTCCGATGAACGCTTCGATATCATCAAAACAATGATTAAGCAAGTCCTAGAAATACAGAGAAACAAGGTGGTTAGTAATAAAAATACACGCAGGGATCCTTGATCTGGTGCTTTTTTAACTCTGAAACTGTTGGTAACGTAAACAGGGATATCAATGTGGCGTTATAGGTCATGATAATGGTCAAACTGAAGGTCAACTAGAGCGCTGGAAGTCAACAGTCTTATAAAGATCCACTGACTGAACGAAACAAGCTAAATCAGCTATAATTGGGGACAAAATGGGTGAAAAATAAACATGCGTTCTACTGGTCACGACCAGTTTGAAAAAAGTTTGTTTTTAAAAGCATCCTGTGCTCACCAAGGCTGCATTTATTTGAGGAAAAATACAGTAAAAACAGGAAAAATTGTGAAATATTATTACAATTTAAAATCACTTGTTTTCTGTGTGAATATTTTTAAAAATGTAATTTATTACTGTGATCAAAGCTGAATTTTCAGCATCATTACTCCAGTCTTCAGTGTCACATGATCCTTAAGAGGGAACCTGTGATACTTTGTTTTTAGAATTCCATAATAAATAAAAAGTTAAAAGAACAGCATTTATATAAAATAATACGTCTTTGTAACAATATAAACTACTATTTAAAAGTTTGTGGTCAGTACATTTCTATTCTTTTTCTGAAAGAAACTAATACTTTTATTCAGCGAAGACTTATATTGTTACAAAAGATTTCTGTTTTGAATAAATGCTGTTCTTTTTAACTTTTAATTCATCAAAGAATCCTGAAAAAAGAATCACAGGTTTAAAAAAATATATTAAGCAGCACAACTGTTGATAAATCAGCATATTAGAATGATTTCCGACTAATCGTGACACTGAAGACCGGAGTAATGATGGTAAAAATTCAGCTTTGATCACAGGAAATAAATTACATTTTAAAAGATATTCACATAGAAAACAGTAATTTTACATTATAATAATATTTCACATTTTTTACAGTTTTACTGTATTTTTCATCAAATAAATGCAGCTTTGATGAACATAGTAGTTCCAACAAGCTTTTTTTAATCAAAATTCAGCTTTGCATCAGAGGAATAAATTATATTTTAAAATATATTAAAATAGAAACCCATAATTTCAAACTGTGATAATATTTCACAATATTTCTGTTTTTTCTGTATTTTTTGATCAAGTAAATGCAGCCTTGATAAGCAAATGTATAAATTCTGCATTTGTTTACTGTATTTAAATTCTGAAATCTGCATATACTCACCACTTCCATCTGAGCCCTAAGGAATGACTTATCAGGTTGGCCGTTTACCAATCCGTTAGCTAGAATTGAGGAAGAAGTGCGTGTTAATCTGGCTGTTTATAACCAGTATTGATAAGTATTGATAAGTATCGGTTCACACACACCTCTGATGCCCGGGTAGGGTGGAGGAGGGTTGGGTGAAGGTGGATTTGGGGCTTGGGTGTACGGCGGACTCGGGATTCCCGACATATCCATATTGGACTCGGAGAACCTGAAACACACACATTTACATGACAACACTCGCTTTATTCAGAATAAGCGTACATGCTGTACTATCAGACAATGAGTAGATCTGCAGTATTTTAGTCAGTTTTGATGTGCGTCATGGAGTTTTAAACAAAATGTGATTTAATTGGCATCACACAATGCTAATGAGTCACTAACAAACACATCAAACAACTCTGAGTTGTATAACGCCCATATGAACACACACATGGGGGAAATCAAGACATTATGTTCCAAATAATTAGGTGGACAATAATGAAACACCCTTTTTGAATCAAGGTCATTTACTAAGCTATGAAAATGAGTCAAAGTCAAATTTATTTAAAAATTGCAAAGTGGAGCAAAGGGCTGTGCATTAAATGACACCATTTAAAAAAAAAGAAGAAAGAAAATAATTATATTAATTACACAGTAACCCAAAACCTAATAAAAAATACATTTTTAGAATTTAAAAAAACATTATAAATTTTTTTATAAATATTTTTATCTCTAAGGGCATCACTAAAGTGAACTTTGGTCAGATTTTGCTCACTTTTAGCAGTTTAAGTTTAAGTCAACCCACACACTCATTCATAAGAAAATCTAACCATGCTAGAAAACACGTTTGGCATTCAGTTTGACATTGAGATGCCTTGAGGTTAGTTTAGCGTGTCTCATGTTCTAAAAAAACCACACACACACACAACACACAGTTTCAGTCATTTGTAGCTGATAAGCACATACAGCAGATAAACATAACACACTGTACCTTACTTGTGTCCTGCTTGTCTCGTAAGTGTTTAGTCCTAAAGAACAGCCGAGGTCGAACGAATCTTTCCCTCTGCAAATCTGTCTCTCTTTCCCTGTACTCTCAGTCACGCCTTCGTAAGTTATGTAGGAACTAGTTAAACCAGTTTGCCTTCTCGCTAACAGGTTCTATTTCTCTATGTTGTGGGCACACTGTGGAAATCACGACATTACCCGACTGTTAAGATCAGTACCTGTTGGCTCTTATTGTGTAATGCGACACAACTTGCTTGATGTCATCTCTTATGTGCTCTGCCTGAAATATGCAAACAGGTAGAGAGTGATGTCATCAAAGAGGCGGGGCTCTGCTCGGACAATCACAGCAGTATCACCTGAGTCTGAATCAGGAATTAACAGTGATTGCTGCAATGAAACTCGACTTACATTGACAGAAGCGCACCTGAAGAAATACACGCTCGGCCTCTTCTGGGTGCAGCTCTGACTAACCAGCAGGAGAAGGGCTGGATCGCTGAAGGATGGGGAATTTATGCAATCGCAGCGGAGAAGAGAGGACAAGACAAACTCCTCCAATTCCTCATTGATGATCAGTCGTGGAACAAACAACACATTCGTCATTAATTGGTATTTAATATACAGTGTGCAATGCTTCACAAACATACGGTGATCCAAAATGTCTTCGAGTGATGTTTGAAACTTGTGTGAATTTTGTTGCATTAGGTCAAGGTCAAATCACCTTTTAAGTTGTCCAAATGAAGTTCTTAGCAATGCATATTGCTAATCAAAAAATACATTTTGACATATTTATGGTAGGAAGTTTGCAAAATATCTTCATGGAACATGATCTTTATTTAATATCTTATGATTTTTGGCAAAAAAGAAAAATTGATCATTTTGATCAATGCAATGCATTTTTTGCTATTCACTATTTAGGTATTTAGTCACATTAATACATTTAGTAGATGCTTCTATCCAAAGTGGCTCATACTGCATTGCATTGCATTCAAATTAAAGGAATAGTTCACCCAGAAAAAAAATTCTCTCTGCAGTGAATGGGTGCCATCAGAATCAGAGTCCAAACAGCAGATAAAAACATCACAATAATCCATAAGTAATCCACGCCACACCAGTCCATCAATTAACATCTTGTGAAGCCAAAAGCTACGCTTTTGTAAAAAAAACAAATCCATCAAGAAGATGTTTTTAACTTCAAACCATTGCTTCTGGCTTAAAAATAACTTAGTCCACATACTATAATGTTTTGTCCAGTAAAACATCCATGAACATATTGGTTTAGAACTGTTTTGGACTGTTTTTGATTTCGCTTGCAAACAGTGTTTGATCTGTGCATATTTCTCTCCTGGTTCAGACGAGACGACTGGATGAAAATTATATTATGTATTATGGACTTGTATTTCAGCCAGAAGCAATAGTTTGAAGTTAACAATGCCTTAATGATGAATTTGTTTATTACAAACACAGCTGTTTGGACTCTCATTCTGACGGCACCCATTCACTGCAAAGGATCCATTGGTGAGCAAGTGATGGAATGCTGCATTTCTCCAAATCTGTCTGATCAATCATTCTATTCTGTGTTGTATTGGTTTCTGTCTTTCAGTCTGACTTTGTTGGTCCGGACCATTTGTCTGAATTTTGTTGCATTAGATCAAGTGTCCATATGTGTTGTCTCAAATGCTGCAGGATCTTTTCTCTTCATCATTTTTGAAGTCTCAAAGTCTTTTAATCATCTAGTGTTTTGGTTTGTGCATAACATTTAAACATTTAGCAGATGTTATTTATCCAAAGTGGCTCATACTGCATTGCATTGCACCCAAAAATTAAAGTTCTCTCTGCAGTAAATGGGTGCCGTCAGAATGAGAGTCCAAACAGCTGATAAAAACATCACAGTAATCCATATGTAATCCACACTACTCCAGTCCATCAATTAACATCTTGTGAAGCCAAAAGCTGTGCTTTTGTAAAAAAACAAAAAAAACAAAAAAAAAACAAATCCATCAAGATGTTTTTAACCTTAAACCATTGCTTCTGGCTAAAAAGTCATAGTCCATATACCATCATAATGTTATGTCCAGTGAAAAAAATCCACCGACATATTAGTTTAGAACTGTTTTGGACTGATTTTGCTTACAAACAGTGCTTATTCAATGCATATTTCTCTTCTGATTCAGATAAGACATGATGGATTATGGACTTGTATTTCAGCCAAAAACAATGGTTTGATGGATTTGTTTCTTACAAACACACAGATTTTGGCTTTACAAGTCATTAATTGATGGATTTGTGAATTATTATGATGTTTTTTTCAGCTGTTTGGACTCTCATTCTGACGGCACCCATTCACTGCAGAGGATCCATTGGTGAGCAAATGATGCAATGCTACATTTCTCCAAATCTAAAGAAGAAACAAACTCATCTACATCTTGGATGGCCTGGAGGTGAGTGCATTATCAGCATATTTAATTTCTGTGAAACATATATTATCTGTTGCATATGATAAATGCATGCACTATTCAACGAACCATGAACCATGCTAGTTTCTGTCTTTGCTTTCTAACTCTTTAGTCCATCTGTTTTAATAGTTGTGCATGTAGTTGCTCTTCTCACCTGGTTGTTTCTGTCTTTCAGGCTGACTTTGTTAGTCCAGACCTCTAAAATCACGTCGGCACTGGACGCTCGATAAGAATCAATGAGAAGCGGAATCCGTGAAAGAGCCTCTTCAACAGTATCAACTCCCTTGTCTCCCAAAGTAAAGCTCACCAGCCGCTGGATAAAAAATAGAGAAGAAACAAAAAATGAGTATTGGAGATGTCAGGGTGTAAAAAAAGATAAAAAAAACATGGCAACACGCACACATTTATCAGGAGCATCGCTGAATTACCTCTTAAGTTGCATTTTCTACATTTATCCTTGTTATTTAGTATAGATGATTAACTGTAATTAATAACTGACCTTTTCAGAACTCTCTAAATTGGTTATTTACATGTAATTAGCTCATTTTAATGCAAAAAATCCAAAGTTAGAATGAAACAGCACTCATTTATTACTGTGATGTCACACATTTCTGACCAAAACTGGATATTTAATGAGGAAAAGTTGTGCTGGTTGTGAATTGTGCACAAAAGGTTACACACACCTCATCACACCTTGTTTCTCCTACAAAAACATTAGGTACTTACGCCCATATAATAACATCAACTTCCAGTACATGTGAGAACAACCTTCCAAACTACAGGCGTAGACTGAAGGCTCAGTTCTATCAAGAATTAAGTCTTGCACTGGCTTGTTTGTGCATATTTCTCTCCTGATTCATTTCATGATACTTACAGTAAGCAGGTATTGAGATGAGACCCCCATCGAGACCATCGACAGGCACTCACCTGTGGATCAAAACAGATCATAGGTCAGACATATGCATGTGTGATGTGGGTGTTCAATGTGACTGACGTTTCGTCACACAAATAGGTTCAGGACGTGTCATTTTTACACCTTCCCTGTCTCTCTCCTCCTGTTGGACCTGTCTGACTGCCTGCAGGCTGAGATTCCTGCGAGTTCAAATTTACAGACACTTTAAGTATCTACATTCACTTTTACAGTGATGCACAGAGAGCCTATCTCAGGTGCTTTATTATGAGGAATTAATGAAATACAACAAAATGAGCTAAATAAGCAACTAAACAAGCATCCATTTGAGCACTGAGACAGTTACAAAGAAACAGACAGAAACTGAGACACATTTAAGGAATACTTCAAACACTCTCGTCACCATTCTCAGTTGAATATATATATATATATATAATTTTTTACAGCATCTCTTTTTATGTTCCTAAGAAGAATGTCAGTCATACAGGTTTGTAAAGGCATGTATGAGTAAACGATGACAGTGTTCATTTTTGAATGAACAGTTCCTTAAAGAAATCACCGTCACGACAATGGACAATAGGCAGAAGAGAGTGACATCAATGAGAGACAGAAATGTTTCCATTGAATAATTTGTCAGACACTAGACAATTCATCTGTAATATCCATTAACTGTAGTAGGAAAATAAATCAAATTGTATTTGAGTTTCTTATACACACCTCAGCATTACACTGTTGATTCCTAGACGGTTGTCTTCTGACTAGTTTTCTCAAAACGAGATGTATTTTGATAGTCTTTTGACCGCCCAAACATTCCTCTCACAGATAACAGGAGAAATTTGAGAGGCAAAAATGTCTTAAGTGATCTGACTAGCCTCTTTTTCTAAACTTATTAAAACATATACATATGTTGGCTTTGAGGCCATACACAGTATGTGAACAACTAAGTTTATTTATTTATTTATTTATTTTTTGTCAGATATACACATTATATAATCTACTGTGGTGTGACTAATTAACAGCCCAAAAAGTAATGAAATTTTACATATACAATTTATACGTCACACAGTTTGTTCCCAAAACCGTTTTACTGACTGAGAACCGCTCTAAATGATTCAGTGAGAGAGCGGTCCGAACGAATCGAACTGAATCACAAATCGATTCAGTTTTGCGAAGAACCGATTCGCGAAAGATTCAATGGCATCGCTAGTTGTAAATAGGGAGCACATGTTTGTTTCGGGTAATTATAAAATAATGTTTCAGGGTCATGGCCAACCTTTTTATCACAAAATTAAAACATTCTGAAAGGCAGCGCTTAAAGATGTTCAACTTGTAGAAAACGCGTCACTATACATTTCTCTGTACTTATACACACTGTTATTTCTGAAGAGGTCATGTCATTTCTCAGGTCAGTGTTCTGTTCAGTCCCACATGCTTTTTCTTGAAGCACACCACTGTGGGCGGGACCTGGCTGCTGTGTTTGATCTGATTGGGCGGTTCTTACTTGTGATTGACAGCTGGAATGTGACTCAACGTGGCAAAATAAACTCCACAGGGATGAACTTTCTTTACGGTGCTCAGCACCTGTTTTTTTTAAATGTAGATGATCGATGATCCTGAAGCGTTTTTATTGTTTTGTTGGTCTTTGGGGTCCTCACATTTCAGCTGAATTTAAAGTGTTTAAAAGTGTTGGATAATTTCTTTGATTTGCGTCTGATCTTCTGACAACTAGCAGGAATCTGGTACATTGTCAATCCTAAGAGAGGTAGGTTATAACAAAGCTTGATGGTTATTATTACTATTATTTACTTATTATTAAGTCAGATGACATTTAGATAGTTTTAGTTTTAAAAAAAAGTTAAAAATGGTGTTAAACTTTCATTAGAGAGCCTGTGTAGTTTAATGTAATATGTTGCTTTTATTAAATTAATCTTAGAACAATCTAAGGCAATTGTTAACCCTGGTAAGGCTTATTTACAATATATGTGAGTAAAGTTTTGTCCTGGTCAGTTGGGTCACTTTGACAGTGAAATAAGATGCAAAATGCCAGCAGCGCCACCTGCTGGGAGTGACCATTACAATATAATCGTTGTAATTCTGTTCTGGAGTTGCATCAGTCATCAACTTTCTGAAGGAAGTGAACAGCCGAACTGTACAGCACATGGAGAATCATGCTAAAATATAAATAAACAGCTGATTATATAGAGACAGATGGTTACTGATGGTAAACTGATTTGTATGCACTGCAAGGAAAAAAGATTAGAAAAATGAAAAATAATGCATTAGATTTAAAGCATCATCAGCGGTGAGTGTTTCTTCCTATAAGTTAGCTGTTTTATAATGCTTATATAAGTTAAAAAATAATAAAGTGATAAATCAGGCAAAATCACGTAGATTTCGTACGTGGAACATGGCAAGACGCGCGGGCAGTGTTGCCAAGTCCACGGTTTTCACGCGGAATTGTTCTACTTTAACACTCTTGTCTCGGGTTGTTTTTCATATCCGCGGGTTGAAGCGAATGTGAAGCGACTCCAAAAACGTGGAATGCCCACGCAATATGAATTTTATCAGGGGGTGCACCCCCGCCCACCCCGGTACCAAATGTGCGGGGTTTTGTTTGGAAAACCTGGCAACCCTGCGGAGGAGGGAGTTGCCTGTGATTCTGTAAACCCACAACACCATGGAGGAGTAAACCACAGTCAAACGCGGGAGATAATATATTGTTTTCCTCTGTTTCTATATACTTTAAATAAGTTATTTGTTTCTTTAATATGTATTTGTATGCGTCGGCTGAGGAACTTGTGAAGCGGTATTATTAAGAGGATTTGAGCCACGCGTGTAAACCGGCCACAATAACGCGCGCCATAAGTCTTTAACACGTGGACGTGCCTTTGAGAATCAAAAGACAGAACGAAAAAAGACAGAAGAAAGACAAAAAGAGCAGCGGTGAGAATTTATTTAATGTTATATTTACTATGTAGATAATAATATTCAGTTTTACTGTTTTGCATGCTAATTTGGACGCATATAGGTGATTATTTCATTTTAGTTTCATTCATTAGCCGACTGTGATAGGTTCGACTTCCTTGTTGGCTCTGCAGTGTTAGATCTCACTAAACAGCTTTTGGTTTGCATTGATCTTGCACTGAAGAACATACTAGTTTATTTAATTTACTGAATAATCGTTTTAGAGTGGCAGTTGAGCAATGTTTCCTGCTGTCAGTGTTGGGAAACGTACGCATGCGCACTCCATGGTGATGGAAATCAACGTAAATGTTTTGAAGGAAATTAAAAGAAATGTCTTTTACCTTGAAAGCGTACTCAAACTCATTGTGGTCCATCTACTTTTCACATTGTTCTTTTTTAAATCTTTAACCACTTGAATATTGTATTAATGATAAGAATATTTAGTCTTTTATTGTTTATGATGATTAAAATAATAGTATACTTATAAGTAGTACAATAAAATACAGTAGTATTGTTTGTGGTAATTAGCATATTCAAAGAAATGCATTGAAAGATGTCATTCTGCAAAACAAGATCAAGATTTAGTTTAATTGCAAGTTGCCATTGTCTTTGTATAATAATCTTTATCGCTAAAAATATTCATAATTATGCAGATTTTAGAAAAATAAAACACATTGTGTATTATAAGCAATCTTTACTGAGGTTGTAATTGAGTTTTAGTGTGTTCAGTCTAAATTTATTAATTAGCAAATCAGTTTTTAAAATCCATATCCAGTATTTACAAAGGACTGGAAATTAAAAAAAATTATGGAAATTCACAGATCAAACTGTGTTCACATGACTGGCTTCTAATGCTGTTGTGTAGTTTTTGCTCCATCATTTGTTTTGACTGATTACTCAAACGGAAGTGATCTTGAATAGCTGTCAGACATAAAGCAGCACACGTGATTGAGCAGTTTTATGACTGAACTGGCAAGATAAGAGATTTTATAGCTGCATATTTTATAACAAAGATAAATCCGCTGTGGGTTTATGTATAATTTGTTTGAATGGGCAAACAAGTGTCTGTTTATCTCACAGATGACGTCAGAGAAACCACCGTTGCCTGCAGATGGTCAGCAGAACGAGGCTGAACTGGGTTTAGGGGTTGAGCAGGAGGTCGTGATGGAAACGGCACGAGATGGATGGGACAGTAAAGTGGAATATTTCCTCGCTCAGGTGGGATTCAGTGTTGGATTGGGAAATGTTTGGAGATTCCCCTACCTCTGCCACCAGAATGGAGGAGGTGAGTGAGAAGGAAATCGTTTTGATTGTTTGCAAATGATATCCAGGCTTGTTTTTAGTTAATGGTTGTCAATTGGCTCGTTCAAGGTGCTTAAAGTACTTGAATTTTTACTTTTTGAAATTTAAGGCCTGGAAACCCTTGGAAATAGCAATATTCCTGATGAGGTTCTTGAAAAGCGCTTTAATGATTGAAAGACGTCTGAAATAAGTGTTTAATTTTTTCAATAAGTGTATATCTTTTCATGCAAAACCATGCATTTAAAAAAAACATCATACTTTTTGCGCTTATTTCAGTTAATGTCATAAAACTAGCGAGCTGAGCCAATAGCAGTACTGAGAATTTGCTGATTAAGTGGTAAAATGCTTTTGAGGAATAGATGAACCAAATCTATTGAGTCATTTACTCTGGAATCGCTTCGATTGATTCGAACTTGTGCGTTCGATCATTTATTTCATGCGATTCACTAGGAAAGGCCAGATCAAATTAAAAGAGCCATTCATTTTCTAATTTCGACATCGATCAATTGATTTAGATCAGAACTGGTTCGTGAATCATTTTGCAAATTGATTGATTTAAATCAAATGATTCGCGAGACACTATTTGAAGTCCCAAGCTAAATCAAATGATTCACGATACGCAAAGTTCTGATCCGAGTCAGATGATTTGCGATCCATGTGCTGAGTCGTGATCTGAAATGATGGTTTGCGAATCATTGTTCAGATCAGGACTTCTGAGCAGGTTTACAAATCATTTGATTCAGTTCGGGACTTTGGAGCACATATGGTGAAACCAGGATTTCTGAGCGGTTTTGCGGATGTTTTTTTTTTTTCTTCTTAAACAGTAGAAAACATCAAACAGTTAAGGCAGATTCACTAGCAAAAGCCAGATCAAATTAAAACGTTAATGATTTAAAAGGTTAATAAATAATGATTTTAAAAAAGCATGTAGTGATGGGTGAAACAGAGCGTCCCAAAATGATTCACTGTTTCAAAGCGCTCCAGTCAGATTGTTTATCAGTTCCAGTATCGTGAATCATTTGATTTAGATCAGAGCGGGTTTGTGATCATTACGCGAATTAAATGATTCAAATCAAATATTTGGTGATACGCAACTTGAAGTCCCGATCTAAATCAAATGATTCATGTTACGCGAAGTTCCGATCTAAGTCAAATGATTTGTGATCCACGCTCCGAATCTTGATCTGAAATGATGGTTCGTGCATCATTACTCAGACTGGGACTTCTAAGCATGGATCGTGAATCATTCGATTTAAATTGGAACTTTGGACCAGGTTCGCAAGTCATTTGATTCCGTTTAGGACTTCGGAGCACGTGGCGAATCCAGGATTTTGGAACGATTTTGCAAAAAAAAATTCAATTTTTTTTGTCTTATACAGTAGAAAACATCAAAAAATTAAGGTAGTACAGTTATAAACAAAACGCATACAGAAGAAAATATACGCAAATACTAAAAGAAAATGAACTGGTTTTACTATAGTAAAAGTGTAGTATAGTATACTTTGCATGTGCTTCATGCCATTTTGTTTTATTAGTATATTTTTATTTATCTTTTTTTTTTTTTTTTTGTTAGAGAAGACGTTGTTTGATAAGCAAAACTTCTTATTCAAGGCCTTGAAAATCAAAAAAGTAGTGCTTAGAAAAATCCTTGAACATTCTGGAATGTCATTTTACAGTATCTGTATGAACCCTGTGTCATGTGTTGCAGGAGCGTTCATCTTGCTGTATGTGCTGTTGATGGGGCTAGTCGGTGTGCCGTTGTTTTTTCTGGAGCTGGCGGCGGGTCAGAGTATCAGACAGGGCAGCATCGGCGTCTGGAGACACATTTCTCCAAAACTTGTTGGCATTGGCTACTCCAGCTGTGTGGTGAGGAATATTTGGGTTTTTTGGTTAATTGCACTGGTACATAAAGAGACTTTGAGTCTTTGACACACTTGGCTTTAAGCTTATTAAAAGCTAGACATGACTTTACTTGACTTTAAGCTTATTAAAAGCTAGACATGTAAACATTGTTAGAACTTCATTTTCTCAATGTTAATTTACTCTTGAATACATTGTTTTCCTTCTCTCTTTTTATTTCCCAGGTGTGTTTCTTTGTAGCTCTGTATTACAATGTAATCATCGGCTGGAGTATTTTTTACATGGGAAGTTCTTTCCAGTATCCTCTACCATGGGAAAACTGTCCGACAGAAGGCAACGGCACCGGTAAGGATTAGGAGTTTGTGTAATGCAATATAAAGTGAGTCATTTTCACTGATGCCAGAAATGTGGCTTATTTTATATGGAGATGCATTTCTTGTTTTCGCTTGAAGTGAAGGAATGTGCCGCCAGCTCTCCCACGGCGTATTTCTGGTACCGTAAAGCTCTGGATATCACCGATTCCATTGATGAAACAGGAGAGTTCAACCTTATCATCACTGGGTGTCTGCTGGCCGCTTGGGTCATCGTTTGTCTGGGCATGTACAAGGGCATCAAATCGACCGGCAAGGTATTTGTAGTCCATGTTTTGAATGTGAATGTACATATGATGTTTATTGTGTGTTGTAATTTGATTATTGATCGTATTATTTGGTGTCGGTTGTGTGTAGGTGATGTATTTCTCCTCCGTATTTCCGTACGTGGTGCTGCTGTGTTTCCTGATCAGAGGCGTGACGTTGGACGGGGCGTCCGAGGGCATTAAATTCATGTTTTACCCCAGGGTATGTAGATCATTACATGACTTCGTAAGTTTCATGTTGAGTTGAGGTCTAGAATATGAGTGGAATTTATTAATTAGGCACTGTAGTCCATAAAAACAATCACCAAATCAGTGTCTTTACTCTATGGGCATGTTATATACACTGAAAAAATTGGTGTAGAAACAGTTTTCACGTAGAAATTGCTAGTAAATTTCACGAACGATTACAAATGTTTAGTTTAAAATAATCATTTGTTCTGGTTGGTTTCTCTCAGCTGGAGATCTGGGCCGATGTTCAGGTGTGGCGTCAGGCGGCGACTCAGGTTTTCTTCGCTCTTGGTTTGGGTTTCGGTTCTGTGATCGCGTATTCTTCCTACAACCCTCGGAACAACAACTGCCATCGAGACGCGTTCACTGTATCTGGCGTCAACTTCATGACGTCTGTTCTGGCCACGCTGGTGGTGTTTGCCGTGCTGGGCTTCAGAGCCAAAACCATCGCCACAGAGTGTGTTAAACGGTCAGTATGCAGCGCAGACACAAATGATTTGTGAATATTTGATCTTAAAATCTATTAGAATGCCTCAAGTATCTTTAAGTATGTTGCATTACAGCTTTAGGATGTTTAGCTGTGTGTTTGTGTGTGTTGCAGTAACGTGAAGGTCTTGTTTGAAGCGGGGCACAGCACTTCTTTACCTGACCTCTTAATCAATGTGTCAGATGTGGAGAGCATCACATTGGACATGTATGAGGAGTGGTACAGGATTCAGGGCCAGCAGCTGAATATCCCTGGTTACAACATCACCGCCTGCAGCCTGGAGGAGGAGCTGAAACAGGTACAGAACACAACTAGATGTTTTATTTTATTATTTTCTGAAGAAAATGTGATTCAAAACTTTCTATGCTTGATGTTTTGGGTGGTTACTAGGGTTGCTAGGGTATTATTGGAATGTGTAGATGTTTGTTAGGGTATTGCTGGAATGTTTTAGAGGGTAAGGTATTATTGAAATGTTTTGGGTGGTTGCTAGGGGTATTACTTTTTGAGTGGTTGCTAGGTTATTGGGATGTTTTCGGGAGTCGGTAGGGTATTTTTGGAATGCTTCGGGTGGTTGCTAGGGGATTACTTTGTGTTGAGTGGTTGCTAGGTTATTGGAATGTTTCAGGTGGTTGCTGGGGTCTTTGTTTTAAGTGGTTGCTAGGTTATTGGGATATTTCGGTGGTTCCTCCAAATCGTTTTTGGTTGTCAGGATATTAAATGTTTTGGGTGGTTGCTAGGGGTATTACTTTTGAGCGGTTTATGGGCATTGGAATGTTTTGGTTGGTGCTGGGGTATTACATTGATTTGGAGCATTTGCTTGGGCTATTGGAATATTTTATGTGCTGGTTGCCAGTTATTATTGAAATGTTTTGGGTGGTTGCTAGGGTATTGCTGGAATGTTTTAGGGCTGCTAGGGCATAGGAATGTTTCAGGTGGTTGCTGGGTCTCTTGTTTTAAGTGGTATCTAGGAGATATTTAAATGGCTTTAGGATATTATTCAAATGTTTTGGTGGTTGCAGGGTTGTTTTGTTTTCAGTGGTTGCTGGGATATTGGAATATTTTGGGTGGTTGCCAGGGTATTACTTTGAGTGGTTGCTAGGTTGTTTTAGGAGTTGCTAAGGTATTGTTTGGGGTTTGCTATGGTATTTTTGGAATGCTTTGGGTGGTTGCTAGGGTATTACTTTGTTTTGAGTGGTTGGTGGTTATTGGAATGTTTTTGGGAGCTGTAAGTTATTATTGGAATGTTTTGGGTGGTTGCTGGGGTATTACTTCATTTAGTGGTTGCTAGGTTATTGGAATATTTTAATTAGTTGTGGGTTATTATTGAAATGTTTTGGGTGGTTGCTAGGTATTGCTGAAATGTTTTAGGGGGTTTCTAGGATATTTTTGGAATGCTTCGGGTGGTTTCTAGGGTATTACTTTGTTTTGAGTGGTTGGTAGGTTATTGGAATGTTTCAGGTGGTTGCTGGGGTCTTTGTTTTAAGTGGTTGCTAGGTTATTGGGATATTTAAGTGGTTCCTAGGGTATTATTCAAATGTTTTTGGGTTTGCAGGTGTTACTTTGTTTTGAACAGTTGCTAGGATATTGGAATGTTTGGGTGGTTGCTAGGGGTATTACCTTGATTTAAGTGGTTGCTAGGTTATTGGAACATTTTAAGTGGTTGCTAGGGGATTATTGCAATGTTTTGGGTGGTTGCTGGGGTGTCAAAAATATGATTTCTAGGTCTAAAGTAATGGAAATGAATACACCTATAGTTTTGATGATTTCTGCAGTATTTCTTTGGTAAGGAATGACTCAGATGAACGGTTTGCAATTTTCATTTTCTCTCTCTCAGGGTGTGGAAGGAACCGGTTTAGCGTTCATAGCGTTCACTGAAGCCATGACGTTGTTTCCTGGGAGTCCGTTCTGGTCGGTGCTGTTCTTCCTTATGCTGCTCAATCTGGGTTTGTCCACCATGTTCGGCACCATGGCTGGAATACTGACTCCGCTGACAGACACCTTTAAGACGCTACGCAAACGCAAACTCCTCTTCACAAGTAACACTCCCGCCCGTTCTATTTCTCTTTTATATTTGGGTTTATTTAATCACTATTGTTGTGTTTTGCGTGACTGTAATTGCTAATCTGATAGTTATTTTGTCTTTCTCCCAGTGTGCAGCTGTGCAGTGGGCTTTCTGATCGGTCTCATGTTCACTCAGCGCTGTGGAAACTACTTTGTGACGATGTTTGATGACTATTCCGCCACACTTCCCCTCATCATCGTCGTCATCTTTCAGACCTTCAGCGTGGCCTGGGTTTATGGAGCCGACAGGTATCACAGACTCTCTGAGTTCAAGTACAGGTGTGTTTATCTGTTGGTTTTGTGCATTAATGTGTATACATGCAGGTTTTTGGAGGACCTGAAGCGGATGTTGGATCGACCGGTTCCTGTAGTGTACAAGTACCTGTGGAAGTATGTGTGTCCGGTCGCTATGCTGGGGCTCTTGGGTGCCAGTCTGCTGAAGATGATCTTGGAGCATCCCACATACACTGCCTGGAACAGAGAAAAGGTAAAATGGGCCTTGGAATAAAATTGAGCTGTTTTTCCTCTATATTCGTAATCCTCAACGTAGTAATTGTTAGAATATCCAAGGATCAACAATCTCCACATAAAACTGATCAGGTAGACCAAACCGTAAGTTGTAGAGACTTGAAACTTGGAGGAATGGTAGTACTCACACCGTCTACAACGTCACCAAGGCTCGCCCCAATTGACGTGACGGGGGCGCTACAGTGATTAAGAGTATAAAATCACTTGTAACTCCTAAACAGTTTGTTGCAGGCTCAAGTGTCTTATGTTGTCACTCTGGAGACGGGGTGGTTTGCATTTTTTGAAAAACTTAGGACTAATTCACAAAAGCTGTGGAACCAAACCAGTACAGGAAAAACTTTGAGCTTTTGACCCTCTGTTGTAAAACGATGCCAAAATGTTTAAAAGGGGCAGGGCTGCCTTTACTAAAATGGCTGTAACTTTTGAATGGAACAAGATATCTTCGCCAACCTCGCAATGCGTATGCAAGAGCTAAATCTAAGGTCACATGAAAAAAGTCATGGAGCTTGGCCACTTGGTGGTGCTATAAGAGGGAAAAAACATAAAAACAGCCATAACAACACAACCATTTGTTCTATTGATGTGAAAATCGGCACACACGGTCTTGTCTATGAGAAGTTTGAAAGAAATCAGCCACTGGGTGATATCACATTTTTCAAGGGTGTAAACGATTGTATATTGCATGGTTTTTGACACATACGTGCGATATTTGTTTCATACGACACTCCTCCTCTTTCAGAACGACTTTGCCTCTAGAAACTTTGCTGTCAATCAAACCGTTGGTTAAATGATTGAGAAAATGTACTTTTGTGAATTAATCCTAGGTTTTTTTCAGTCAATCTGGAAAAAATGCAATTCTCTGGACTCTTTAGGTTAATAAGGTAAAAAAACAAAACAAAATTAAATTTACCTTTTGGGAAGCTATAATGGGGTCATTTAGAAAATGGGCCTGTCCAAATATACCCAAAGGTTGTTACAAATTGAATTTATAAAAATGACCCCGTCCATAAGTTTACATACGCTTGATTCTTAATACTGTGTTGTTACCTGAATGATCCACAGCTGTGTTTTTTGTTTAGTGATAGTTGTTCATGAGTCCCTTGTTTGTCCCGAACGGTTAAACTGCCTGCTGTTCTTCAGAAATATCCTTCGGGTTCCACAAATTATTTGGTTTTGGAGCATTTTTGTGTATTTAAACTTTTTCCAGCAATGACTGTATGATTTTGAGATCCATCTTTTCACACTGAGGACAACTGAGGGACTCATATGCAACTAATACAGAAGATTCAAACACTTACTGATGCTTCAGAAGG